>CM053412.1:61543752-61609767 GCA_028644305.1 Xerus rutilus | reverse complement strand
ATGGTAAAGGAGGTCTGTTCACTTCATGTCATCTGGGAAGCAAAATGAGAGACAGGGGGCTAGGGTTGTAGTATTCCCTTCAAGAGCACCCACTCAAGGACCTAACTTCTTTTAAACAGGCCCCATCCCTTAAGATTCTACTACCTCTCAACAGAACCACAGGCTGGAGACCAAGCCTTTAATATATGGGTCTTTGGGGTGCATTTAAGGTCCACACCTTATCAGTTAAGGAAGTCTGGAAGTGTCTTTTAGTAGAGTCTCTATGAGTATGAAGTCAGCAGATACCTTGATTTCAGCTTCATGAGACCTCCAGCAGAAGCTGTAACTAAAATGTCCCTGACTCCAGATGCACAGACACTGAAGTAAAACATTTGTGTTGATTTAAACCGCTAAGTTTGTGCTAATTTACTTTGTTAACAGTAGGAAACAAATTAGAAGCATACAATTCATTTAATCCATTACATTTTTTTACCTTTTTTTGTTGTTGTTGTTGTTTGAGATAGGGTCTTTTTATGTTGCCAAGTTGGCTTCAAAGTCCTGAGCTCAAATGATCTTCCTGCCTCAGCTCCCTGGGTGCTGGCACTATTGATACATGCCACTATGCCTTGCTTTCTTTTTATAAACTGAAAGTTTTTTCTTTTTCTGATTATAAAAATGAACCATTACCTATTCATTGAAAAAATCAAATTTCAGCAGTCTATATGAAAAACATTTTAATTCTAGAGCAAATCACTGTTACTAAACTTTTTTCTAGTTTTTAAAAGGCAATATATTATTATTTATAGTCTTTTTATGCTACAGTTTTAAATGCATATCTTTCTATAGATTCATGCACTTTCAAAAATACCCACCACTTTCCAAACTATGTCCTACACATTCTTCAAGATATTAATCAATGTTTCAAGAATAAGAGTGCTGTGTTCAAGTAAGTTTGGAAAACATTGCTTATAAAATTCTCTTTTTGGAGAATACCAGCAAAATTTTGAGGAAATCTGGCAACAAATAGGAAAATATTTTGTTATTTAACACAAAGTTAGTTCCCACCAGATTCAGCCTCTTGCATATCTTTTCATTAATATGAATTCAAACCATGGACAGATGTAAACCATTGTGGGATAAAGCAAGGTAATGTACATGTCTTTCAGCAAGGAACTTCCCATTCATTTCCTAGAGCCTATATGTTGAATGAAATTATGTGGAATCCACGTTTTTGGTCTCAGTGAGTGCATAATTAATTCCTATGATAAACTGTCAACATAATGTAACAACCTCTTAAAATTAATTGATTTTTTTAAAATGGAGGAAAAAAGGCAAGAGCCATGCAAAGGACTGGAATGTACGTCAGTGCTAGAGTGCTTGTCTAGCATGCTTTGAGGTCTGGGATCCATTCCCAGAACCATAAAAATATAATACTTCTATGATTCTCCACATCAAAGGACCAGACCTCAGAGAAGCATTATCAAATATTATTTACAGTGCTGTATTTTTTAGCACAGCATTTTAACTGCAATTTTTACAAACTGGCATGTAATTGGAGAATAATCAGAGAAATGATAGGTTCACACCAGCATTTTACACAAGTGCAGTTAAGACACTTCTGTATTGGTATGGAAAGCAAAACCAGAATCATCAAAACATAGTTGAATAGGCAAAAAGTCTTTGGCTCAATAAAAGGATGTAATTTTTGAAAAAACGACAGCAACCTATAAGTGGGTCTGCCAAGACCAAATAGTAGTAAAGTCTCCACAATCTGCTTATGTGGATTTCCTAAGCTCAAGAAAAAGACTTGTGTACTTTCACAGAAAGGTTCGGCTTTGGATATCAAAGTGCTTTGGCAAGCAATTTTTGCACAGAGTACAAAACAAGCTGTAACTTTGTACAGGAAGCTCGTGCAAGTTCTAGGCTTGGAAGGCACAGAATCTTTGGGACTCCTGTGCACCACCTATTTCCAACGGCAACATGGCAACATGCAAATCAACAGCGGACAGATCGAATTAAATTGAATGCGTATCTCACGAGGCCCTTTAGGGCTAGCAGTAACAAATAGCATTTGGAACACTGGTCACCTTACCCACAGTAGGTTACTGTCCTTATTTTACACATTCACACTGTTGTCATAAACAACAGGTTCTGGTGTGCAGCCAGTGCCTGTACATTTCTAAACTATGCCCTTCCCCGCATCCGACGGTCCAGGTAGCCTGTCACTCTCCCTACACACTGGAGAGGAGCGAGATAGCTATGGAGCTTATTCCACTTGCTCAGTTCAGGATTCCGGATCCAGGGCTCTCTCCGTCTCAGGATGTGCCCATCTTTATAACTGCTAGGGACATCAAGAATCCTCTATTTGGCGTCTGCCAAACCAACACCGTGGCAGCAGTGACTAGAAAACACTGGTAACCCGGATCTCAACAACCTCCCGACTCGCTCCTACTCTGGGCAAAAACGAAGTAACCCTGGGGCCGCGGAGATGACGCACTTCCGGCGCGCTGCGCAGTGCGGCCACCCAGGAGGCCTGCGCAAGGAGAGGCGGGGCCCGCGGTGGGCGGGGCGTTGCTGGAGGCAACCCGGGCGCCGGCCGAGCTCCAGGCGGGACCGGGCCGCTGGGCGGGGCCTGTAGCCGGCTTCGGCCTGTAGGGAGCGGGCGCGGGGCGGGGCGCGGCCATCCGACCGCCGGACCCGCCACTGGCGCCGCCGGCAGCCGAGGAGTCGGCGTCTGTGCGGTCGCGCGCAGAGCAGCGGGTCTTTAAGCTGCGGGCCTCTTCTCTCCTCCTCCGCGGCTCCAGCCTCGGCTGTCCCCCTAGCGCTCGGCGTCGCCGCTGGCGCCGCCGCCTGACCCGCAGGCCGCCGCGGGCCGCGGAGCCCATGAAGGCGCGGGCCCCGCCGCCGCCCCCGCGGCGTCGCCGTCGTCCCGGAACGTCCCGAGCCGGCGCGGGCATGGCCGCAGCATGAACGCCGGGCCGCCGCGGGAGCCCGAGTGGAAGGCGGCGTCGCAGCCCGAGGCGGGAGCCATGCCGGAGAAGCGCGCGGGCGCGCAGGCCCTGGGCAGCAGCTGGGTGAGCGCGGGCGGCTCAGAGGCCGGTGCCCGGGAGGCTGGGCGGGGGCGCGGCGGGGCTCCGGCCGCGCAGCCCCGGTCCTTTCGGGCTGAGCCAGATTGTCACCGCTGACAGGGGTTTGCCTGGTGACTCCTCGCTGAACAGAACATACGCCGTTCAGTGGTTTCTGCCTCCGAAGGAGCCGGGACGGGACAGTGAACCTAAGTAATGGGGGACGGAGTCCGCCGTCCCTGCGTCAGTTAGTTCAGCTTTCGGGGTGCGGGTCCTGCCCAGGCCAACTGAGGTAATGTGCAGGGAGCCTGTAGAATCACACACTTGGCTCCAAACCCCCAAGGAGCCGGCGGAGGAGCCGGCGGTGGAGCCGGGCAGCGCCCTCCTGCACCTTCCGCTTTCTCTGGGCGCCGGAGGAGCCGGCAGCCGAGGGGGAAGCTGCAGGTCCCGGTATCTGCGAGGAGAGGTTCAGGCCTGTCTCTCCCTCCGGCGATGCTTGAAGTTGCGATGGTTTTGACAGCAGCAGCACTGGACAGCCAGCCTGGACTTAATTGGCCGGGATTCGGCAGAACAGGCCTTGGCGGTGGCGCCTTGGTTTCCTATGGTGGAATACTAAGCGCAGAGGATCTGTCAGTTTCTTCAGTCTCAAGTTTAAAAAGGGTATTTTGGAGGGAAGGGTCTATGTAGGACGTGAAATATAGAAAATGTTAAGATGAATACAAACTCTTGACAGCATGGAAAAGTTTTTCTAAAGGGAAATGGGAATTTTGTGAAAAGTATGCTATCGGTTGTAGATTTTTTTTTTAATTTTCTTTTAGTTGTTGATGGATCTTTATTTTATTCATTTATTATTTGTATGTGGTGCTGAGGATCGAACCCAGGGCCTCACGCATGCTAGGCAAGCACTCTACCACTGAGCCACAGCCCCAGCCCTCGGTTGTAGATTTTTAAGCTTACATATCTAATTTTGCTTTTAGTTAAAGAGTGCTCAGTGATTATACGTGCCGATTTGCTGATGTGAATTCCCATTAGTAGAGTTGCGAGGGTGCTGACGTAGAAGGAGCAGTAAGGAGGATGGAGCCAGCAGAGCTGGTTTCTAGTCCTGGTTCTGCTAGACCAATGTCACTGCGCAGTTTTGACACAGCACAGCCATTCAGTGCCTAATATGTACAATGAGGAGTTAGTAATGCTGAAGGCCCCTGTGACTCCTTGTTTTTGAAAAAGCATTAACGGCTCCTCATTTCAAAGGTAAGATCTTGCAAATGTGGAAAATTTGTCTTATAGGGGGAGGGCAAGTCTGTGGAATTGGTTTCTCTTGTTTTAATTTTGATTAAGCCAAGCTATCTCTAAGTCCTCTAAACAAAACTAAACTACCAGCTCCTTCTGCCTTCCTTGAATTGTTAGACAGTAATTACTAATCAGCCGCCAAGCTAGTAACCTGAGAAGTACCTTCCTTCATCTCATCTCTTCTCATACCTACAATAAGCAAAAGGGGCAGCTGCATTTATTAGGTGCTGTTTTTAGGTTTTCACCCTCTCCTCTGCATTGCTATGGTCAGTTTCCTAGACTTTGACCATCCCTTTTGAGACTCTTGTTCATCTCACTGTAAGTCTGCCCTCCACATTACTGCTTAGTGTGATCTAACATTTAAATGTGATCATTACGCTGTTAACTTTTTTTCATTGACTCCCAATGGCTTACAGAATAAAAATGTGCCAGGTGGAATCATTATTAGCATGGAGATTAAATGAGCATGCTTGGAATCCCAGTTTCCATGTTTATTACCTGTGTAACTTTGGGAAAATTACATAACCTCTCCTAATAATAGTATTTACCTCATGGTATTTTGAGGGTTGCTGAAACCCAGCACCCAGTAAGCTCTGAATAATACTAGATGTTGTTATTCTGAGTGTTTTTGCATGTATAAATTTTGAATGGTCAGAGTCTCTAAGTGATCCTCTTGTGATAAAAAAAAAAAACTCAGTTCTCTCCCCTTTTTTAATCTAGACAAGAACTAAACCCCAACCTAAAAAGTTACTGTTGCTAATTTTATGTGCTTACAGCAGGAACTTTTGAGGTATGTTTACTCAAAGAAGCCTACACTCAATTTATTCTTCATTCTTTCTTCTTTGCATCCTGATGCTAATCTGCTAATTTTGGGCACAGATATATTCCTACCCAGGCTGTGTCTGAGAGTGGGTGCATTTGGTTATTGATAAACTGCTGTGAATGCTGAGTTTTCTTGTTTGCTGTAGTTACTGAAATGATGAGCATGGACAGGTGCCAGTGCTTTTCTGAGTGTATGGAAGCTGGGAAAGCAGTGAATCCCTTTAATCATAGGTGTCATGTCATATGCCAGCACTCCCAAATTATGCCCTTTTTTCCCCTCTCTGCTTGCAGTTTCCTTCTAATATCTCTTCCAGGTTCACTGTCCTACAGCCTGCCCAGTTGTGTGTATTTTGGTTTTGTTTTGTTTCTGCAGTACTGGGAATTGAACCCAGGGATGTTCTACCACTGAGCTACATCACCAATCCTTTTTATTTTTATTTATTTTCTATTTTTTAAAATATTTTCTTAGTAGTCAGTGAACTTTATTTATTTATATGTGGTGCTGAGAATCAAACACAGTGCCTCATATATGCTAAGCAAGTGCTCTACTACTGAGCCACAATCCCAGCCCTCCTTTTTATTTTTTATTTTGAGACAAGGTCTTGCCAAGTTGCTAAGACTGGCCTTGAACTTGCCATCCTCTTGTCTCAGTGAGTCACTGGGATTACAGGCATGCACCATCATGCCTGGCCAGCCCAGCCCCATGATTTGATTTCATTTTAATATGTTGTAATTTCCTTGTAGCTTTATTCCTGGGACACCATGGTTTCAGGTTTTTTGGTACTAATGATCATGAGGAAGACTGCCCATGTACACGGAATCAACTAATTTTCTTCTGCCTCTCAAAGAGATGTATTGACCTAAAAAAGATATTGGCAAAGATATGCCAGGATCTGAAAAGTAAAGGAGTTGCACTGGGCTCAGTAGCTGAGCACTTGCCTTGCACATGTGAGGCATTGGGTTTGATGCTCAGCAACACATTTTAAATAAAATACAGATATTGTGTCCATCTGTAATTTAAAAATATTTTTTAAAAATAAAGGAATCAAGTATATCATCCATGAGATCTTTCTGCCTAGTAAAGGGAGACCTGCGTACCAAATAAACTCTTCTATTTATTGTCCTTTCTCTGCTGTATTCCTCCCTGTTGCGCATTAACATTTTGAGATGTTTTACCAGAATTATTTGTATTATCATTGAATGTAGATTTTCTGTTATGCATAGCCTTCACAGCCAGATAAAGGAAAAGTTCTTTGGGGTTCATTTATTCTTGGGCATCTGATGACTAAAATTTGTTGCAAAGCAAATCCACTAAATTTAACGTACTATTTCAGGATGTTCATAGACTCCAAGAAGCCAGTACTTGAATACCAGTTAAGAGTACTGATGTGGAAGCTCACACGATCAGTGACATTTAATGTCTCTTGAGGTGATTTTCCTTAGACTGTTCCAGGAAGTCCCTGTGATAATGTTTCTTCAGAACAAGAATATAGGTGAAATGGAGGAGTGTCGCTTTAATAAGGGGGAGAAGGGCCACGTGGCTTCTCCACGAGTTGGAGTCCAAGAGAGACGGAGAAAGGGTCCACGGGTTCTCTCTGGCCGGGACAAAAGGGGATACAGCCAAGGCGAGGAGAAGCAAAGAACACCATTTATTGCAGAAACTATAGAAGCTTAAATACAAACTGGCTAGAGCACAGTCTATTAGCATAGAATGGGGAAGGATGGAAGGGAGGGGTTGGAAGGTAGAGAGATGCTCCTACAGAGGAGCATCTTCTATTTTTAAAAATGACTAAAATGGTGAAATGTTTTGTTTGTAAAAAAGTGAAAGGATTTGGGGACATATTAAGGGAAAAAAAACTAATGATGAACTTTTGATTCTTCAACACTGTTAGGAGCCACAATGATAGAATAGTACTGGAATATTAGTGCAGCCAAACCCTATAAATAAATCATAGCAAAAAAACCAAAACATAAGCTGTTGATGTACAGCAGTTTGGGGAGTGAATATGCATCATGGCAGAAACATTTTAATTTCACATTTAGAATTATTTAGGTCTTTAATTTGCCATCATTAAGCCTACACTTCATTCCCTGTGGCCACTCCAAACTTTTCATGGAAAAGTTTTGTTACTGTTGTTTTTAGGCCTGGATGGGTTGTTTGCTTGTAATTGAATTTTTCAAGTTCTTTATGTATTTGGAATGCAAGTTCTTTCTAATGTTTTGCAAGTACCTTATTTCTAGTGTGTGGTTCATCTTTTCATTCTCTGAGCGGTGTCTTGGGTAGAAGTTTTAGATTGTGATGAAATTTGTCAACTTGGGCTTTTATGGATCGTGTATTTGGTCTCATATTTAAGAAACTTGCCTAACCCAATAACACAGGGACTTGAATTGTTTATTGCATGTGTATGGAAACAATTTTTTTCTCAGAAATTAGAAAAAACATTAATGAGAAAAAGATCTTCAATTAATTTCACTTAAAAATCTTTCAAAAGTAAAACTGAAACAGTGAATTCATTTTGGGAAAGAACCATAAGGATTTCTATGTTGATTTTGTATTCTTCAACTTTGTTGAATTCAATTATTCTAGTAATTTCTGTGGATTCTTTGGTATTTTCTACAGGTAGGATCATGTCATCTGCAGATAAGAATAGTTCCTTCCTTTCCAATTTTGATGGCTTTTTTTTTCTTTTCCAATTGCTCTGGCTAGAATTTACAGTATTGTAGCAGTAAAGGCAGACATTCTTGTCTTGTTTCTTATCTTAGGAGGAAAGTTTTAAGTCTTTGATCCCTGTGTTAACTGTGGGGTTTTTAAATAAATGCCTTTTTTGATGTTAAAGAAGATGCCTTTTATCTCTAGTTTTGTGTGTGTTTTGTTCATGAAAGAGTGTTGAATTTTATCAGATGCCTTTTCCCTATTATGATTTTAATATGTTGAACATCCTTTTTTTTTTTTGTCCCAGGGATGGAACTCAGGGGTACTCAACCACTGATCCACATCCCCAGCCCTATTTTGTGTTTTATGTAGAGACAGGGTCTCACTGAGTTGCTTAGCGCCTTGCTATTGCTGAGGCTGGCTTTGAACTCACAATTCTCCTGTCTCAGCCTCCCAAAGTGCTGGGATTACAGGCATGCGCCACCTTGCCCGGCTATTGAACATCTTTACATTGCAGAAATAAATCTCACTTGGTAACGGTGGACAGTCTTTGTAATGTGCTGTTGGATTAGGTTGGCTAGTATTTTGTTTAAGATGTTTGCATCAATATTTATAAGGGAGTTGATTTGTAATTTTCTGATAGTGTAGTATTGTTTCATTTTTTGTTTGGCTTTAATATTGTAGTAATGTTGGCCTCATAAAATGAGTTAGGAAGTAGTTCATCTTTTGTTTTACTTTTCAGAAGTTTATGAGAAGGATTCTTTCAGTGTTTGGTAGAATTCACCAGTGAAGCCATCTGGTCCTGGACTTTGTTAAGAGGTTTTTGATTACTGAGTCAGTCTCCTTAAGTTATAAATCTATTCAGATGTTCTATTCATGATTCAGTTTTGGTAAATTGTGTATTTCTAAGAATTTGACCGTTTCATCTAGGTTATCTAGTTTATAATTGTTATCCAGTGTACAGTTGTTAATAGTATTTTGTATCTTTTATATTTCTGTGATTGTTGGTGGTAATGGCCCCACTTTCATGTCTGAATGTCTGACTTTTTGTATGTGTGTGTGTCTTTTTTTTGTTAATCTAGCTAAGATTTTGTTGATATTTTTAAAGGACCGCTTTTTAGCTTCATTGATTCTGTTTTACTATTCTCTCATTTATCTATGCTTTAAACTTTTCCTGTTTCCTTCCATCTGCTAACTTTAAGTTTGGTTTGCTTTGCTTTTTCTCTTAAGATGTAAAGTTGAAATCTTTGAAATCTTCTTTTTAGAAGAAAGCATTCATAGCTACAATAGATTCTCTTCATCCTAGCTTTTACTGCATCCCATAATTTTAGTTTCTGTTGTTTTCGTTATTTGTCTCTAAGTATTTTCTGTTTCCTTTTTTCTTCTTTTTTTGAGTTGTAATCTCTCTGTGTTGCCTAGGCTGACCTCAAACCCCTGGGTTCAAGTGATCCTTCTGCCTCAGACTCCCAAGTAGCTGGAATTATAGGCAAGTGCCATCACAACCAGCTCTAAGTATTTTCTGATTTCCCTTGTGATTTCCTTTTTGACCTATTCTTGGTTTGGTATGTTGTTTAAATTCTACATATTTGTGAAATTTCCAGTTTTTCTTCTATTTTGACTTGTAGCTTCATTCCTCTGCAATTGGAAAAAATACTTTGCCTGATTTCAGTATTTAAAATTTATTGAGACTGTTTTGTGGCCTGATATATGATCTACCCTGCAAAATGATGTGCATTTCAGGAGTTTCTGTATTCTTTGTTAGGTGGAGTGTTGTGCATATGTTTGTTAGATATAGTTGGCTCTTAGTGTTATTTAAGTACTGTTTCTTCACAGACATGCCCTAGATATTCTTTTTTTTTTTTTTTTTTTATACTGGGAATTAAACCTAGGGGACCTTAACCACTGAAATCCCAGCATGTTCTCTTTCTCTCTCCCCCTCTCTCTTTCCTTTTTTTGGGGGGTGGGGGGAAGATAAGGTATTACTGGGTTGCTGAGGCTGACCTTGAACCTGTGATCCTCCTGCCCTAGCTTAATGAGTGGCTAGACTTACAGGCAGGCAGCACTACACCTGGCTGTTCCCAGTTGATGTAAAAAAAATTCTCTGTTTAATTCTTTCAGTATTTGCTTCATATATTTTGGTGTCTTTCATTTGAAGTATTTTATAATGGTCTTTTCTTGATGTACTCATCTCTTTATCAAGATTTGGTGTCATTTTTCATTTCTTAATAGTATTTTTTAATAATTTTTTATAAGTTGTAGATGGACACAATGTCTTTATTTTATTGCTTTGTATGTGGTGCTGGAGATTGAACCCAGGGCCTCACGCATGCAAGGCAAGCGCTCTACCGCTGAGCCACAATCCCAGCCCCTCTTAATAGTATTTTTTAAATTATTAAACCACTTTACTCAGGTATGATTCATGTGTAAAAAAAATCTCATATTAACATGTACAACTTGGTGAATACGGGCTCAGTATACCTATGAACCCGTCACTACCATTAAGACCACAGACAGAGCCCTTACCTCCCAAAGTTTCTTTCTGCTTTTGTATGATGGTGATGATGATGATGATGATGTTGTTCTTTGTGGTAAAAAAAACTTTTAAGGTAAGCGTTACCCTCCTAGCAGATTTTAAGTGTAGTATCCCAGAAGGGATTGGTTCTGGGACCCACCCCTATTTGTGAAAGCATGTAAGTCCCTTACGTAAAATGATGTAGTGTTGCCCATTTTTCCATTTACTTTAAATCACCTCTAGATTACTTGTAATACCTAATACAATATAAGTGCTATATAAATAGTTACGGTTTGCTGATTATAAAATAATGACAAGAAAAATATTTGGATTTTTTTTCTCTGAATATTTTCAATCTATCGTTGTTTTAACCCGTTGTTAATTTCACAGAGGTGAAACACACAGATGGGGAAAGTGATGGTGTACAGTACTGTGTTACCAGCTGTAGGCATGTAGATGTGCTTTACAGTACATCTCTAGAACTTATCTTATGTAACTGAAACTTTGATTTCAAATTGTATTACAAAGCTATTATAATAAAAAATAGCAAATGGGAGAGCCCAGAAATAAAACCACACATATATACTCAACTGATCTTCAAATAGGGTACCAAGAATAGAAAATGGAGAAATAATAGTCTCTTTAATAAATGGTGCTGAGAAAACATGTACAATAATGAAATTAGACACTGATTTTATTTTACTTGTTTATTTAGAGATGGGATCTCACTGGGCTTCCCAGGCTGGTCTCAAACAGCTGGGCTCAAGTGATTCTGTCACCTCAATCCTTCTGAGTAGCTGAAACTACAGGCACATGCCACTATGCCAGGCAAAATATCTACTTTGTCCCCCAACCCCCACCCCACCATGGTCCTGGGAATCAAACAGGGCCTCTCACATGCTAGGAAAGCACTCTACCACTACACAACATTCTAGCTCTTTTCATTTTTATTTTGAAACAAACTATCACTGAATTGCCCAGGGTGACCTCAAGCCTCCAGAGTAGCTGGGATTATAGTTGTATGCCACCACACTTAGCTTAATAGTTTTGTGGTCTGATATTTGCAAGTGACCCAGCTCTCTTTTGGTTTGTTCATGTGGAATCTTATTTCCTGTCCTTTCCCTATTTGTGTCTTTAAACCTAAAGTGAGTCTCTTAAAGAAAGCATTACTTGTCTCATGCTTGTTTTTAATCCTTTTTGCCAATCTTTGCCTTTTAAGTTGAAATCCTAATTCATCTACGTTTAAAGTTACTACTGGTAAAGATAATTTTTTTTTAAAGTCATGAACTGGGAATGGTGGTGTGCACCTGAGGCTGAGGCAGGATGATCCCTTGAGCTCTTGGGCTCAAGGTGACAACCTGAACAACAGAGACTACTTCTCTGTAAAAATTGTTTTTTCAAAAAAACCCTGCTTGAAATGCTCTTAAACTTTTTTATACCAAGAAATTTTAATAAGATTCTGGGACTGTGTGGGATTTGTTCACTCACTCATTTATTTGTTTATTTAGCAATAATGTGTTAGGCATTATGCTACATACTGTAGACATCATGAGGAATAAGATACATATGGTTCTTGGCCTCATAAAGTCAGTTGGGGGTGCAGGTTAGGGGGGTAATGCAAAGACAAATATTCTGTTATAGTGGAGTATAATGAATGACATGATAGACTACTAGATTGGATTAGTCACTTTCACATCATGATAGCCAAATAAATATCTGAGGCAATTAACTTATAAAGAGAAGTTTATTTAGCTTACAGTTTGCAGATTCAAATCTAAAGTTGGATTGCCCATGGGTTTAGCTTTTGATGAAGGCCACAGGTGGCAATGGCAGGAGCATAGGTTGGAGCAAATGGTCACATCATGATCCAGGAAGCATAGAGTGAGACTGAGAGACTAGAATTCCACACTCTCTTTCAGGGTCATGTCCCCAACACCTAAGGATTTCCTATAAAAGCCCAACTTCTGATGCTACTCTAAAGACCAAACTTTTACATAAAGATCTTTGGGGACACACATCCTAACCAAACACTGGAGTCATAGGATTCTGTTGATTCTTCTTATAATTTAGTTCAACAGCCCCTAGTCTCTAACTGTAAAAATGTTGCTGTTCATATTGTAAATTATAGGCATGACTGCAGGGAGTGCTACCTAAATCTGGCTTCTTCACTTTCCAGGTTTCAGAGACCTATACATGCCATTGAGGTGCATCATATGGGGATCCTTGTATCTTCATACTACTGACTCACAGAATATGCTGCATAACAGAAAACACCATTCTTTAATTTTCCTATAGGATTTCCAGCCGATGTCTAAATGGATTTTCTGGAATAAAGAGTGTCTTCAGAGAGTAAAATGAGGAACCTTTTTAATGTAATACGCGAAGTAGTTTCAAATGTCTAAAGTCTGTTTCTCCTCATGCCAATTGAAATCTGTAGCTGGGACCACCAGTCTCATTTTTGATTTTCAACTGTAGTACCTGTCAGATATATTGAGGACTGAGTCTGTGGCCCAGATATCTATGTAGACTATTAGCAAGTAATAAATATTTCTTGAGTGACTTAAAAGAAGGAAAAAAAGATAATTTTTTTTATAATGAACTATTTTGGTTTCCTTATCTTCTCCTTTTGTGTATGTATGGAGATATTTTATTTATGGTTACCATGAAGATTGCACTTTACACCCCAAATTTAGATCAATATAGTTTAGATTGATGCTAATTTAACTTTAGAAGTATACAGAATCAATGGTAGAGTGCTTGCCTAGCATACATAAGGCTCTGGGTTTGATCTCCAGCAAAAACAGAAAATATGTATCTACAGAATCTACTATATTTTTCTCTCCTTCCCCTTACATCATTGTCACAAATTACATTTTTATACATTTGGTGTATAAAAGCATAAATTCACAGTTATTTTTGTGTACTTGTCTTTTAAATCTTATAGGAAATTGAGAGTGGAGTTATGAACCAAAATTACAATAATACATATTGTATTTTTACATTCATTGTATACAATATGTATTGGTATAATGTTTATAGCTTTTGTGATTGTGTTACATTTTTTGCATTGTCTAGATTGCTATTAATTTATTGGGCTCATTGAGAGCATACTCATTACAGGATTTAATGATCCCTCACTCCTTACATGAGGGTCTTCCTGATAATCCAATGCTTAGTGAATAATGAGGATTTTGGTTGGTTGGTTGGTTGGTTTTGGTTTTGGTTTTGCAGTACTGGATATTGAATCCAAAGGTGTTCTGCTATATCCCCAGCCCATTTCATTTTTTATTTTGAGACAGAGTCTCACTAAATTGTCAAGGCTGGCCTTGAACTTGTGATCCTTCTGCCTCAGCCTCCTGAGTCACTAGAATTATAGGTGTGT
This sequence comes from Xerus rutilus, assembly GCA_028644305.1. Lineage (NCBI taxonomy): Eukaryota > Metazoa > Chordata > Mammalia > Rodentia > Sciuridae > Xerus > Xerus rutilus. The sequence continues at coordinate 61,596,067 of CM053412.1, read as the reverse complement.
ACCTCCATGCCCTGCTGAATAATGATTTTTTTTTTTGGTACTGGAGATTGAATTCAGGGGCACTCCACCACTGATCCACATCACCAGCCCTATTTTGTGTTTTATGTAGAGACAGGGTCTCACTGAGTTGCTTAGCACCTCGCCTTTGCTGAGGCTGGCTTTGAACTTGAGATTCTCCTGTCTCAGCCTCCCAAAGTGCTGGGATTACAGGCGTGCGCCACCACGCCCGGCTTCTGGAATCTTACACACTAAACAGCCAAAAAATATTGTGAAGGCAAAAATGAATGAGCTGGAGGCTTCATTTCCTGATTTCAGAATCTACTATAAAGCTGCAGTCCTCAGATCAGTGTGAGCTCGGCGTATAGACAGACATACAGACCAATGGCAGAGAGCAAAGCTCAGAAATAAACTCTCATGTCGAGGACCCAGCGATCTTTTTTTTTGGTACTGAGGATGGAACTCAGGGGTACTCGACCACTGAGGCACATCCCCAGCCCTATTTTGTGTTTTATGTAGAGACAAGGTCTCACTGAGTTGCTTAGCGCGTCGCCGTTGCTGAGTCTGGCTTTGAACTCGCGATTCTCCTGTCTCAGCCTCCCTAAGTGCTGGGATTACAGGCTTGCGCCACTGTGCCCGGCTTATGATTTTTTTTTTGAAGTCTGGATTCTAGAAACATATATATATATATATGTTCATATATATATATATGTTCATTGTGGCATTTGACTATATTTGAACACTTTGGATATTTTCCCCTTGGCTTTTGGTAATTTCCTTACATGCATGTGCTTATCTGGATTGTGTGGAATTCCTTGAGGTGGAACCTCTGCAGATTTCTGGGCTTCTTTCCCTCCCTCTTATACTTTCTCTCTTTCCTCTCCTTATATTCTGTCTCTCTCTCTCTCTCTCTCTCTCTCTCTCTCTCTCTCTCTCTGTGTGTGTGTGTGTGTGTGTGTGTGTGTGTGTGTCTGTCTGTCTGTCCCTTCACTTCCATCCCTCTCTTTTTTCCTCTCCCTCCCTTTCTCTCCTCTTTAATACACTGTCTTGCCTTGATCTCCCTGGCCTCTCAGATACATCTCTTGGAGAGTTCTGTAAGCTTTGCCTGGGCTCTCCCTTCGGGTACTGGCCTGGTAACTCTTGTTACTGGGAAAATGGTAAAGTACAACTTGTCTCCTCACTTTAGATATCTTGGTACTGTTACCTGGCATCTGGTGCCTAGGAATCTTTCCTTCCTCACCTTCCCTCCCTCCTTTCCTCTCTTCCTCCTCCCTTTCATTCCTCCCACAGGAGTGTAATCTGGTTTTATTTACTCTGTCTTGGCTTGAACTCTTTGTTTCTTAATGTCCTCCTTGGTACATAAAACTTTTATTAGTCTTTCCAAATAAACCAGCTTTCGCTTTGCTTTACTCCAATGTATCTACATTTTCTGTTATCTTTATTTTTTCTAACTTATTGAAGGTTTATTTTGTAACTCTCACTTAAGATTGGGGATTAACTCAATGTTCAGATTTCTTCTAATATCTACTTATAAAAATTTTAAATCAACAGTTGTATTTTAACCGAAGTGTTTTGATGTGCAGCTTTATATTTGTATGCAAATGTAACCAGTCTTTTATCGTTTTTTATCTAAATAAACCCTCAAGCTTCACTTGCTTAAAAAAAAAGTCTTTCTCTGGTTTAAAAAGTTACTTTCTTTTATAAAAATTAGTATTTCAGCCTCAGTGTCACTGCTTCATTGCATACGCAGTGATTTTCTACCTTTCTTTGCTCTAAATGGACCCATATTTTTATTGAAAAAATGTCATGACTTGTAACACTCATTAAGGTAGAAAGGCAGGGGTACTTCCTGGCAAAGGCATGTGATCCTCTGGAGAGTTCTTTCTCCCCTCCTCTCTTTGCTCTGATTAGTATGCTTCCCAGGTCCCTTTTGGCTCTCTTTTGAAATCTTCTCCCCTTCCAGGACCTATATTATTTGTATATAGTATTAGGCCTTTCTAGTGACACAGAGAAGCATAGCACCAAAAAACCTGAATATCTTCCTTTTGTCACTTAATCTTCCTAAATGAGTGGTTCTCATTTCCTTCATCTAGTTTTTGGAATTTTTTCCAGAAATTGTGAATATTATTATATTTACACAGTTCTAAGGAATGTTGATAGGGTTTTACTGGCCATAATTCATCCATTCTTATGATAGCTGTAAAAAGTAGGTGCAGTACCTTACATATTTGACTAGAGATAAACAAGTGCATGGAGATAATTTATGTGCTAAAAATGGCCAGGCTAACTCTAGTGGTGCTGGGCCTTTCCTCATATCTATGCTCCAATCTGATTTTTACTTGACAGCTCAGTTCCTCATGTCACAGAGTTGAATATACAGTCAAGTTTGTTTTTCCCGTTCCTCAGTAGAGGAAGGGGGAAAAAAACTCCTGAGCTACCTGAGCTTTGTCTCTTGTTGTTTGTGTGCAGTTACAAAGATGGGCATCATCATGTAGTCATTTTTGAGTAGCTCCACTCTACTGTATTGTCTCTTGCTAACTTGGGTCAATCCAAGAGGAGATGTGAAGAAAAATGTAGAATTCTGAGGATAGTATAGTTCATGATCATCTATTATTGTACATCTAATTTATACATTTTGAAAATAGCAAAAGTTCAGTTAAGATTATGTACACATTAGTAGTTCTTTGTGGATAGATCCACGGAGTACTGAAGTATATGTTCCTCTGCAAGTAAGATAATGTGATACCGTAAAAGTGTAAAAACCTCATGTAGGATCTGTAACATGGTCTTATAATATGATGTTACCTAAAGAAAAATAGTGGCTTTGTGTTTTTAATTAGCCAACTCCTGACAGAAATACAATCATAAAATGATACATAGTATGATAAGGAGAGAATTTTTAGTGTTAGGATTCTTGAATGCTGCTTTAGAGAAATCTTCAATTCTTAAATTTCCATTCTTTTGTAATATATTCCATGGGTGGTTAAACCTATGTGGAGACTGACACTTAATATGCATACAAAAAAGCCCTTCCCTTTGACCTGGCAGTTCTACTTCAAGGAACTTGTCCAAAAATAATATTTGGACAATACTAGAGAGGTATGGGTGCAAGATGTATATATATATATACATATGTATGTATATATATATGTATATATATATATATACAATCATAATAAGCATGAAATATTATCTGCAACTTCAGAGTGACTTGAGGAAATAATGTGGTACATTCATGTGTTGGAATATTATTAGGCTGCTGTTAAAAATGATGAAGGAGTTATATACTATGTTAGTTAACTTTTCTTCTTTGTGGCCAGAATACCCTATATTTCACAGTTTCAGAAGTTTAGTTCATGTTGGGCTGTCTCCATTGCTTTGGGCCCAAGGTGAGGCAGAACATCATGGTGGACGGGCATGGCCGAGGATTGCTACTTACCTCGTGGTGACCAGGAAGCAAAGGGAGAAAGGGGAAGGTGCCAAGGGAAGAGGAACCCTTTCAGAGCAGTGATCCACTTCTACAGCCATATCCCACCTGCCTATAGTTATCACCCAATTAGTCCAGTCAAACTAGGATGGACTGATTAGGCTATAGCTCTCACAATCAGTTATTTCACTTCTGAACATTGCTGCATTAACACGAGCTTTGGGGGGATACCTCATATTCAAACCATAACATATGCCTATTGACATGAGTATTATAAATACATTTAGTGTAAATTGGCTGTATAATAGTATCACATTAGCATTTACATATTTGAATAGTTTAGATCTTGAGTGCCCTCATTATTGGGAGATGGTGGAACCTTTAGTAGGTAAGGCTTGGGGCATGCCCTTAAAGGCAATATTGGGACCTGGACCCCTTCCTGTCTCTCTCTCTGCAACTGGATTTCTGTAAGGTGAGCAGCCTCTTCTGCCACAGGCTCCACGATGATGTGCTCCATTGCTGTGGGCCCCAAAACAATAGACCAATGGACCATGAACTGAAACCTCCAAAACTGAGCCAAAATGAACTTTGCCTCCTTATAAGTTGTTAATCTCAGGTGTTTTGTCACAGTAATGAAACACTCACACAGCTTCCCGTCCCAAGCATTTCAGATAAGGGATTCTCAACATGTATTTATTCTTGATCTTTTGCAGTGATGAGCTTTCCTAGTTTTAGCATTCAGAGTGTATGTGTTGTTTGTGCATTCTCTTAGCTGTAGCTGCACCCTGACTCCACTTAGTACACCTTCACCTGCATTAGAGGAAGATTATAGCTGCTCTTAGAAGTGTGAACTGTCTCAAGATCTCAGTTGAACTGAAAGATTATAGTATAGTAAGAGTATTTATTTTTAAATACAATGTTAAGATTACATAGTGACCATTTTAGTATTTTTCCCCAAATAAGGCATGTTACTAGATTTTACTTTAACATTTGTATCTGGACTGATAACACATTGCCACTCCCCACCCCTTTAAAAAAATTTCTCTTGGCTTGAACTCTTTATAGGTCCTGGAAAGGGAGTAGATTTCAAAAGAGAGCCAAAAGGGACCTCATGAAAAGCAGCTGATTTATTCTAACTGAAGTGGTCATGTTGTCTGCCCTTTAGTTTGGTCACCATGTAGGAAGGATGTGGCCGGGAGGAGAAACATCCAGGCACTGCATGTGCAGGGAAATGAGTCTCCTCTTGCTTTTGTTTTTATGCTGGCAGCTTGCTGGTATTTACTATGTACTTTGATCTTTGAGTTGGGGATCATGTGTGCGACAAATGACAATAGCTTTCAGCCTTATCTTTTTCCTGTGGACAGCAGTTGACCTTATTGAGAAAAGCCAGGTGCTCTAGTTCATCTGAACTCTCAGGTATATTGAGAAGGTAGATGAAGGGGTTGGTGGAAACTGCCCTTTTGCCCAGACACATCGCCAAACTCAGTGTAAGGAACTAGGAGTGGGTTGAGTGAGGAACTGGCTATAGGTGACTCCTGCTATCTCTTACTCAGGTTCCTGCAGTGCAGGATGTCACCATATGTGTGTGCTGATTCTATTTGTGGAGAACCAGGCTCTATAAGAAAAGAAGTAAAGTTGAATGTTTCTTTTCTGATGTGCAGAAGCTAATCCAAGATAAGGTGGGTTTAGGGGTTAAAAAAAAAAAAGAAGAAGAAGAAAAAGAAAGATCAGTGGTGTAGACAAAGAGGAAGAAAAGGGAAGAGAGGTGGGACAGGGAAAGAGTGGAATGAATCTGACCTTATTCCTGTGTACGTGCTTGAATCTACCATCATGTACATCCACAAGACACTAGTTTAAAAAACTATAAGTAGTGGAAAGATCACTAGAGTAGAGGGAAGGACCAGGGGAAGGGAGGAGATGAGGGAAAGGGAAAGTACTGGTGACTGAATTGAAACAAATTATATTTCATGCTTTTATAATTATATCAAAATAATTCTATTGTATAACTAAAAAGAACCAGCAAAAATAGAAAAAAAGAATATGTGGTCTGGATAGAAAAGGTTACTTTTAAGACTAAAAAAGAAAACAAAGCAGTACTACAAAACAGTAGCACACACTCTGAAGGTGTGTGACTGTCTTGATGGAGTGGCAGCTCAGTCATTTATTACGTGAGTTGAGCAGTTCACTTAGTAGTTCCTATCTCAGAAGACTGTAGTACGCGTAAAGTGATAGCATGTACGATGTGCTTTGATTAGGGCCCAGCATTGTGTGTGTGGCTGCTGTTACAGAATGATTTCTGGCTCTTACTCAGGGTCCTTTTACCACTGTTGCTAGCCTAGGTCTTTTTCTTTTTAGAGTGTATATTTCCTTTTGTAATTTTACATTCCATGACATGAGAATAGGAATCACACCTTCTGTTGCTCACCATTGTTCTTGCATCTAGCTGATATTTAGTGGAGCTCAACAAATATGTGTTGGATGAGTTAATTACTTGCAGCTGAATATTTTTACTCTCAGACTATTGATGGAGATAGGAATATTTACAGAAGTAATTATTGGCATCTGGTTTGCTTTAAGCTGGTTTATCATTGGTTTAGTTTAAGAAGTTGTCAGTTTTGAATATTTAATGAATTCTTAGTCTTTCCAATGTGATAGGCATGCCATTTATTTTTTTATTTGGGGGGCAGAGGTTACCAGGGATTGAACTCAGGGATACTCAATCACTGAGCCACATCCCCAGCTTTTTTTAAATTTTATTTTATGTAGAAATAGGGTCTCACTGAGTTGCTTAGCACCTTACTGTTGCTAAGGATGGCTTTGAACTCTTAATCCTCCTGTCTCAGCATCTTGAGTTGCTGGGATTATAGGCACGCACCACACCTGGTGAGACATGCCATTTATTCAACTATAGCAGTGAGAAAAATCTCATACTTTTTGTAGAAAAGTTAGGTTAATTGAAGATATAACCAATAAAGTTGTTTTTTCTTGCTTGTATTCCAAAACTGTTGTTAGGTAGGAAGAAGAAAAGAAGAATCTTTAGGTATAGTCATTTTTGTTGTTCTTGTTCATTTTGTTTTTGGTGCTGGGGATTGAGCCCAGTACCTTGTAAATGCTCTACCACTGAGCTACATCCTAGAACACATGTATTTGTTTTTAAAAACTATGTTCTTTATTCACATGTTAATATTTACATATATATATATAAGTTGTAGATGGACACAGTACCTTTATTTATTTATGTGGTGCTGAGGATCGAACCCAGTACCTCATGTATGCGAAGCAAGTGCTCTACCACTGAGCCACAATCCCAGCCCATGTTAATATTTTTTAAAAAGCTTTCAGATTAAGAATTCTTTTTACTAGAGCATTTTACTATCCCAGTAGATCTGAATGACATAGGCAAAAGGTAGCAAATGTGTGAGTTGTTAAAATATTGACAGTTCATAGTGAAGTATACTTCTCATATGTGGTTTCAGTAGTAAACGGAAATGACTATGAATCTTGTGGCAGTACTGGTTTGAATTAGAATATACTTTAAAATACTTTTTCCTTACATCACTGGATATCCCATGAATGTGTGTTTAAAATTGTGGTGAAATACACATAACACAAAATTTGCCATTTAACCATTTTTAAGTGTACAATTCTGTAGTGTTAAATATTTTTACACTGTTGTGCAACCAGTCTCCAGTATTTTTTAATGTTGCAAAACTGAAACTCTAAACCCATTATGCCTGTTCCTTATTTCTCCCTCAAACAATGACAACTTATTTTCCCTTTCCCTCAGCCTCTGACCACTCCTCTTCTGCTTTCTGTTTCTATGAGTTTTGCTTCTTTTGATATTTCATGTAAGAGGTGCCACCTGCTATTTGTCTTTTTATGATTGGCTTAGTTTACTTAACGTGATGTTCCCAGAGCTCATCCATGCTGTGGAATGTTCCATGTGCTTATATTTTAAGTCAGATGACACCCACTCTCCCACCATTTCCCCACACCACTGTCGCTGTGAACTATTCATGTTTAAAGTCTGGCCTTCAAAATGTGATTTTACAATAGTTGTTGCCCTTTCTGACTACAAATGTCTATATAACACATCCACTCTATCAAACAAAATAATATAAAGTGATGTTTTATGAAGAATATATTCTTTGAACTCTTGCATGTATTATTCACGTGCAGTGAGAGATAAGATGAGAGAGCTACAAAAGGGGCCTCATGGAGTCTTAAGAGTTTAATCTTTATCGTGAGGACAAAGAGGACTTGAATCTGCCCACACTGATAACAATTTTTTGGGGTAGCAGTTTGGGTGGAGCTCAGATGGGGATTCTGCACTGGTCTTGCCTGTGGTTTCTTGGGCCTCTGCAGTCATCTCGAGGCTTAACTGGAGGTGGCAAGCCAACATGGCCTTGTTCCTGGTCTGGCAGCTGGTGATAGCTGTGAAGCTGGCTGGTCTGACAGGGCAAGCGAGGTATGCTCTCAGCCTCCTCGGCTAGAAGAGATTTCTTCACATGTTGAGCTTGAAGAACTCTGGAGGCCGAGGATCAGGAACCAGGGGTTTGACTTCTTTCTTTTGGTTGGAGCAGATTGTTGAGCCAGCCCGGAACTGGGGAAATAGAAATAGACTTCATTTTGTGTTTTTTTTCCCTCTTGGTGTTAGAGATCACACCTGGGGCTTCTCGCATGTGAAACACACTCTGTCACTGAGCTACACCCCCAGCCCTAGACTACGCTTTTTGATGGAATCAGCCCCAGAGTCAGATTGTGACCAGGTGTGACAGAAACAGGAAGAATTTTTAGCTTATTTTTTTTTGCAGTCTTCCATAGGAGTGATAGGATAATATTTGTGTTTTCAGAAAGATGACTTGAGTGCAGTGTCACAAAGATTGGGAGGGAACAAGGGGTTACAGCAGTGTTAAGAGGCCGTAGACTGAATCCTTTGAAACCGTGAGCCAAAATAAACATCATCTTCCAAGTTTTTACCAGGCATTTTGGTCGCAGTGTTGAAAAGCTGACTAATACAAGTACCAGTCATGTTTTCACCCAGATAACTAGGAAATTATTAGTTAAAAACTACTGAATTGAGTATTAGATTTCAGAATTAAGAATTTGCCCACTTCTGTCTAGCCAGAACTTGAAAGCATACATATAAATATATGCATCTTTTTATAATCCAGTGTTCTATGTGTTATGTACATTCCAGGGGAAGTAAACAATAAATAATGTAGTTCATATGGAAACTCTCTTGGTTCTTAATTTACACAAAAGATGAAACTCAGACGTTCTTAGTAATTGTTTGTAATGAGTTAAACCCTTCACATTTGTATATTAATAATTTGACTGCTTTCCAATAAACGATTTATAGCCAGGTTTTTAAAATTGATATATTAGGTATTTTAACAATGCCACTACAATTTCCCTAGCACTCTAGTAGTAATGATATGTTGGCATTTATTAAAGTACTGTTGAGTATACATTTCAGTTCCTGAGATCAAATGTACTTGCTCCTTTTTCACATAGATGAAATGACTAAAACAGTCACTGAAAGTTAGTTTCTAAACAGTGTTGTGTGGTAGATAAAGTACCAGTTCTGAAGGAGTGCCAAAGAAATTATAAATAAAATTGTACAACAAAGCCTAAGATAAACTCATTCTGAGAATAATAATCTTCTGTAAGTTTTTGTCTTTGTCACTGATCTTCCTAACTTAAAAACTCTTATGATGGAAGTTTTTACTCGTAGAAATGCAGTGTGCCCCACACGTACTTCTCCCTCGTGTTCAGTAATCGTCACTATCTGCCCTTTCTCCATCTATGCTGCTATTCCTACTTCTGATTTATTTTGCCATTTTTTTAGTTTTTGCTGTTTTAAAACCAGATTTGAGACATCACCTCATTTTCTAAACAAACACATTAGTATGTATTTCTGAGAGATAAGGGATAAAAATCTAACTTTAATACCATTATTACAGTGAGCATGACTCTTTAGTATCATCTAAAGCCCAGTCTGTTTTCACATTTCCATGATTATCTTAAAATTATCTTTTTCCACTTTTTATCAAAATCCAAAGTTTACTCATTGCTTTTGGTTACTGTTTCTTGAACTTCTTTTCATGTGTGTGCTGTGTGCTTCTCACTCCTCCCCTCCATCCTTGCTCATACCATTTCTTTGTTGAAGGAACAGGGCCATTCATTCCAGTTTTTTTCTGCATTCAGACCAGATCTGTGCTATTTAAAATGAGAGAGTAGAAAAAAGACATTAGTGTCTGAAGAGATCCTTTTTCCATGCCACTAATATTTAATATAGTAAAATATTTAAATAGTAAAATAAACATTTACATATTCTTTATCTAAAGCCTAATATTTTACAGGGGGATGAGAGAATGGCTCTTTTGGATGGATCATTGACCCTTTCCTTTGTGGCATTTATATTCCAGGAGAAGTCAACAATAAATAAAAATAAAATTGTGACATTTGTTTTCTCTAGAAAATGATAGAGAATAACAAGGAGAGAAGGTGTTATAGGACCCTGGTGGGCATGATTGGATGCAGTGGGAGCCAGAGGGGTAATGGGATCTAGTTTACATTGAGACCCATCCCTCTGGCTGTGGGGTGAAGGAACAAGATAGAGCAGGGTCCTATTACTACTCTGTAATGTAGGCAGGAGACCCAAGGGTTGGACGAGGGGAGCTAGCCAGCAAGAGAGGAGTTGGGCATGGTACCAGGAGTTCTGAGCTCAGGAGCTGTAGCGATGCACAGGAAGAGAGTCACAAGCCTGTCAGAGGCAGAAGCACAGTTCCCATTCTGGTAAAGGACTAGCGAAACTGGCACTTTTAAAATCTAGTACTAATAAATGCTTTTTAAATTTTTTTTAAGTTAGGTGCTTAAATGGCCTTTTTTGTTGTTTAAACTTTGTGAATGTGTTGTTTTGCAAATGTTTTATAATTTAGTACTTTTTAAAACTACTTATTAACCAAGAGATTTGCAGGTTTGAATATTTAATAGCAGCTGTGCTGGTTCTTTTTAAAAAAAGATCAGAACTACAAAAAATAAATAGTAAAATAAACATTTCTATTCCCTTCATCTAAAGCCAGCAGTTGAAGTGTTGTGACCTCTGGTTTAGAATGGATATATGCACTAGTTTTTTCCTAACCATTTGACAGTAAATTGCAGACATCAAGAATACCCAGAAATATAATGTTAATGCCACGTGATTATCTAATATATAGTTCTTAATTATATTTCTCCCATTGTTCCCATTTCATGAGAATCCAGTTGAGAAGCACCCATTTTTGTTTTCTTGACTCGAATGTCTTTAATTGGGAGCAGTCTCCTTGCCTTTACTTTTTTTTCCCCCCTCCCCAATGACATTGAAATTTTTAAGGAGACCAGGCCAGTTGTCTTGCAGACTCTTCTATCTGGATTTGTCTGACTATTTCCTCATGATTAGATTCTAGTTAAATCATGCAAATATACTTCTACCTTTTGAAAACTTGTAAATATAAGAATAGGAATGGTGTGTGATTTTTTTTTTTTCCTTAAAGTCTGAGTGTCTCTTCCAGTCACCACCACATACTAGCAGAGCAGTGGTGCTGTGACAAGCATTGCCACAGAGTCAAGGCACATAACATTGAAAGGGAAGTTTAGATTTCATCTCTAGGAATCACAAACTATAGAAAATAGCAGATTAGGCACAACTTTTAAAACAAAATGGAAACAGAAAGATGAATTTTGACAACTTCAGATATGGAGTGTTTCCAGATTTAACCTGGTTCTTTTTGGTCCTCCTGCAATGAAGTGCTGCCACTGAGACTTTTGAGCCTCTGACCCACATATCCATCTTTCTCATTATGTAGCTAAGGAAGCTTCAGGCAGAGAGGTTAAGTTACTGAAGAATACAGAATTAGTAAGGAACAGTCAGGTCTTGAAGACCCAATTAATTTCCTACCAAAGTTCCAGTGATTTACATTGATGGGACAAGTCTCTAATTTTAGTGCTTTCTATGATTAGGGGAGGTGAGGGAATGAAGAATACCACAGAAGGAAGGGTGGGTGTGGGTGTGTGGTGTGCTGGGGATGGAACCCAGGGCCTTGCACATGATAGCACGTGCTTTACCACCGAGTTATATTCCTGGCCCCTATAATTAAGTTTCGGACTAAATATTTAAGGTGGTCAAATTTAATTTGTGTTTTTAATGCCACTTTAAGATAATTTCTTTTCTCTCTTTACTGTGTTTCATAATGGCTTGCTTTCTCTTTTCAGCTGCAAGGCTTCGGTCGACCAAGTGTCTACCATGCTGCTATTGTCATCTTCCTTGAGTTCTTTGCATGGGGCCTGTTAACGACTCCAATGCTGACTGTGAGTATTACTGACCTGGTTCTTGTTTATGAAGGCTAGAGACATTTTTAGGCATGCATTCCTAGGTTTCTATATCAGGGCATATGTTTGGGAATAGCTTTTGGTTGTAATTAAAGACTGCTTGTTCAATTGGATTGTTTCTGCCATGTGTTCTATGAACCACCTGCAACAAAACATCTAATTTAATATTCCTGGGTAGTACTGCACTCCCCCTGAACCAGTGTCCAAGGAGTGTTGTTGTACAAATGAACTGTATATATTTAGTAAGATCCTTAGATACCGTATAGGAAATAATTGCAAAGCTTTGTTGAAGTTTGTGTCTTCTTTATGTAGATGTTAATGTCCTTTGACTTAAGGACATAGTAAATTAGAATTGGTGAGTACCTTGCAAAAGTGAAAGTAATAATCACAAGAAGGTCTGCATTTCTGGTTTTGGTGTCTTGTCTGTAGCCATTTCTACAAACCCAGTATTGAATTTCCTGGCAGGAACTCATATCCCTCAGAAACAGGGTTATTTCTCAAATAAGCAAAGAATCACACACATCTAAGTGCCAATTAGAGGCAAGGAAACAAACCTGGAATGAATGGATGAGAAGAAAAACTGGAATGCATCTAGTGACACAGTCAATTACTGATCAAAGATTTCACATGTGTACAAATATTTGCTATTGAAGTCACTGAATATTAACAATTACCTTTTCAGCATTTAAAAAAAGGAATTTAATTTTCATCTTTCTATTTCCTCCCTTCTGGTATTTCACATTGGTGAAAAACAGACTTACCATTTAATCTCTAGGCAACAGAATGTCAGTTAAGACCAACAGGACTGATAGAAGGATGTCATCTGGAGATCCTGAATCCAGAGGAGTGGCCTCATAGCATTGCCACTGCATTCAGTGACTTGGCACAACTTGGTACTGATTTCAGCTGAGGATAGGGGAAGGCTTGTGGCTGTGCATGGAACACTGGGATAGCAGTAGACAGAGAAACTTTGGGTTTATGGAAATAAAGGTGTCTGGGTATACTTGTGATGCTGCTGGTCATTTAAGAAGTAGAGTGCAATAAATATGTCTTTGGATGACTTGGCTACACCTTCCCCCTTCTCTGATACCCATACACATGTACGTGGTAACATTTTCAAAGCTAGAAAACCCAGGATCGGACCCTTGACCAAAGCTTCAGAAACCAGATTTTTTATTTTGGAAGTTTGAATCTTGAATAAAATTGAGAAAGAGACTTAAAGAAGAGGATTTGTGTGTGTGTATGTGTGCACATGTGTGTGCATGAGAGTGCAGTGGTGGGGGTCAAACCCAGGGCCTTGCACATGCTAGGCAAGCGCCCTACCACTTGGCTACACACTGCCATCTCCAAGAAGAGGAGTCATTAAAAGTGACTATCAGGGCTGGGGTTGTGGCTCAGTGGTAGAGCGCTTGCCTTGCATGTGTGGGGCACTGGGTTCCATCCTCAGCACCACATAAAATAAAAAAAATATAGGTATTGTGTCCATCTACAACTAAAAAAATTTTTTAAAAAAAGTGACTATCATGGGCTGAATTGTGTCTCCCTCCCACCACAAATGAGCATGTTTAAGTCCCACATCCCAGGACCCCAGAATGCAACTGTATTTGGAGACAGGGCCTGTAGAGTGCTGATTAAGTTAAAATGAGAATGTTAGGCCCTAATTCAAATTGAATGGCATCCTTCTAAGGAGAGGAAATCTGGACTCACAGAGACTCGGATGCCTGAGTACAGAGGAAAGACCATCTGAGGACATGGGGAAAAGATGGCCATCTAAAAGCCAAGGAGAGAGGCCTCGGGAGAAATCAGCCCTGCTGAAACCTCAACCTTGGGCTTCCAGCCTCCAGAACTGTGACAAATAATGTCTGTTGTTTTAGCCACAGTCTGTGGGATTTTGTTACAGCAGTCCTAACAACTAATATAGTGATGATCTAAATATATATAAGCAAGTGGTGTCAGTTCCTTGCCACTGCCTGTTCAGGCCTCTCCCAAGCCCTTTCCCCTTTTTTGGTACTGGGAATTGAAACCAGAGGCACTTAACCATTGAGCCCATATCCCCAGCTCATTTTTATATTTTATTTAGAGACAGGGTCTTGCTGAGTTGCTTAGGGCCTCACTGGGTTGCTGGGGCAGACTTTGTTAATCTTCCTGCCTCAGCCTCCTGAGCCACTGAGATTACAGGTGTACGCCACCACCCCTGGCTTCCCAAGCCTTTTCTTACATCAACTTTTTGTTTTGGATTCCAGTGTATATTCTTCTGTTGTTCCCCCAAATTTTCTTTTCTCTCCTAGATTCTGTTATTGATGTACCTGGTTAGAGGCAAGAGAAGCGCCAAAGAACAGATTGGGAGGAAGATTTTGGTGTCTAGTGATTATTTAAAACAATTTTTTAAAGCATTTTTAATTGTCCTCAAGTTTCAGTTAAGTTGTTTTTAAAAATCATTGGTGGTAGCTGAGCATGGTGGTGCACGCCTGTAATCCCAGCGGTTTGGGAGGCTGAGACAGGAGAATCACGAGTTCAAAGCCGCCTCAGCAATAGAGAGGCAGGGGCTAAGCAACTCAGTGAGACCTTCTCTCTAAACAAAATATAAAATGGGGATGGGAGTGTGGCTCAGTGATTGAATACCCCTGAGTTCAATCTCCAGTACCAAGAAAAAAAAAAACCATTGGTGGTTAACTTATCTCAATCATCATTTTGCCTTAACAGAGAATCCCTTTTGGTATAGTTAATCCTTTTGTTCCCCAGTGAAGTTTAGAAAATAGAGAACTTGGGGATGGCTGTCAGCCAATTAGCTTTACCTAAGACTTTGCTACAGATGTTTTGAGTTTTTTAAGTCTTCTGTCACATTTAAAATACAATTTGTTTAATTAAAATTATAACTTGGATGGAACACTGGACTTAAATTGCCTGTATCTCTTATTTTTTTCTTGCCACACTACCTTTTTGTTCATAGTGATTAGCAATTACAAGATAAGTGATCCCCATCAACCTTTCATCACTGTGTCCCTAGTGCCTAGTGCTACCTAGGACTTAGTTGGTGCTTAATAACTGTTGTCTTTGAACAAATATATGTGTTGCAGGCACATACATGTGTCCTCAAGTGAATGTTTTTGCAAGACACATTTTTAGTATGAATATAGACCCATCAGCAAATTGTTAAGAGTATACTAAACATAAATTTACTGTTGTAACCATTTTCAAGTGTTGTTCAGTGGTACAATATTCATAATGTTGTACAACTGTCATCAGCATCTAGAACTCTAACTTGTAAAAAGTGAAACTTCATACCCAATCATCAACGCCCCCCCTTCCCCTTATCTGCAACCCTGAGCAATTACTGTTTTCTTGTCTGTTTCTATGAATTTTGACAACTCTACCTCAGATAAGTAGAATCATATTTATCTTTCTGTAACTGTCTTCTTTCACTTAGTATAATATTCTCAAGGTTATCCAAGTTGTAGTGTATCTCAGGATTTCCTTTGTCTTTAAGGCTGAATAATATTCTGTCATAACTATATACCACATTTTATTTATCCTTTAATTGATTGATGGATATTTGTTTGCTTCTACCCATTAGCTGTTGGGAATAATGCTGCTATGCTAACCCTGTTTTGTTTTTGGATTGGGGGTACTGGTGCAATTCCTCCCTATGGAAAACAAGTATGCCGACTACCTCCTGTCTTTTCTGGTTGGACAGAGAAGTGGTAATGTTTGGTTCTTTGATAAGTAAGGGTCAGATTAGAGTTTATTTCCTCACAACTAAAATTTTATGAATATACAAAAAAAAGGTCCTTGCTTTTAATTCTTTTTGGCATATATCCAGAAATGGAATTGCTATATCATAGAGTGATTTAATTTTTAATTTTTTGAGGAGCTGCCAAACTCTTTTCCACAGAGACTGTAGTACCATTCGATGTTCCTACCAGCAGTGTACAAGGGTTCCAGTTTGCCTGGTTTCTCTGATTGCTGACACTTGTTATTTTATGGGACTTGTTTTGTTTTTGAGAATAGCCATCCTAGTGGGTGTGAAGTGGACCAGACCACTTATTTTAAGAAACTACATTTTTTGTTTTGTTTTTTGGCTCTAGTCCTTTGGTTCTCCCACCTCCAACTTCTTTACAAAGTGAAAGAGTTTCAGGGCTGGGGGTGTAGCTCAGTGGTACAGCACTTGCCTAGCCTTTGTAAGGCTCTGAGTTCAATCCCTAGTACAAAAAGAAAAAGTTTCAAAATAATATTTCTATTAGCTCAGCAGGTTTCTCCTTCTAAAAATAATTCTGTAGTCATCCTTTGTTGGTAGGAATTCAAATTGAAATGAAGAAATACCTTAGTATATCTGATGCTTTGTCAGAAATTCCAAAACCTTCCAGGCATGGTGGCATACACCTATAATCCCAGCGACTTCAGAGACTGAGGCAGAACAAGTTAGAGGCCATGTAGCCTGGCAATGTAGTGAGACTCTCAGCAACTTAGTGAGACAGTATCTCAAAATAAAAAGGATGGGGATATCGCTTAGTAGTAAAGCTGCATTCAGTCCCCAGTACCAAAAGAAAAGAAATTCCCCAAACCTTCTAAACAGTTATTGTGTCCTTTGGCTATTCTGACCCTCGATCAGATTGTCAGATTCCTTCTTATTTTAATTAAATGCTGCTTGCAGAAATTAGGGTGATGTGCACATTTAGTGTGAGGAATAGAGTTGCTGGCATCATTCTGTAATTCCATTTAAGAAGCGTGACTGAGTTAGTAGATGTGCTCTTTCATTCTCTTTCTGGGCTCCTTGGTATTGCTAAATTAAGCTAAATGTCCTGTACTTACTTACTTTGCTGACTGTGCCCACCCTTCATATCAGTGTGTGCTAACCGTCTTTTGTTTTTGGATTGGGGTGCTGGTGCCCCTCCTCCCTCTGGAAGACAGATATGCCCTCTATCTCCTGTCCTTTCTGGTTGGACAGAGAAGTGGTAATGTTTAGTTCTTTGATAAGAAAGGGTCAAAATAAGGGTTTATTTCTTCACAACTGGAGTTCATTTATCTTCTTTTTTTTTAATGCAAGAAATTGCTATTTTCTAATTTCTAGTCCTTGGCATCTTGAGTCCATCACTCACCATGGCATAACTGTTAAAATGATGATTCACACGTGCTCTTTTTGTTCATTCATTTTTTCCCTTACTTAAGTGGACACCATTCTCCCTTGTTTCCATCAAGGTAAAAAAAAAAAATGTTGAAAGCATGATTTGGAAGTCCAGAAAAGTGTGTGTGTATTAATATTTTTGCAAGTCTAACTAACTCTGCTTTCTGGTAAGAATTCTGTCTGAAACAGTGTAGAGCAGTTTACTTCTTAGTCCATGGTCATTTTCTCCTTGAGATTTGTTGCCATGGCCTACTTTACAGTTTTAGTTTGTCTATTAAACACTATCAGAAAGGACTCCACCCCTAAGACTCTGGAGCAAATTTATAAAACTGGCCTCAGTGTCTTTACCTTCTATTGGTAGGAGTCGTGGTGATGGTGGTTTATACATGAAAGTGACCTTTCTCTCATCTTATGTTCCTGCCTGGCATTCTGTCCTCTAGCACAAACATGCATCCTCTTAGAGTCCCTGACCTCAGCTTATTTTAACAAAGTAATCTGATTGATTTCATAAGTATTTAAATTGGGCACTTATTTTGATAAATACATGCTGAATGTTTGTTCTTATAAGTAAAGAATTTTATTTCTTGTAATTTGCAGATTTTGTTTTGAAAGCTGACCTTGAAATCCTGCTGGAGAGTCAAGGGTTCAGTATTCCCCCCTCCCTCATCCTTTTCATGTGATGGCCTGAAAATCCAAAGAATGCTTTTTGAACACTTTTCTGCCACATCCAATTTTTGTTCCTCCTTCCTTGCCGACTCTCTAGACAGTGTGTCCATTCTTCCATCATTCAGTGAACACGAGGTCTGTCCTGCCATCCTCCTTCTTGCTTTGTTGGCCAGCCCTCTTGTCTCCTTCACTTAATCATTGTTTTGTTTTGTTTGAGTTAGAGTGGCTGGTATAAGATAGGACTGTATGCTAGGAGTTTTTGTCACAGTACACAGGCACTCCATTGGATAATTTGCTCTTCATGTGGAAAGGAAGTAAAGTAAATGCTCTAATAACTATAGTCACATGAAGACCATCTTGCTTTCTGGAAATCACAAGATGTCCCAGGTTCACCTGGTGGCTTACTAGTGATTTTCTGTTTGTGTGCCTGATAATTATTAGAATCAGGTAAGTACCACTCAGTAAAGTATCTATAATATGTTAACAATATTGGTTAAATCTTTGCTTTCTCTTGCACAGCTGACTATTACGCTGTAATGATCATTAACCAAACAGATGCAGTGAGTTTTGCTTGGCATTTGTTTCTGTACTGTGCCATTTACTTTTATATCAGTTAACAAGCAAGTGCTTTAAAAAAAAAAAAAGACCTCTGCTGATTTCAACAATATAATGATCAGAAGTACTAACGTGGAAATAGAAGGTAACCATTGGAGGGACTCCTTATCTTAAAATTTGGGATATAAAACGTTTTGGTGTACATTCCAATTTTGTTATAGATTTTTCAGTACTTTTGTATCTCTCATCCATTTTATCTGATGGGAACATAAACATTAATAAGAATTGCCTTTCCTCTTATGTCTCCCAGGTCTCCAGACCATCCATGAGCTACATCTGGCTTACTGTTTGCTTTTGTGCTGTTTGTGTGCTAAGAATGCTTTTAACATTTTTTAAATGGCTGATTATTTTTAAATACAATAATATATTGTTATCATTTTATACAAATAGGATTCAGTTGTATCTACTCTGATATTTCTCCATTCTGATGTTCGTCTTTCTGGGTTTTCTTCTGTAATCAATTCTTGAAGACTTTCTTGTGTGTTACTTCATTTGGTGCAGGTCTGTAATTGTGTAGTGTGTTGTTTGTAATGCACGTAGCATCTTAAATCTCTTGGGGAATATTTATCCTTATTTTAAGGCTTGTTTGTTTCCTACCATTATTAGCTGTTGGAGGTGAGGTAGATTATTTTTTCCTTTTTTTGTGTGTATCCTTCTTTGTGACTTTGAGTGGTTTTCTTTACATTTTTTGCTAAATTTTGTGTATCTGTTATATTTACAAGAGAAAATGTAGATTAGTGATGATAAATGCACGAGGTGGGGTAAGAGTGTGCTGGTGCTATGGTTGGAATGCCTTCTACACAGCACCAGTCACAATCTCGTTCGTTACTCAGCCAATTAGCAACATGGTAATTCAGGCCCCATGATTTAGATCTTCTGGCATCCTATGAGAAGCTGAAAAATCATATGGATCTTGGTAAAATTTTCTGAAATTTACACATTGACATTCATACTTTGAAAAACAATGAGTCAAAAGTGCATCACCCGGAGCTGGGATTGTAGCTCAGCGGTAGAGCGCTTGCCTTGCATGCGTGAGGCCCTGGGTTCGATCCTCAGCACCACATACAAAGCAATAAAATAAAGACATTGTGTCCATCCACAACTAAAAAAAAAAAAAAAAAGTGCATCACCCGTCAGTTTACAGACCTGTGTTGCTTAATGCAGGGACTGGTTATAAGAGCTCTTGATATGAAAGTCTGAGTACCCTGTGGTTTCTTCTAGTGTGCTTATAGGGCTTTGTGCCACTTTGGGCAGTCGTAAGTAATCTGCATCACTATCTTACTAATCTCACCCCCTTTAATACTGTATGTGTCCCACTTAGAAATCCTACTTCAAAGAACTATACTTGTGACTTTTATCTTGGGGTCATTATGAAGGTCAGCAGCTTTGAGAGCAGGATACCAGGGAGCTTATCTTGTGATCTTTAATAATACACTCACTTACGGCTGATTTTTCCTATCCTGATGGAAAGTTCTTCCTAGGTTCTGGAAGCCTTATTTTTTCAGAGGTGTTCTGTCCCCACTCAAGTGTCGCTTTCCTTCAGCTTTCAGGTTTGTTGTCAGCTTCTCACTGTCAACTCTGGATCATCCAGAAGTACATCGTTCTTGGTGTTCCAGGGATGTTGTATGTTTTATTTGCACATTTCTTGTGTTACATTATGGAAATGGAGAAACATAGCTCTTTGCATGTTTGTGTAGGGTGTGGGCATATGTTTCTATGTGTGCAGATATTTCTTAGCTTTTTTGTACTGGAAAAGAGTTCAATTCTCAAAACTTTCTAAGTTACTCTTTTTTAAGTAATAAGCAAATTGTATTTTATGTTTACTGTAATCCTTTTTAAAAAAAAAAAAAAAAAGATGTCTCCCTTGAGATTTTTTTATAAAAGGAGATCTTAAAAACAAAAGCCTTGGGGCTGGGGTTGTGGCTCAGTGGTAGAGTGCTTGCCTGGCCCATGTGAAGCACTAGGTTCGATTCTCAGCACCACATAAAAAATAAATAAATAACATAAAGGTATTATGTCCATCTACAACTAAAAAAATTAAAAAAAAAAAACAAAAGCCTTGATCTTATCTATTTGCTGAATCTTTTGTCATTAGGTCTACTTTACACTGATAAAAGTTGTCATTTCTTTCCTTCCTTCCTTTCTTCCCTCCCTCCCAATGGTACTGGGGTCTGAACCCTTGGCCTTGCACGTTTTAGGCAAGGACTCCACTACTGGGCTGTATTCCCAATCCTTTTTTGAAATTTTGAGGCAGATCTCTTGCTGGATTGCCCCGGCTGGCCTTGAACTTAATCTTGAGTAGATGATTAAGATGTGGGGTTATAGATGTGGGCCACTGCACCCAGCCAGTTATTTTCTTTTGTAGTTAAATTATCTGTATACTTTATTTGGGTTTTTTAATTTATCATTAAAAGATTTGAGTAGAGGCCAGGCCTGGTGGCACATGCCTATACAGGAGGATCTTGAGTTCAAAACCAGCCTCAGCAAAAGCAAGGTGCTAAGCAACTCAGTGAGATTCTGTCTCTAAATAACATACAAAATAGGGCTGGGTGTGTGGCTCTTTGGTTGAGTGCCCCTGAGTTTAATCTCTGGTACCCCCCCCCAAAGTTCGAGTAGAATATTGCTTGTTTCTTTACTTTGCTTTATTTTATGATGAAGTAGCCTTCTAAAAAATGTTTTATATATTTATTTACTATTGACTTGTTTTATTTATTTCTCCAGTAAGATTTCATTGTTTCCCTTTTGGGATGGGGGAAACAAAACAGAAAAGCTGTTAAAATACAGATTAACATGTGAATACAGAAGTTTTTTAGGTGAATTAAGAGTGTGAGTTGATGGAGCAGATGGTCCCCTCGTACCAGAATCATAGTGGATCTAGTGTGTTTACTGTGAAGCTCAGTAAATGCATGCCATTCGTGCATGGCTGTGGTTCTGCTAGACTTGAGTGGTCGTCGCTGCTTCCTAGGTGGCAGCACACGCACAGAGGGAGTGCAGGTTCCCTGTAGGATTGTTAAGGGGAAGGTCTGAGGCGGGAGGGTGAGTGTGGAGGTGGGGGCAGGGGAGAATCAGCTCGGCTGCCCCTTTGGCGGGTGAGGACAGCCTGGAGTTGGCGCAGTGTTCGGCTGCAGCACTTCCCTCACCCTCTGTGTCCCACTGACAAGAACTAAGAGGAAGCCCATAGGCAGGGGAGGTCTGGGAAGGGTCTCTAGCTTCTTACCATGGTCCCAACACAGTGGAGTGTAAGGAAGAATGTGAGACCAAGAGGCAGTGGGTTAATAACTGGCACATCCAGGACCAGAGACTTTAAAAACTGTGTGTGTGTGTGTGTGCACGCGCACGCTGGTTTTGCTAGTTTGCTGTATTTTTGTGATGCACATAGCAACTTTATTGAATGGCTCTCATCTTGATCGGTATTTTTTTCTTTTAGAGAAAAAAATCTCTGTAACCCATATTTTGGTGGGTTTTTTTGGAGAGAAGTTACCGAGATTGAACTCGGGGGCACTTGATCACTGAGCCACATCCCCAGCCCTATTTATATTTTATTTAGAGATAGGGTCTCACTGAGTTGCTTAGCTCCTCGCTGTTGCTGAGGCTGGCTTTGAACTCGTGATCCTCCTGCCTCAGCATCTTGAGCCACTGGAATTACAGGTGTGCGCCACCAGGCCTGGCACCGACGTTATTTTTGGAAGATTTTTCTGAGAACTTTGATGATGTTCCATTGAGGTCCTTAGTATCCTTTATTGACTTTTCTTTCTCCTGAATACAAACAAGTAGAGTTCAAATGCTAAGACTGGAAATAATTTATGAATGGATTTTAGTTTCCTTTTTTCATACTTCATTCTTTTTTGGAGGGGATACCAGGGATTGAACCTGGGGATGCTTAACCACTGAGCCACATCCCCATCCCTTTTTTTGTATTTTACTTAGAGACAGGGTCTTGCTGAATTGCTTAGGGCCTTGCTAAATTGCGGAGGCTGGCTTTGAACTTGAGCTCCCCCTGCCTCAGCTTCGTCTCCCCAGTCTCTGGGATTACAGGCACGCGCCATCACACCTGGCAAGACTTTATTCTTTTCTTTAAGAGCAGTTGTAGGTTCATAAGGAAATTGAGAGGAAGCTACAGGGGTTTCCTGTCTTCCCTGCCCCAACACCTGTAGGCCTCTACCAGCCATCATTATTCCCCACCACAGTGGGTTCATTTGTTAGAATTGAGGCACCCCGAGTGACATGTCATTATCACCAAAAGTCCATAGTTAACATTAGGGTTCAATTTTGTGTTCTTTATTCTGTGGGTTTTGACAAATGTGTGATGATTTGTAGCCACTATTATAGTATCATACAGAGTAGTTTTACTGCCTATAATTCTCTGTGCTCCACCTAGTCATCTCTTCCCTATTCCCAAACCCTGGCAACCAGTATGATCTTTTTATTATCGCCATGGTTTTACCTTTCCAAGAAAGGTCATGTATTTGGAATCATGCAATATATAATCTTTTTAGATTGGTGTCTGTCACTTAAGAATATGCATTTATGGGGCTGGGATTGTAGCTCAGCAGTAGAGCGCTTGCCTCGCATACGTGAGGCCCTGGGTTCGATCCTCAGCACCACATACAAAGCAATAAAATAAAGACATTGTGTTCATCTACAAATAAAAAAAAAATCTTTAAAAAAAAAAAAAGAATATGCATTTATGGTTCCTGTGTGTCTTTTCATGATTTGCTAGCTCATTTCCTTTTAGCCATAGTTTGTGTTTACCACTTTATTTATCTATTCACCTGCTGAAGGACATTTTGGTTGCTTCCAGTGTGGCAGTTATAAAAACTGCTATAAACATCTGTATGCAGGTTTGTGTAGATGCAAGTTTTCAGCTTCTTTGGGTAAATACCAAGAAACATGATTCCTGAATTATTTGCTAAGAGTATGTTCAGCCAGGCATGGTGGCACATGCCTGTAATCCCAGCAGCTCAGGAGGCTGAGGCAGGAGGATTGCAAGTTCTAAGCCAGCCTCAGCAATTTAGCAAGTCCCTGTCTCAAAATAAAAAAAAGACTAGGGATGTGGTTCAGTAGTTAAGTGCCCATGTGCTCAAGTCCCAGTACCAAAAAGAGTATGTTTAGTTTTGTAAGAAACCATCAGACTGTCTTCCAAAGTGGCTGTACCATCTTGTATTCCCACTAAACAATGAATGAGAATTTCTGTTGCCTCACATCTTCATTAGCTTTTGGATTGTCAGTATTGTAGATTTGGGCCATTCTGATAGGTGTAAAATGGTATCTGGTTTCAGTTTGCATTTTCTGATGACATAGTATACTGCATCTTTTTATGTGCTTATTTGACACCTTATATATTCTTTGGTGACATGCCTTTTAAAATCATGCCTTTTAAAAATGGCACATTTTTAAATGAAATTGTTAATTTTCTTATTGTTGAGCCTTAATAATTATTTATAAAATTTTGTTAACAGTCCTTTGTGAAACTTTTTTTTTTTTTTTTTTTTGCAAATATTCTGTCTGTGGCTTTTTGTTCTCTTGACAGTGTCTTTTACAGAACATAAATCTTTAATTTTAGAGAAATCTATATTATTGATTTATTCTTTCGTAGACTGTGCTTTCGGTGATATACCTAAAAAGACATGGCCAAGTTGAGCATGGTAGTGCATGCCTGTAACCCCAGCTTCTTAGGAACCTAAAACAGAAGGATCTCAAGTTTGAATGTAGTCCACCAAAAAAAAAAAAAAAAGTTTTCAAGCATGTCTTCTATATCTTAGAACACAGTACACATATTCATTTTTAAAGTCTGTGTTGGGTAATTCCAAAATTGGACATTTTGAGGGATCTATTTGTATGCTTTTTTTTCTTTTTGTTTAGTGTTTGTTTCTTGCTCACAGACTCTTTTCCTTTTGTACATGGTTATCTTTGATTAGGTGCTGGTCATCTGAAGAAAATACGCGTATGATTGGTTTGAAGCCTAGGTCATGGCTTCTTCAGAAGTGATCTTGGGGATTTTCTTTCTAGGAGGGTTACTATTTTGGGTTTTTTTACTAGCATCTGGACGTACTGTAATACAAATCTAAGGCTTGTGATTTTTCTGTACTGTCTGGGTGTTCAGAAAACCGGGTCACTGAGTTTGAATAACCCTTTGAAGGCATCTACTTAAAGTTGTTGGTAGTTGAGGGGAGAAGCCTCTAAATGATTTATTTTTGCTGCAGATGATTTGTGACAAGCAGCTTTAAGTGCTGGGCTTACCTTTTTAGGTTATCACCTTATCGAATTTTGCCTATTTTATTACCTTTTTATGCTTGTAAAATTTTTTTCTTCATTTCATGTAGTATTTTTATAGTATTTCATAAGTTTTTCATTATGGGGTTCATCTTATTTCTGTAGCCATTAGTAGAGAAATCTTTCCCCTTAATTTGCATTTGAATATGTCTTGATGTTTGTTTGCTTTTTGTAGGTTCTACATGAAACATTTCCTCAACACACATTCCTCATGAATGGTCTCATTCAAGGTGTAAAGGTAAGAACAATTTCTGTGTGGTTCATAATGAGCCAAAACTAGGAATCCTTACGAAGTTCACATTTGGAGATTTAAATGAGTCTTAGGGAAGCAGTTACTACTTGTTCTGGAGACTTTAATTTAACCTTTTAGTTGGCTTATCAAAGTCCAAACAAAATCAACACAAATACCTAAGTCACAGAATGGTTTACTGTTAAAAATAATGTGAATACTTAATAGGCCTCCTTATATTTTTTATCTTTGGGTACACAGCAGTTTATAAAGGGTTTAATTATTATGTTTACCTTTAACTGTGTTCCTTGTCAACAGAATATAGTGGCCACTGTAATCTTAGGTAGACTTTGAGTCTGAGGAAGAAGGAAGCATCAGAATTCGGTGGGTTATTTATTTAGTCTTACCACTTGATTTAATTAGCCTTAATTCATTCTCTTTTAATGTGATATGTACCAGAAAAGATGATAGTTAAGCCTGTGGGTATAGAGTCTAACTTGCCCTTCCCAGCTTAGATACTATGGATCTGTTTATAATTATGCTTTATGCAGAACAACACTTTTAAAATTATGCCCTAGTAATTTAATTCAGCCATAGAAACTTGGATTCCCAGCTTTGAGCAACATCAATTTTAATTAATATTATTTATTCTTTGCCTATTTTGAACAAGATTTGAGGGTACAGTTTAAATAAAATTTGAAAGAAGAAATTTTTGATAGTAATAGAAGGAAGGATATCATTAACAATGGTGTGAGCACCAGTTTATGAGCACTGTAGATTTAAAAAAAAACAAGCTTAAAATCAATGAGAGAGAGAACATTGATAAAACTATAGTAAGTGTATCCTTAAATACAGTAGTTTCTCAGGAGGGTTACTTTATAGATCTCTGTCTTCTAGAGAAACTGATAAAGTGTGTTTTTATGTGTCTGGTTCTGCAAAATAAAACCAACTGAGTCTATTAAGATGAGCATCATGCCATGCTTCCACCAAGGAACATACATAGTGTTATTCTAGAAGATAGAAAAGAAAAGGTATTTCAGTTTATGCATGGGCTTGAAGAAGGAATTACTGAATTTCGATATGGACTTAAATATTTTAATAATTGGTTACTGTTTCAGGTGTAGAGATGTAAAGGTAACATTTCTATAGTAAAACATAACTTTATTAAGATTTCTTAATATGCTTATTAATACAGTGGAATGAATAGGGCTTCAGATTGCCTTAACTTAAAATCCCTTCTCTGCATCTTATTAACTATCTTAAATTAGTTGAATGATTTGACCTCCCTAAACCTCAGCTTGATTATTCAGTAATTGGGAAAAATAAGAGTACTTTCTAATAGGGTACTTGTGAGGATTAAGTGATAGTGTGTATAACAGCTCTTAACACTGTATTTTAAATTTTTTTTTTAGTTGTAGATGGACACAGTGCCTTTATTTTGTTTATTTATTTTTATGTGGTGCTGAGGATCAAACCCAGTGCCTCACACATGCTAGGCAAGTGCTCTACCACTGAGCTACAACCCTAGCTCAACACTGTATATTCGTGTACTAAATACTGAATGTTGCAAAGAAAAATACTATCAAAAAAAACACTTACTATTAGAATGAAATATTAGCGATCATTTTCTTACTAGTTTGAGGAAGAATTTTCTTTGTTTTGGAAAAGGAATTCATAAAGGAAAAGAATGAGTCTGTTATGTCGAGTGCGGTAGCATACACTCAGGAGGCTGAGACAGGAGGATTGTGAGTTCAAAGCCAGCCTCAGCAAAAGCAAGGCACTAAGAAGCTCAGTGAGATCCTGTCTCTAAATAAAATACAAAATAGAGCTGGGAGTGTGGCTCAGTGACCGGGTACTCCTGAAGTCCCCAGCACCCCCACAAAAAAATTGAGCTCATTATTTTGACGTTTTAAACTTTGGTAAATCCAAATAGCCATCATCAAAATTAAAAGACAAATGAAAAAATGTTTTTTGTAACATGTATAACAGAAGGAGGAATACTATTGTTGACATGTCAGTGTGGTCAGAGTAAAACCATAAGAAAATTAGAATATCCCAGAAGGGCAAAGAAAGAAGCCTGGCAGTTTAAAAAAGACATCAATGTAAAAATAACCAAAGAAGCCAAATTAAATTAGGTAATATTTTTATACATCAAACTGTTAAAAATTTTAAACTAACAAGAACTAATTTATTCAGTGTGGTGGGACAGTCCCCACACAGTGCTGATAAGAGGATAGATCAGTTTAGCTTTCCTGGAATGCAGCTTTGAAAATATTCATATAAGCTGAGGGTATAGCTCAGTGATATGTACTTTGCTAGCATGCAGGAGGCCCGGGGAATGGATCCCCAGCACTGCAGAAAAAGAGAGAATTCATATATTTTAACAAAGTAATTTTATTTCTAGAAAGTTGTTCTAATCGAATAGAGTTAATAAAAGATTCAGGTAAAAGGCTAGTATAGTTTTATTTGTAACAGGAAACATGGAAACAATCAAAATGCCTTAAAGGTAAAAAAACAAATAAATACATTGTGATACAACCATATGATATCATGCAAACATATAAGGAACATGTGCTTAAAGAGCATAATGTGTGAAACAAACAGGACATAAATATATTATAGTTCTGTTTTATTTTGACATACGTATATATGTGTATACACGCACACGTTTATGCAGAAAAAATGATGAAAAGGGAATCACAATCACCGGAAGGTTGTTTTGTGGGGTTTTGTTTTTTGTTTTTGTTTGTTTTTTAAGTTAGCTTGACTCTATCAGTCTACTGCTGCTTGGCCTCCCAAGTCCCTGAAGAGAAGCATGCTGATATGTTATCAGTGATTCATAGTATATGTTCAGTGGTGTTTCTTTTCTCTTGCTTCTTTCAAAATTCTTTTACACTGTCTTTCAAAACTGATAACGAGTTATTAGGATAGGTCTCTGAGTTCATCTTGGAATCCATTGAACTGTTTATATATATTTATATTCATATCTTTGATCAAAATTTGGAAGTTCGAGGGGACTGAAATGGGTAATATTCCATGCATGTGTAATTATGTCAAAATGAACCCCACTATTATGTATAACTATAAAGTACTAATAAAAACATGTAATAAAAAAGTAATAAAAATTTTGGAAGTTTTCAGGCATTATCTCTTCAGATCTTCTCTCTTCCCCTTTCTTTTTCTTCTTCTCAGACTCCCACTGTGTATATTTTAGTCTGCATGATGGTATCCCAGGATCCCTTAGGATCTGTTCACTTTTCTTTAGTTGTCTTCTGTTCTTCAAACTAATTTCTATTGTCAATTTTCAGGTTTGCTGATTCTTCTGCCTGCTCAAATTTGCCTTTGAATTCTTCAAGTGACTTTAAATTTTCAGTTATTATATCTTTTCGACTCCAGAGTTTTTGTTTGATTTCTTTTTAGGTTTTCTATCTAGTCGTGATATTTCCATTTGCTTCTTATATCATTTTATTGACTTTCCCCACGCACATTTTCCTTTAGTTCTTTGAGCATTTTTGAGCTAGTTATTTTAAAGTCCTCGAATCTGCTATTGAGTCTTTTTCAGGTACAGTTTCTGGTTTTGTCTTTTTCTGGTGATCAGATTCTCCAGGGTTTTCTGGGGTTTTTTTATTTGTTTGTGGTTTTGTTTTTCTTTTTCTTTTCTCTTACTGTGGGCCAGGGACCAGCCTGAGATACAAACTTAAGGCATATTCTTAGTCTGTGCCTTCCCCTGCATATGTTGTTACTTTATACTTACAAGTTTGTGTGCAGTTGCTTTCAAATGTCCTAATCTTTAATGTCTGCCTTCCAGAAGGAGAAAACAAGAAAAATAAAGGCAAAGAGAAAAAAGGGCATTGGGCCTTTAAGTCCTCCAGAAGATACTTCAGCCACAGTGGGAGAGGCAATAACAAGGCCTCTTGGCACGGGCTTCTGCTATAAAGGCCCAATCAGTGATCAGATCACAGATCTTTGGTACTTGGGAGAGAATGCTGGCCTGCACAAGTTGTATGCAGGTTATTCCAGAAACACTGCTCAGCTTCCTACTGTGGGGCTAGGGCAGAAAATGGGCTACAGTGCTAAGAGCTGAAATTGATAGAAATTAATTATATTTTTCTGGAAATTGTAAGCCTTCAGCACACTCCAGGATTCTAAAGTGATTATTATCAGTCAGATTCTACCAATGCTAATTGCCATCTTCCTAGAATTCTATTATTAATATTTTTTCTTACAAAGAAGTAGAATACTTTAATTTTCAATGATCTTGATGTTGTATAAATTAGTATACTAAATAAATGTATGACTTTTTATTTTTTCATTAATCATTAGAAATGGTTATTAGTGAAGACAGTAAGAGAATTTTCAGTGTTTTTACAAAACTTTGTATCAGTCATTGAATAATCAAGATCACTTTGTACTATCATTGGTCAGTCTCACACTGCCTTACAAAGCAAGGACTTGCCTCTGGTATTTGTAATGAGTATACAGTATTCTGTTATACCATAATATATATGCTGTTTCCCTTTTAGATGGTTTTTAAACTGTTGAAGATAATTCTGTAGTAAAAAATTTTCAAATCTTACCTTGGATTTTGTATTGATTCCTAAAATTAGAGTTGTAAAGATGTAACTAGGTGGGGTGTTTTTCAGGGTCTTACATATCTTCTAGAACAGTTGTGCCATCTCACAGTCCCACCAGTGTTGTGTAATGTCTGTCTCGTCGTATGCTCATGCAGGTGTTATTTGTCAGATATTTATCTGTCCAGTGGCTTGAAAATTATGTTTTACTATTACTGTTTTTGTAGTACTGGGGATTGAACCCAGGAGCACTTTACCACTGAGTTATATCCCCAAACCCGTTTTTTTTATTCTGAGACAGAATCTTACTAAGTTGCCTAGTCTGGCCTTGAATTTGGATCCTTCTGCCTCAGCCTCCTGAGTATCTGAGATTATAGGCATGTGTCACCATTGCCAACTGGACTATCAATTTTATTTGTATTTCTCTGATTACAAATGAAACTATATATTTTTACATGTGTTTTGCTCTCTACTTCTATAAAATATCATTCAGATGCTTTATTTTTCCAACAGAAATTGTTCAGTTCTTTAATCAATACTTTATAAATATTTCCTCATTATTTAATAATTTTTAATTTAGTACCTGTTCACCTTAACAGTTATAAAAGAAAAAAATGCTCAGATTCCCAAACTTACTTTCCAGTCATGTATCTATAAGTTTATTTTGTTTGTGTTTGTTTTGTTTGTTTGTTTTAGTACTGGGAATTGAACTCAGGGGCACTTGACTACTGAGCCACATCCCCAGCCCTATTTTGTATTTTATTTAGAGACAGGATTTCATTGAGTTGCTTAGCACCTCGAGTTTGCTGAGATTGACTTTGAACTGGCGATCCTCTTGCCTCAGCCTCCTGGGCCGCTGGGATTATAGGCGGTGTGCACCTCCACACCTAGCTTTTTGTTTGTTTTGTTTTGATTTTGTAGTTCTGAGATTTAACCCAGGAGTATTCTACCACTGAGCTACATTCCCAGTCTTTTGTTTTGTTTTGTTTTGTTTAATTTTGATGCAAGGTTTCACCTTAGGCTGACTTCAAAGTCAGAAGCCTCCTGCCTTAGCCTCCCAAATTGCTAGGATTACAGGCATGTTCCACCATGTCTGCTTCAGCAGTTTTTCTTTCTTTTTCTTTTCTTTTTTTTTTTTTAGAAAGATTACATTTTATTTTATATTTTCTTGGTGCTGGGGATTGAACTCAGGGTCTCACACATTCCACCACTGAGCTATAGCCCCAGCCCACAGCAGTTTTTCTTTTTACAAAATTTAAACTAGTGGCAAAGGTTGTTGTCTGACTCCCAATGAAAAATTGTATCAGTCAGGGTTCTCCAGAGAAACAAAACCAATAGGATACATCTACATATATCCCATTGTTTACTATAATGGGAATTATTTTAAGGATTGGCTCACATGATTGTGGAGACTGGCAAGTCTGAAATTGGTAGGGCATCTAGCAGGTTGGCAGCTTCAGGTGTTGCTGCTACAGCCCTCACCTGTTTGCGTGAGGCTTGCCTACTGAGAGTGATTCCTTTTACTTAGAGCCAACTAATTATAGATGTTAAGTACACCCACACCTAGACTTTGGTTAAATAACTGAATTCCATAGCCTCACTACACTGACACATAAAACTAACCATCACCAAAGTTATGGTTAACATGAGCACATGGATTGACTAACTATTTTCTTAATTGAAATAGCTAGTCCAGTTGCCCAATGTCTACTTTAAAACCTCCTGAAACTTCAAGTTAGTAATAAGAGCCCTTTTGTTAGTATGTGTTGTAATTTGTACAAAATTTGATGTCTTCATCAATGACTCAAACCAATTTAAAGCAGCCAGAGATTCAAGACATCAAAGAAGCAAGATTGATCTACTTCCAGGTGGGTGTGAAGATCATGAGAGCCACCTAATCAGTAGACTCATCTGTTTGATGGTGTACAGTTTGGGTTAGTGGGTGATTACCTTAGGCAGGTGGGTGTGGCTTGGTCACTGGGGGCACGACTTGTTCTGGGAATGACGTATCCTCTCCCTGGCTTCTGGCTCTCGTGCTCTGCTTCCTGGCTGCCATGGCCTGCCATGGTGCTCTGCCTCACCTCCAGCCAGAGCCACGGAACTGACCAGCCCTGGACTGAGAACCTCTGAAACTATGAGCCAAAATAAACTTCCTTCAAGTTGCTCTTGTCAGATATTGTGGTTACAGTGGTGAGAAGCTGACTAACACACTTAGCTGCACCTCGCTGCCAGAGGAGACCAGGGAGCCAGCTTGAGGGTCAGCCATGAAGGCTCCTCACAGATTACTGACATTTGGTGTAGATTTCACTGTTCAGTTTGATCTTCTCAAGAAGATAGCCACAGGACCTTCTGTTCCTGTGCCAGGACACTTTTCCAGGGACATTTAATGGTTTTCTGTTGTCCTAGGAATTGCTATGAAGTGTCCCCTGCATTGTAAATCAAGGTAGATTTAGCATAGTATAGTGTAAGTGTACTCAAGTGTATTGTCTAATGTTAAGAAATCTCAGGGAAAAAGCAGGACCTCTTCCAAGTTACACTCATAACCCTATTTAGAAGTGATAGGTGTAGAATGCTTTCCACAAGTACATACATGTACACGCACGGACAAATACAATACTTGGAACTGGAATACTGTCCTTTTATCGTCTTTTTAAAAAAATCATTAAAATAGCCTAGTTGAGACAGATGACTACTCTTACTAATAAATTAGTTTAATAATTGATCTGAATCATGGGCCTAGAGGTTAAAGCTCAGGCTGTAAAGCTACAGACACCTGAGCTGAATCCCACTTGTGCAGCTGTGGGCTCTGGGCCTAGGCTAATTACTAACCCTGGTAGCACCCACTTCACAGGGAGAGGTGGATTCATGTGAAGTGTGTGGATCAGTGTGGTTGGTGTATGTGAGTGCTACCAGTTGTTATTGCTGCTTTAAGACCTGCTAAACTTTCTTGTAATGAGAAATCTGAAGCAGTGGCTTATTTCTAAGATCTAGGAAAGCTTTTTAACTTTCCTTTTGCTCTTCTACTTTCTCTTGGAGACTCTTCCCTGCTTTTCTTGCCTTGCCTCCTCAACCTCTCAGAATCCCCAGCTCTCCTGCCTATATTGCTCCTCTTGGATTCTCCAGCACATAGCTCCCCATGTTTTACAGATCTCTTTCCTGGCACTCACATAATTAACGTCACATTACATGGGTTGCTTTTTTGCCCTGTTAAACTGATTGATAGGCACTCTGGGAAGGAGGCTGTGGACTGTATGCAGGGACTCAGGTCCTATAACAAAGATGAGCCTGTTGTAAAATTGTTTTTGCATTAAAAGATCTGTATTTGTCAGTTATGTGAAAAAGAACAGCAGTTTCATTGATGTGATATTTTTCTTTGATTTAGTGTTAAGGAATAGAAGAGATTAAAAAATCATTGTTAATAAACTATTGTATGAGGACTGGGGATGTAGCTGGGTGGTAGAGTTCTTGCCTAGCATTCATAAGGCCTTGAGTTCAGTCCCCGGTATCACAAAAATAAATAAGTAAATAACTATGAAAAATCAAAATATAATGTGGGGGTAACCAGTGTTTACCTGTTGCAGGTTCCTCTTGACTTAGTAAAGGAAACTGAAATTTTGCCCAAAAGTGTTAACTTTTTAATGAAAAAATTTTAAATCTTCAGAAATACATGACTTTATACTTTAATCTTTAATAGTACCATGATTCTCTCAAAGTTAGTTGTAAAGTTAATTATAATTTTTGAAGGGAAACAAAATACTGTTTTTAGTTTTAGGCTTTTTAAGGGTACTGACTCAAATTATATATATTATCAAATATTCTGCAAGCTGTATATGTAAAGAAAATATATGATTGAAACTTCTATGATAACTGCTAATTGTAAAATTTATGTATGTTTGCTTTGGGTGAGTTGTATTTGCCATTCTGTATAAACTTCTTTTTTTTTTTTATTAATTTTTTTAGTTGTTGATGGATCTTCATTTTATTCATTTATTATTTATATGTGGTGCTAAGGATCGAACCCAGTGCCTCACGCATGCTAAGCGAGCACAGTACCACTGAGCCACAACCCCAGCCCCTGTATAAACTTCTTAATATGTTTTGGGTAGTGTAATTTAATTTAATGAGCTTTAATTGCTGCTTTGTAAAATTAGTACCTATTCTTGTTGGGTTATGGTTGTATGGTATGCGTGCAGTCAATCTCATTATTTATAAATTCCATATTTGTGAATTCACCTACTCAGTAGGTGAATATCGACCCCCAAATCAATACTCAAAGTGCTTTCATGATCATTTGCAGATACACTCAGAGCAGGGGAAAATATTGAGCTGCTGATGTGCGTGTTTCTATCAGGCTGATCAAGGACACACACTGTCCTTGTTTCCTCTGGGAGCAGTGGTTCCATGTGCACTAATACAGTGTTTGTGGTGACTCTGTAGAATATAACTACTGTGAACAGTGAGAACTAACTGCTTTGATGTCAGTCTGATTTTAATTTTTAAGCATTTTGTTCTTACTTGCAAATTATATTCTGCAGCCTTAATATTTATGAAGTACTTACCCATCAAAGTACAAAATGTCCTGCTCAATCTATTGTAATCTACTCAATTACAGTTCCAGTAATGTGGCCACATGGGATTTAAGGCCAGTTTGGGTAGTAAAGGAATTAACTGACAGCAGAAAGTCTTTGATTTTTAGTAAATATAAGTTTTCCGAAGAGGCAAGTGTTCTATTAAATTGTATTGTAGCATCTTAATAAAACAGAAGATATTTTTAGTTTCTGTTATTGTCACTGAGGATTGGATTTAATTGTGATTTAATATTTAAAGTAGGTATTAAAATGAAATTTAAATCCATAATCTAGGATATAATATTTTTTCTATTAAACTATATTATTTTAAATATAACTTTTAATACTTGGCCTTCTGTTATTTAAAAATGGTGTACATGGGACTGGGAATGTGGCTCTGTGGTAAAGTACTTGCCCAGTGTGTGCAAGGCCTGAGCACCGACTCCTGCCCCACCACACACACAACAGACATACATTCCCAATTTTAAGCATTGTGTGAAATCTGAAATCAAAGCTATCCAAAAACTTTTCCCGGGTTCTTTGTACTTCAGAAGTTTTTGTTACTGCTTTGATGGTGTTTGTGTTTATTGTTTTCTGATGTCTTCCCTGCTTAAATTTTTTTTCATTTTCTTGACCAACTACCCAGGTACTCAGGTCTTACGGTAATTGTGAGATTTTGAAGCAACATAAAATGTTTTCTAAAATTCATGAGCTGATTATCACGAGTCCTAAATTTGAGCTCTTCTTCTGCCATCTTTTAGCTCTTAAAGGAAAATTATTTAATCCTCCTCTATTACTATTTTTTTTTTTTTTTGGTACCAGGGATTGAACTCAGGGGTACTCCACCACTGAGCCACATCCCCAGCCCTGTTTTGTTTTTTATTTAGAGACAGGGTCTCACTGAGTTGCTTAGCGCCTTGCTGTTGCCGAGGCTGGCTTTGAACTCAAGATTCTCCTGCTTCAGCCTCCCAGAGTGCTGGGATTACAGCCGTGCGCCACCGCGCCCTTCTAATCTTCTATTACTCTTGATAGGAGAGCACACCAGATGCCCTTGAAGTCTACTGTGGCTCAGGAATCAAGGTTTGTTTCCTGGGCCATTGGTAAAGTTTACATTTCATAGGAGCTAAAAAAGCTTTTCTCTTCAGCTGGCCTCTCCATTTAGTTCTCCTCTTATTTCCTCTTAACTTTATTTTACCCACGTCTGCTCTCCTGGACAATTTGTGTAGGGTTAACTGGTGTCCATAGCCAAAGAGGGTTTGGAATCTGTTCCTTTTTTGTCCCAGCTAAGTGATCTTGGAAACTTCTGTGAGTTGATTTACTCCTAAAAGTTCTCTTCAATTCACCAGCTGGTTCTATTATAGACATCAGGATATGGAGACAAAAAGGAACCTCATCCTTCTGATACTACTGTTTTTAATCCATTAAAGAAGATAGACAACTAAGAATTGTAGAGAAGTTTTGAAATGACAGTAAATGAGATATGTATGAGGTAGAGAAATTTGTTTATTATACCCCTTCCCTTTGCCCTATCCCCATGATGTAAGGAATGTTGCTTCAGTAGCTGAGCTACTAGCTAGAGGAGAGGTGCTTCTCCTTCCTGGTCAGAGGAGTGACTGGCAGCCTTCTGGTCCAAGTGTGGGAAGGGGAGCAGGCATAGCAGGGGCCTGTGCAAAGGACCATTAGCACAAAGAAGCACGGTACATTCAGAAAACCACCAACATTGTGTGTAGCCAAAGCATAGGACATGTCAGCAGTCAGATTTTGGTGAGTCCTATTTATATGCTATGCAAAGGGTTTTGTTGTTGTTTTGGTTCTTTGGGTTTGGGGGGTATTTTTGTTGTTGTTGTTGTTGTTGTTTTGGTTTTTTGTTGTTTGAGGTTGGTTTTAGGGTTTTTTTTTGTTTTGTGTTCAGTACAGGGGATTGAACCCAGTGATGCTTACCCACTGAGCCACATCCTAGACTTTTTTTATTTTTTGAGACAAGGTCACACTAAGTTGCTTAGGGCCTCACTAATTTGCCAGGACTTTGAACTTGTGATCCTCCTGCCTCAGCCTCCCAAGTCACTGGAATTACAGGTGTGTGCCACCATGCCTGGCCAGAGGAATTTTTAAACATATTTTGTGAAAATTCAAATGCATAAAAGTAAGGAATAATATAACGAATGCCTATGTCATTGCCCATTTCATTAATTACCAATATTTCTCTACCCTTGTCCGTCACTGGCCCTCTCCCACTCCTTATCTGGAGTGCTGAGATGAATGTGGCTAGCAGTGACTGGTAAACAATGGGCAAGCAGTAGATGTGAGTTTCTTTGCCTCTCAAATTTCTCTAAAACTCACCTTCCCTTAGCCTCACCTTTGTTGTTAAAATTGGGTTGTTCTTTCCTGAAGTCACCAGGCAGGAAGAATCTTTGATTGACAAGGAATCCCCTTTTCTTTGCAACATCTGAGGTATCTGCACTCATCTTTTATCCCTCTAAGGCCCTGTGAGGTGTGCGCTGGTGTTCACTTGGCATCTGCACTGCACTCCTTAATGCTGAGCTGTGCACAGAGACAATATGCTGTATATATTTACTGAAGTGGATTAAGTTTCTGGCTTCTTCCCGTATGCTCAGTGCATTTTAATCTTCAGGCCCAACCATGGGTTTCATATCATCTTTTTCTCAATTTCTTCTAGAAAGCAAGCTTTTCAACTCCTTCCTTCCATTTCTTTCTTTTTTTTTTTTTTTGACTTTTTTAGATGTTGATGGACCTTTATTTTATTCATTTATTTATGTGTGGTGCTGAGAGTCAAACCCAGTGCCTTGCATGTGCTAGGCAAACACTCTACCACTGAGCTACAATCTCAGCCCCCTCCTTCCTTCCATTTCTAATAGCATGTTTAGAATGTTTATTAGAATTTTTTTAAATAGCACTTTGTATTTAATGTTTCAAATTATTCTGTTTGGGGGCCAGTAAAATTAAATAGAATTAATGCATCCAGAAATTAAGAATTACGGATAATTGGGGATCACATTCCAAATCTAATCTTTGCTTGTTTCTTCTCCAGGGCCTGCTCTCTTTTCTGAGTGCCCCACTCATAGGCGCTCTCTCCGATGTGTGGGGGAGGAAGCCTTTTCTCCTTGTCACTGTGTTCTTCACCTGCTTCCCTATCCCACTGATGAGGATCAGCCCATGGTGAGTGGCTCAACTCTTCACAGTTATACCAGTCCGTTTTGAGTCACGTGTAAATAATAGAAGTTAAGAGCCCTAACTGAAATTCTCCATGCCCCATGCCCTCAAAGATTTTCAAGCATTCACCTGAGCATTCTAATGGTTTAGTGTATACAAACCTGGTTTCATGTCAAAAATATTACATAAAGTTACCTTCAGGCCATGTGTACAAGGTATATATGAAACATGGATGAATTTCCTGTATAGACTTAGTGTCACCCCCAAGATATCTCATGGTGTTTATGCAGATATTCCAAAAGAAAAAACCCAAAATCTGAAATGTATCTGGTCTCAAACATTTCAGAAAGGCATCCTCAACCTGTACTGTACTTCTGTAGGTGACTTCCAGACCATCGCAAAGCATCTGTGCCCGTGCTTTCACTTGTTCTCTTGGGTACTGCCAAAGTCAGTTGGGCAGTGGCCGTCCATGCCCGTATTATAAATGAGAAAGGAAAAGGTCCACAGAATTAAGTCTCAGATAAATAACTTATGTAAACAAATAGAAATAAAAGATACCTTTAAGGGCAGCTGTTGTTGCCATGATGTCAGTTATAGGAGCTCCGTCCTGGAGGTGGCTAACAACCCCCTCCCTCACCACTGTGGCTCAGGGGACATTGCAAATGTATTGTTTTTGTCAGCTCATTGCTTTAGGGCAAACATGAGCATAGTTTATATCATAATAGATAGGAGTCACTTTTCTGTGTGGTACAGTAGGACTGATAGTCTGTTCTAAGTCCTTATATGAATTTGAGTTCATTTTTTCCCCTTCAGTGCAATAAATCTAGCAGAGAGGTGGCAATTTATACATCCTCTGGAGGCCAGAGAATGGTATTTTTGCAGTATTCATGCTGCTGAGATGCTCCTTCTATGTGAATACAACATTTAAATATGGAAGCTTTCTTTTGGTGGAGTTTTTTGTTTGTTGGTATTTTGCCATGGTGCTGGGAATCAGAGAATTTTGGGTTGAACATTCTACCACTGAGCTACATCCTCAGTCTTGTTTTTGTTTTTAATGCAATTTATAGATTTATAGGCTTTGTTTGTTTGTTGCCTCATGTAAAAATATTTTTCATTTGAATTCTGACAGGAATTATATGTCAACATTTGCTACATTCTAAATTTGTTGGGCCCAGAGTGGTGGTGCATACCTGTAATCCCAGCAACTCGGGAGGCTGAGGCAGGAGGATTGCAAGTTTGAGGCCAGCCTTGACACTTAGCAAGACCTTGTCTCAAAGTTAAAATACAAAAAAAGGGCTGAGGATATAGCTCGATGGTGGAGCACCCCAAGTTCAATCCCCAGTACCAAAAACATAAAAATCAGCAAATTTTTTGGGTTCTCATAATCATTTTATTTTTTACCAGGTGATAAAATTTTATAAACTACTGCTGATGTGAATCTTCATGTCAAAGAACATATCATGCTTTTCCAATGAGTTTGAGTTTTGTTTGTTTTATGTTTTACTAGCTTAAAAT
This sequence comes from Xerus rutilus, assembly GCA_028644305.1. Lineage (NCBI taxonomy): Eukaryota > Metazoa > Chordata > Mammalia > Rodentia > Sciuridae > Xerus > Xerus rutilus. The sequence continues at coordinate 61,557,540 of CM053412.1, read as the reverse complement.
TCTTTAGATCTATATATTTGTTGGTAAGTTTTATTCCTACAAATCTTACTCTTTCTGTTTTATTCCAGAATGGGCTTTTTTCTTGTAATTGCTTGGTTTTCTAGGTATATTAATGTCATGTGTAAATAATTTCATCTTTTTCCTTCCAGTCGTTACACTGCTTCCTGCTTTTATTAATTTTGCTAACTAATGAATAAGGTTGACATGATGATTATGGGCTGGTCTTCACATGTGTGAGGAGGATGTTGCAGTGTTCCATCCTTAGACCCAAGGCCAGCTTTTGTGTTAAACTACTTGTTCCTATTTCTTCCAGATATTTTCTTTTTTTAAATCAAGGTTGGATGTGAAACTTTACTGAATGATTTTTTAGCATGAATGGAGATTATTTGCTTTTTTCTTTATGAGCCATTGATAGGATTGATTGTTACTCTATTTCCTAATATTGAAATATTCCTATGTCTTAGAATGAACTCTACTTTTTGTTAAGATCCTGTTCGCTAATATTTTAACTAGGGCATTTTTGGTTTTTGTTTTGTTTTGTTTTTGGGTACTGGGGATTGAACTCAGGGGCACTGAGCCATACCCTCAGGCCTATTTTATATTTTATTTAGAGACAGGGTCTCACTGAGTTGCTTAGCACCTCGCTTTTGCTGAGGCTGGCTTTGAACTCCCAATCATCCTGTCTCAGCCTCCCAAGCCGCTGGGATTACAGGCTTGCACCACCATGCCTAGCTTAACTAGGTTTGCATCTATACATATAATAGACATTTTTGGTCTTAATTGCATTGATATTTTTGTTATGCTTTTTCCTTTTATGTATATTTTTAAAAATCATTTGTCTTATGTGTCCTTTTCTTAACTAAAACAAGAAAATTTGAAAAATTTTTATTTTGTTGGTTACCTTCGAAACTATATACCTAAAACTGTAACTTATACTCAATCCCTTTATTCTTTTTTTCTCTTCTGTTCTTTCATTTGTTTAGACCAAATGTACCCCTTTGAGCAATAACAGAATTAGTATGTTTCTTCTTCCTCATCATCTTAATTTTTTCTGCCTTTAAGCATACATTACATATACATTACATATACATTACATGTGTATTTAATATACATTACATATACATTACATGTGTATTTACTTATTGCTTAGTTTGTAATCTTTACCGATGTCTTTGGTGCTGGTATAAAGCTGTATATAAATGCCTTTCCTGGGTAATTAAAATAATCTTTTTGTAGGTGGTATTTTGCGATGATTTCTGTGTCTGGAGTCTTCTCAGTCACGTTCTCTGTGATATTTGCCTATGTAGCTGATGTCACACAGGAGCACGAGCGAAGTACTGCTTATGGATGGGTAAGATAGTGACTTAATTTTTTAAACTTCAGAAATAATCAAATTCTATTAGAGATTCACTAGGAAGCAAGATTTAAAATCTTGAAGTGGAATTGCAGAGGTATTAGAATCTGAGCAAGGTTATCCATGTTACTTGATAGCTGTCTTGGGCACTCATTTGGTGCATAGTACTGTAGAAAAAGAACTGTTCATTCATGCAGCAAATAGTTGTTGAAAAATAACAAAAGTTATAGGGTACTTTGATAAATTGGTATATTAGATCATCTTTCTAATATTCTCAGGCATGATGATGGTGGTGTAGTTGTACAGGAGAAGAAAGACCTATTAGAAGACGATAGCTGAAGTATCTGGGGTCAGTGTCACAACTCTGCAAGTTACTTTCAAGTAGTTTAGGGGAGAAGAGCATATGCATATGTGGATGAACATGTGTGGGCCCGTGTTCAGTGCCTGAACCTATTGTACATACATGTGAATGTGCTTAATACCCTTCTCCCAAATTCCTCTGTTTGAAAATGTTCAAAATAATAGTAAATAATAAGAACAATGATGCCAGGCGCCATGGCACACGCCTGTAATCCCAGTGCCTTGGGAGGCTGAGACAGGAGGATCGCAAGTTCAAAGCCAGCCTCAGCAAAAGTGAGGCACTAAGCAACTCAGTGATGAGACCCTGTCTTTAAATAAAATAGAGGTGGGGATGTGGCTAGTGGTCGAGTGCCCCTGAGTTCAATCCCCAGTATCCCAAAAAAAAGAAAAAAATATGATGCTCTGGCTGGATTGTAGAGGATAATAGGTTAGAGGGGAATGAATGCTGGAAACCCAAGTAATTACTCTTTCCTTTAAATCCCACTTCCTGGACTAGAGTTAAGTATATCTTCACTGTTGAACAAGTGAGTAAGGTCATACATCAGTAATGGGCACGTAGACAAATCACACTCCTTCACAAAACAAAGCAATTTTTCCTTTGTCAACTGTAGATATCAGTAGTTCAAAACCTTTTCTTTCATTCAGCCCCTCTTCCCCTGTTCTACCTGCTCACTCTCCCTCCTTCTTGAATTCTTCACCTGCATGTCTTTCATGCTCCATCCTGAAACAAGGGCAGCTGCGGAGTGTTGTAAGGACAGAGAAGAAAGCTGACGGCATGGCTTCAAAGAGGGAAGAATATTCAAGGTGGCCCATAGGGTCGGCCATCAGCATGGTCATGAGCGCCAGTAGGCTGTTCATCACAGTAGTGCAGCTTTGTTCTGCACCATGGGAAATACCTGCAGATACTCATTTCCCAGCAATTTTATTGGATTTCTGTCCCTTACTTTCAGCAGGAAAACCATTCACAAAGTTGTGGGGCTGAACAGAAATTCTTTAAAGATTTCTGAGAGGGAGAATTCCAAAATAGTCACCACAAGTGGCTCTGACTTACCCTCTCTAGCTTAGCTTGTCATCATAAGATGGCAGTTTGGATTAATGCCTACTCACGGGGCACTGAGAGAAGCGAGTGGGAGCACATCCCAGCCGAGATGGGGCCCTGCTGAAGTATCCCAGCCAGCTCCAGAGACTCCGCAAGTAGGCTGCTGGACTTCTCTCTGGGCTAAGGCCCTGGCCAGACACTTGCCCCTTGCAGCCTGCCTGTCTTACAGACATAGGAGAATTTATTGCAGTTTACTTTCAGGATGTGTGAGTTAAGTTCTAAAAGGCATTTTGAAACCCACTGAAGAACAATATATAATATATATGTACCTACCTTACTAAACTTTCTTAGTAAACCAAAAAAGTGATAGTTTTTTCCAGGCCACAGCAGTGAATAGTCCTGCTGATGCTCACTGAGAGTTTGTGGTGGTAAAGTCATGCTTTAGATTTATTCACCAGAGTCCTATTGAATGTTAAGTGAAGAGGGGTTTAGATTTAAAAGAACAAAACAAAAAACTAAACAAGGAGGCTCCTTCACATTTCAAGAAAGTCACAACATTTGGGGTGGTTCTGAGGCAGCATGGCCTTTGCTCACTCTGCACCCAAGGGCACCACCCAGCGCTCCCACAGCCCCAAGGAGAGCACAGCTCCACTGCCCTCACTGCTCACGCCTCCGATTTCCAGTGCAGGTGTAGTGGTCCTGCCCTTCTCAAATTAAATGGAAAAAGCAGGAGCTTTAGCTTCTTCAACTAGTATACAGTAGGTACTCACTAAACACTCAGTGAAGGAATTCTTGATCCCCAAATTGGAATTCTCCACATCACAGCCCCCTCTCCCTTTTTTTTTCTCCTTTGTTTTCCTTTCTCCAGAAATGCTTTGCTTTGACTTTTGGCTTCTGTTGTATTTTTATTATGATAGAACCACAGGTGTGTTGCATTTTTATATTCGGTTGGAGGATGATAGATGATGGAAGAACACATACTGGCTCACCAGGAATCCTAATTCTAACCCTAGGTGCTGATTCCTGTTAGACCTGTTAGAAGTTTAAAGACCTTACAGATATGCTTTTGGTACTCAATTTGGTGTCTGCCCATTAAGCTTCTGAATGTTCACACTGTGTTCTGAAGTGTGGGAAGAGACTCAGTGTGGCTTCAGATTGCATGTGCCACCCACTGGCTCTGTGGTCTGTTGGACAGCGGCACTGGTGGCAGGGCTATGGCAATCACAGCACTCTAATCAGAAAGAAAACCTCTCAACAAATTTTTGCATTCTTTGTTTGTTACAGTTTTTTCTCCTAAGAATATCAGGGTTTTTCTCCACTCTGAGTGCTAATCAAATGGTCACCAAATGGCAAATGGCCAAATGGTGAAATAGTGCCATGGTTTTGAAAGATGAATCCAGCACAGTCCCTGAGAAATTTGTAGGTTTTGTCATCAACTCTGCAGGGATTATTTTTATACACTTCTCTGTGCATCTCTATTCTCCAGTTGAACAAAGACCAGAATAAATGTTTTATTTATGGGGTAAGTTTTCACAATTTCAGTTTCTAATATTTTTTTACTCTCATAGCTCTCCAGGATATCTCCAGTTAGTTAACACACTAATTTATTCACAAATAAATGAATGTGAATAAATCCTTAAACAGAATTTCTTTCATTCATTTTCATTCTTCAAATCTGTGTGCAACCGATTTCTTCTTTTTTATTTAAAGCCAGGGAAGGGTGGGTGCAGGTGTGCACCTGCAGGACCCGGGGGAGCCAGTACTTACCACAGGTGTGCCACCTGCAGCAGGTGGGACTCTGGGTAGGAACAGGTTTTCTCTACAGATGTTCACCTGTGGCACCCTGAGTGACCGTGTGCTTTCCTGCAGGTCTCGGCCACTTTTGCAGCTAGTCTGGTCAGCAGCCCAGCCATTGGAGCATACCTTTCTGCCAGTTATGGAGACAGCCTTGTTGTGCTAGTGGCCACGGTGGTAGCTCTTCTGGACATCTGTTTCATCTTGGTGGCTGTTCCAGAATCTTTGCCAGAGAAAATGAGACCAGTTTCCTGGGGAGCTCAGATTTCTTGGAAACAAGCAGACCCTTTTGCGGTAAATGAAAATACTCAGTTTGTAAATATCTATCTAAGGCAAGCAAATAAAGGAATATGCGTGCGGCCTTGAAGATCCCAGCAGATGGATCCATTGCTTTCTCCATTAAAAATAGAAAAACTTAAATTACAAGGGACTAAGGTTGTTTGGCCACTAGGGAAGATCTTAAGTTTTATTATAAAGCAAGAGAGAAAAGTGATTTTCTTAAAATCTGTAGAATTGGTACCTAAGCCAAGCATGTCATACAGAAGAGAGGAAAGGTAAATATTCAGTTAATCTCTGATGACAGTTCATGAAAGAAGTTTCTATTTGCATAGTTGTTTTCATTCTTTGTTTTTAAAGCAAGATAAGTGAAGGTGGTCATTTGAAGTGTGTTCACTTTAATTTAAAAAGGATATAATATATTTGATCTGACTAAAATAGTTGTTTTCTAAATTGCTAATATACATTCACTTTGACCAGAAGCTGTGAACCTGGATTTTGCGAGTTAAGATTATTTTTTTTCTGAAATCTTCTTTATTTTGTGGGGGTGGGGGTGGGGAGGGTGGTAAGGCCTGTCCTTCACTAAAATCACAAAAATTGCCAAGAAAAGTATCTTACCTCCACCCCTTATCTAGTTTAAAATTCTTGAAAAAAGTATGTATGGGGGTAAAAACGAACCAAAGACTTGATTTTTGCTTTTTGTCCCCTGAGTTTACCTTTTAGGAAAAATGCAAATAAAACGAAATGTATCTCATTAAAGTTCTTTCCTAAAATGCCCACTCAGAGCGTAACCTGGTGGGTCTTGCCTGTTGTTTTTGTGCCAGAATGTCAGAAAACAAGAAGGGCATTTGGGGAAGGAAGCAGGAGTGGCCGGGGTGCCAGCAGTCAGGCTCCTCACCATTGTCATGAGGCGGCTCCTGTCACACGAAGCTCCTCTGTGAAGTGGGACTACGGGCGCTTACTTTTCGGGGGAGTTGAGGCTCACAGTCACCGTGTGTCAGTGAGCTGTGTCTGGTGTGTGGCAAGGTTTCAGCAGACCCTGGCTGTTTTTGCTGTGAATTGTGGAAGGGTTACGGGATGGTGGCCCAGGAGCTCTGCAGTGGTGCTCCCTACTCCTCCATAATAGTGCAGTATTGCTTCTGTTCAGTCACTGTGTGCATAAAAAGGATTTTTCAACTAAGTAGTAATGTTCAGAAGGCTCTTGCTGGTCTGAAGCATATTTTTTTGTCTACGAGGTTTACAAGCAAATTGCATAACAGTATTTTGGAGGCTAGAGTGAATGTAGGTGTGATGAAAACCCTATCCTGGATATGATCTCGGGTTTTATTATAAATCAAGAGAGAAAAGTGATTTTCTTAAATGAGTCTATAGAAATACATTTTCAGGGCCTGTTTATAGGATGTTTGGGACCTGTTAAGGGTGTGAACCAATGTTGTTAACAAAGATGAGCAAGTGCTTTTTAAAAAGCTGCAATGCTTGAAATACATACTTCTGAAATAAGAACTTAAAACTTGCACAGAGAGCTAGCTATAGATTTAGTATTAAGGCTTACTTCCTTTTATAATGCATTGGACTTTCATTGTCCATCTTAATAGATCAAATTAGTGAAGCCAGTATTCCAAATGTTGGTGACATTATGTCTATTAGCTTTTTATGTTTGCTTTCTGCTTATTCCCAGTCATTGAAGAAAGTTGGGAAAGATTGTACTGTCTTGTTAATCTGCATCACCGTGTTTCTTTCGTATCTTCCTGAAGCTGGACAGTATTCGAGTTTTTTCCTCTATCTCAGGCAGGTGAGTGGTGGGTGTTCAGCAGCATGTGAACATGAGGAACGGCACAGATCGGAATCTGTCCAGGGGTAACTTAGGGAGACCCTACAGAGAAGAAAATGTGAGCTCACTTCTAGTTATAAGTGCTGGCAGAAAATTAGTAAACAGGGACCTTTAATTCAATGATGACTTAAAAGGTAGCAAGAAGCTAGGTGTGGTGACATATGCTTGCTGCCCCAGCTACTTGGTTGAGGCAGGATGATCACTTGAGCTCATGACTTAGAGACTAGCCTGGGCAACATGTATTAAAACATATGATAAAATAAAACCTAGCAAGATATCTCAAAATCCCTTTGAGAATTATACAGAGATGATTAGCAGAAACAGAATTTATTATAATTTTTTAAGTCTTTTAGGAGCAGTTTTAGGCACACAACCTCTTCCACTATTAACAACCTGGTACCAGAGTGGTCTTTTTGTTAGAATTGATGAACTACATTGACACCACATCATCACTCAGAGTCTGTAGTTTTTTCTAGGCTTCACTTCTTGTTTTTTTTTTTTTTTTTTGGTACTGAAGATTGAACCCAGGGGCACTCCACCACTGAGCCACATCCCCAGCCCTATTTTGTGTTTTATGTAGAGACAGGGTCTCGCTGAGTTGCTTAGCACCTCGCTGTTGCTGAGGCTGGCTTTGAACTCGCGATTCTCCTGTCTCAGCCTCCCTAAGTGCTGGGATTACAGGTTTGCGCCACCGAGCCCGACTTAGGCTTCACTTCTTAATGGTATATGTTCTGTGGGCTTAGAAGTGTGGTAACACGTCAGCATTAAAGTGTCAGGGTATTTTCAGGTCCCTAAGATTCCTTATGCTCTGCCTATTCTTCCCTCCCCTCACTTTCGACTCCTGATCTCTTTAACTGTTTCCATAGTTTTGTCTTTGCTAGAATGTCATGGAGCTGGACTCGTACAGTTTATAGCCTTTTCAGAGTGGCTTGTCTCACTTAGTAATATGCACTTAAGCATCCTCCGCGTCTTTTCTTGGCCTGTAGTCCATTTCAGCAATCGGATGTTCCATAGTTTATCCATTCACCTACTGAAGGATACCTTGCTTGCTTCCAAATTTCAGCAGTTATGAATAAAAAAGTTTAGAAACATCCATATATCATGTTTTAAATTCATAACAATATCCATTAGATTTCACATAGAAATAACACTTATTCAGATATTTCTTGACCTGGGTCTGATCACGGCCAGCTCACTGACTCGGCCTCATTGCTGGCAGCTCAGCTGCTGCTCTGGACCTCAAGGTGGTTCACAAGCAACAAACAGAATTTGGTCTATCTGCTGATATTTTTGTCTTTAAAAATGTATACCCTGCCACTGGGCGCAGTGGTTCATGCCTGTCTCTACATAAAACACAAAATAGGGCTGGGGATGTGGCTCAGTGGTCGAGTACCCCTGAGTTAAATCCCGGTAACAAAACAAAAAAAGGTATACCCAATTTTACCCTTACCCAAATAGGTTGCTGATTAAGATAATCATAACAAACATTGCCCTTCCTTGAAGCCGTTCTCCAGGTCTCTGGACTTGCACAGACCTGAGCAGCTTTTCATATGGTCCTGCCCTATTTTTGATTTCACAGGAAAGAGAACTGGCCTCCTCCTAAGATAAATTCTCCTAGCTTTTGTAGATTTAATCATTTAGTATTTTTAAATGATTTCCCCCACTTTGGTGATGGGGTCAAAACCAGGGCATTGGGCTTGCTAGGCAAGCATTTTAAAACTGAACTACAACTCCAGCCCCCAAAATGAAGTTTGATGGAATCTCATCTGCTGATTTTCCTGAGAATATGAGACTAGTATTTTATATGGTAACATAAAAATAAAAGTTTTTTCAAGGATTTCTATTTTGTTTTGCTGATTTGGATGAGTAAGTGCTAGAGATTCAGAAGAGTGGCAAGATATTGTTTGGTACAGAAAACTATACTTTGATTTATAATTAAATGTGTATTTAATGTAGACAGAAATGTAGGTAAAATAGAAAAACCCAAGGAACAGAGTTAAAAAAAAATCAGATCTCTTCATATAGATAATAAACTGATTATTCTAACCTTCTAACTCTTTTTCCTGTACTGTATTCATTCTGCCACTATCACCAGTTGTAACAGCAAGTCAGAATTTTTTCCATGTTATTTTGTTTGTGCTTGCTTTTAAAAGTAATTAATACAAATACACATTTTTGTTAAAATTATATTTGATATTTAAAATCTTATAGTTGATAAGGAACTTGTGTCCAAAATATATATAGAACTCTTCCATTTATAAAAAGACAGCCAATTGAAAAAATAGGTTAGTTCTTCAAGGAAAATACACAGAAGGCCCATTAGCACATGCAAAGGTGCACAGTATTAGCTGTCAAGGGAATGCAGATCAAAACAAGATAGCACTTCACATACACTAGAATGACTATAATAAAAAAGACATGTAGAAAAATCAGAACCTTCAGGCATGCTGATGGGAAAGTAAAATAGTGTGGAATGGTGTAGCTTCTGAAAAGAGGAAGAGTCTAGCAGTTCTTGAGAATGCTCAGTGTAGAGTTACCACATGACCCACCAGTTCCACTCCTGGGTATATACCCATGAGAAAGGAAAACACTCATCTAATGCAGAAACTTGTGTACAGATCATTATTCACAGTAATCAAAAAATAGAAACAACCCAAATGTCCATCAACTAAATGAATAAATTAGCAAGTGTGATCTAGCCATATAATAGAATATCATTCAGCAAAAAAAAAGCAATGAAGTACTGATATGTCCTACAACAGTGTGAAAGCACTGTACTGAGTGAAAGAAGCAGTCACCAACAACCTGGTATTATATGATTCCATTTGTATAAAATGCCAGAGTACGCATACATAGAGACAGGAAGTGAGTCAGGGGAGAGGTGGTCTGGGGGAATGGATCTCCTCATGGTGCCATGATTCTTTGAGGAGTAGTGAAATCTTCTTTAAAATTGATCTTGGTAATTGTTACTCAAGTCTATGAATATACTAAAACCTTTGAATTGAACCTTATAATAGATGATTGTATGCTATTTAAACTCTATCTCCATAAAGCTATTAAAAATACTCTATTTATAAATGTAAGCTGAAAATTAATCCCTAAATAAAGCTAAATTTTCAGGTTCCATTTTTTTAATTGCATGTGATTAGACAGTAATAAAATATTGTTAATATCAGCAGTACTGAATTGGGATTTCAGCCCTAGCACTTCTGTTACTTACTTGTGTGATTGGGAGTAAGATGCTTATGAAATAAGAATAATATATAAAATTATTTTAAAATACTTTTTCTGAATTTTATAGAATTTTAATGATTTGTCCTTTTTAAAATTTAACATTTAAAGCTTAAGAATTTTAGGCATTTTAGAGCTAGTGTTAAAATCAGAGTGCTTAGAAGTCATTGCCAGCCCACTTGGGCTGCTCACTCACTAGAAGTGCCATGGGAGCTTCTTAGAACAGCCTGTCTCTGGGCTGTGCTTCAGAGTCATGTCATGGGTCTCCAGTGGGTTCTCGCGTCTCATCGCTGTCCTCTTCCTCCCCTCTTTTCCCCACATGATTTTAATATGCAGCCACAATTGATAGCCACTGACTTCACTGTGAGCAAACTCTGTACTCACAGCATCAAAAGTCAAGTCATTTTCTTTCATATTTTTTGTATTGCATATTATTGCTAGATTTGTCAATTTTCAAGCTGGAAATGGAGAGGAAATATGAAACAAGGTAGCTATATAGTAGAAAATGTTATCAAAATAGTGTTCTACACTTTAAGGTGTGCCTGCTTATAATGATTTCTTAGACATATACATAAAATACTGGTTAAGCAGGTTCAACGTTCAGCACTGCTTTTATTTGCCATTGGTTTTATGAGCTTTCCTTAACTATTATATCCTATTGTTCTAGTAGAACTTACCTCTGTCACTTAAGTGTTTCCTTTCATTTCCTTAGGTCATAGGATTTGGATCTGTTAAAATTGCAGCATTCATAGCTATGGTAGGAATTCTGTCTATTGTGGCTCAGGTGAGTATAATTTCATCCATACTTAGAAGGAAACGTGTTGTTATGTTGTCATTGTTGTTTTAATCCTGATAACTACAGGTTCACAGGAAGCACATATACAAGCATAGGAAGAGCCCGTGAGTTGCTGTCCCAGTCCCTGTGTCCCTGCTGTGACACACCTTATACAATTAGAGTATGGCATCCAATCCAGGAAGCTGATGGGGACATGACCCACAGAACTGTCCCTTTTTGATAGAATACTGAAATCAGGACTTAAAAGGAACTTCATGCCATTTCAGTAAACTATTTATTGTAACCTTTGCTGGGTCAGTTTTTTCGTTTGCCTCTAAAACAATAAAAATTATAACTTTTCCAATTCTACTATCCCCAGGACTAAAGAAATGAGAGTCAGTGTGTTAGAATATATGCAGTGATTAAAAGAACATTCAGCATTTCCCCATCTGGTATAAATATAGGGTCACAGAGACAGGGCACGCATTCTGTGCCTTGATCTCTTGTGTTAGGTGCAGTTCACTCACTGTATCTTAAGGGACTGCCTAGAGGCTGTTGCCTTCTAATGGCCTCCAGGCTGAGCAGAGCACTCTTCTGTAATTAACTCTCCCGGAGAAATAAGGCGGCTGTGAAATCCTTTTTCCCAACTACTAAAATGTCAAGGCACATCAGAATGCATCAAGGCAATGGCTTTTTTTGTTTTTGTTTTCACTATATTAGCAAATATAAATCATGGTAATCTTTCAATTTGAATGTGGTTTTGGTTTGTTTTTTACGTTGACTCTAGTTGACCAACCCAGCCATTTTTTATCCTGCTCCCTTGCAGACTATCCCAACCAGTTATATAACAGAGGACATTTGTTAAAGTCAAACTTACAACAGTCCCAGCTTCACAAACTGTTAACTTCCAGCAGAATCCCACATGTTCTGTGAATGTTCAGCAGTGGGTTGCTGTACACCTGTAGTTAAGTGGTCAGTATTTGTCCAAAGAGACTGAGGTGTGTCCCTCTCTCAGTCATGTAACTGATTAGATCGGTGCCAGCAGAACACCAGTAGACAGGCTTCTCAGGGAGGAGGCTCCAGGCCTGGAGCCCATGAAAGTTCATCCCTGAAGAGAGGCATAGTGCTGCTCAACCTCTGAGAGCACAGGTAGGCCTTGTACCCTTTGAGGTCCGTGTTAATCAGTGAGTGGGCTTCACTTGATTCACAAGCTTGTGTTCAAATCCTGTGTGTTTCCATGGTTTCTCAGGGTTGTCTCCTTTCCTTTGCAGACGGTCTTTCTTAGCATTTTGATGAAGTCATTGGGGAATAAGAATACGGTGCTTCTTGGCTTGGGCTTCCAGATATTCCAGTTGGCCTGGTACGGTTTTGGATCTCAGGCCTGGTAAGCTACACCCTTTGATTCTCCTGAGTTAACAGACAGATATGTCTTAGAGGAGCTTCAGCTAGTTGAGTGTGATGAGAAGAAGCAGGGTTATTTCACTGGATTGTTGTATTCAACATTTCAAGAACATTTAGACTTTTAAGTTGGGCAAGGGTGGAGCTACATAATTTTAAGATTATTTGTAAAAATTACCTTCACCTCAGCAGGCTTTCACTGAATCATTCGTTAATTGAATATGTGTCCCTCTTCTCCCAGCCCTCCAGTAAGGTTCTGTGTCTACTTTTTAAACACATTTGTCAATTTTTAGGGGTATCACATGTAGTCAAAACAAAAATACAAGGAAAAATGTCTGACTATGGCAAGTGTCACTGCCATAATTAGCTAAGTGATCTTTGGTAATAATATAACATTTTTAAGTTTGGCAAACACTAATATATCTTCCAAAGCCATGTGTATTCCTGAGGAGGTCATTACTACTGTATATTAGATTCCTGTGAAAAGGAAGGCCAGAAAAAGCCCTGTGAAATAAAAAGGATCAAAAACATTCCTGAGCTCCATTTTGTTGCATGACAAGTTTCCCTTTGTGCCTAGCTGCCAAATACTGGAGTTCCTGTCTCCATTTTAGACACCAGAGTTGGTCCTCACTTTGCATTCCTAAATGGAGGACGTGATTCGGGGAACTGGAAATCCTTCAGTGGTTCGAGGCTAGTTGTGAATGAGATTAGGATGTCATTTGAACTACTTGTTCTGTGTGACTTTTTAGGTCAGATTAACTTGGTTGGTTTTTCTCTTTCCTTTTTATTTTGGTCCTGTGAACTTTGGTTCAGTAGCTGATTTAGTCAAAACTCTCAGTGGTAACAAGACTGTTCTCCTGAAGGGTTTTTCTTTTTCAGTAAGGACCACCCCCAGTGAAGTCTGGCCCAGCAGGTCACAAGCATAGTCAGGGCCTCAGTGTACGCACACGGGCACTTGATGCTGACTTACATGGAAGCTTCTTTCACCAGAGAAAGGACAGAGGTCTGAGGGAAGCAGGCTGTGTGTGTGGTTGGTGGCACACTGCGCTGTCGAGGGTGAGGGATGGCCCAGCTTGAGGACAGTGTGAGGGTGGACCTTTAAGAAATGCAAAGGAAGTGGAATATCATGGGGAAATGTGATGTTCATAGAACAAAGGTGAGCTGAAGAACTTCATTGAGCTTACGTCTGCGGGTAGTACTAGGGAAGCCAGGGAGAAGCAAAGATTTTGAAAAAAGGTAGAATAAGGAAATGAAGCTTTCCTGGACTTTCTTCCCTACCCACCCCCCAGACTGTGAAGTGATGGTATTAACAGTATGAAATCCATTTTTAAAGAGGAAAAAACATAAATAAAACTGACATGAGAAAGCAGAAGACTTTTGCCACTGACTGCATTCTGAACCATGAGCTCCTTGGTGCCTGAACGCGGCCTGTCCTGTCATTCCAGGATGATGTGGGCGGCAGGGACCGTGGCCGCCATGTCCAGCATCACATTCCCAGCAGTCAGCGCGCTCGTCTCTCGGAACGCAGAGTCAGATCAGCAAGGTGAGGTCGCGGCCCTCGCTGTTTCCTCCTCCAGCTGAGACCTCCCCCCCCCCCCCCAAGCTCGAAGCTCTCCACATCGACAGCAGGAGGTGACAGCCCTGTGGGCCCTGCTCAAGGAGCACACCTGTTTCTTTGCCAGATACGGAAGTTGTTTTCCTCGCTGCTTTGGTCTTAAATTCACACTTTA
>CM053412.1:61517130-61543652 GCA_028644305.1 Xerus rutilus | reverse complement strand
ATTTCAGTGATTGTCTATTAAATAATGATGGCCAGTTAGCAATGAAATGTTTACTTAATCACTAAAATTAATTGGAATAGTTCAAAGTCCATGAGCTTAGTTTAGGAAATTGTTCTTTGGAAGGATAAAGAAAAAAATCCATCCACTCTGGTTGGCGATCGGATACAGATGAGACTAAACTAGGAGCGGGCGCCGGTGGGAAGCAGGCCGCCGCTCCTCCTCCTCGGCCTCTGCTTCCTTCTCAGGCCGTTCTGCGGTCAGAATCCGCCCATTCCCTTCTCCATCTCCTTATGTCTCCCCTCACTGTGGTCAGGAAACAAGGAACCATTTTAGAGGCGAAAAACTTCTTAAATGCCTAAGAGCCCTTTTAAAAATATCAAAAACTGGATTGAAATTAGCAATCTTATTCATAATCATTTTTTAAAACATTTGTTTTAGACATTATGCAGTGCTAAAAATTGAGCCCAGTGCCTCACACATGCTAGGCAAGTGCTCGACCACTGAGCCACGACCCCAGCCCCTCATAACCATTTTTAAATAGTGTCACTTGAAGACCGCAAATTCTGTGTCAACCTTAGCTGTAGTAGTAAGTCAGCTGGCTCTGCATCCTTGGGAAGTGCAGTGTGTGAAGTCACAGTCCTTCGGTGAAGGACTCCTTTCATTCAGGGCATGTCTTCTCTTAGTTTTTGTTTATGCTTATACTTACTAATGCAGATGTTTCTAAGTGTCTACTTACAAAACTGTTGGAATACATGGTATTAGGCTGAATTATATTTGACCATTTTTGACCTCAGAAATACCCATATCATATGGCTCAAGCTAATTTTTTACCTGCTATGTTAGAAAGCAGAGATGTCTAAAAATTGGCACTCCCAAAAACTTTCATTTCAGGTCTATGTAGGGACGGATCTGGAATGCATATGGCAGCCATGGGGATAGTCTCCCTGGAGGTGGAGGGTATAGAGAGCTACACTTTACCCACACATAGCCAGGGCTGTCAGAGATGAAGAGCAGATTTTTATTGTAATGAATGAAAATATGGTAAAGTCCTCCTAGTCCATTTTCCTGCACTCTACTTTCTGCGCAGTACAGCTGAATCAGTTTATTAGTTCGTAAGAGAATACTGTTAACCTCCACATCTTGAGATGCTTTTCCTTTCTCTATTCTGATTTAGGAGTTGCCCAGGGGATCATAACTGGAATAAGAGGACTATGCAATGGCCTGGGGCCAGCACTGTATGGCATTATATTCTACATGTTCCACGTAGAATTGACTGAGTTGGGCCCACAATTGAATTCTAACAACGATGCCCTACAGGTAATTTAAAGTGTAGTGTTTTTTTTAACAATGGTTGTATCTGATTGTAGCAAAATCTTTGACCTTAAATTTGAAGAGCATTCTTTCTTGTGTGTTACTGTTGAATTTGACATCAGTAAGTTCTGTGTTCATTGCTTCCTGGAATCCTTTCAGAAATTTAATATCTTACATAAAAGATTTGTCTTAACTTTGTTCAGGTTCTGCTTTTACCTGCACAGTCACTGTAATCAGGATGCTGTTCTCTGGCTAAAGACAGGCTAAATAAAATGTCCTTAAAATCCAGCTAAAACTTGAGCTAGAGTGCTTTTTCTACCTTTTTTTTTTTTGAACAGCAATATTTAGTATAGATTTCTGTGCAAAACTGTAATTAACAATGTTCATATACAGAACTACATGATTGGAGGTCACAAGATGAGATTTCAGATAAATAGCTATTGCTTATAGGCTTATAGGTTTGGTAAGCTATTCAGAAGTTGAACAAAAAAGCAGTAGTGAGTTCCCATGTCATGGTCCAAATACCAAGCTCTATTAGTTTGCCTTGACATTTAATGGAATATCTGCTGCTTGAGAAAAATGATTGACTTTTTGGTGATGAGATCTCCTTTTGGGTGCATTCAAGACTAATTTTGGGTTAAAAAAACTAATCAAACTCTTTATCTCCATTTGTTTCCCACACCCATCAGGGAGCTGTCATCCCAGGCCCACCATTTTTATTTGGAGCATGTATAGTTCTTATGTCTTTTCTGGTTGCCTTATTCATCCCTGAATACCGGAAAGCCAGTGGAGTTCAAAAACATAGCAACAGCATCAGCGGCAGCCTAACCAACACCCCAGAACGAGGCAGCGATGAGGACATTGAGCCACTGCTGCAAGATGGCAGCATCTGGGAGCTCTCCTTCGAAGAGCCTGGGAATCAGTGCACTGAGCTGTGAGCCCAGCAGAAAATGGGATTCTGCAGACACCACCTCTGAGCGCCGTGGAGGGAGCCGCAGCACGTGGGGACTTCATGGTGCTGGAGGGGCGATGCTAGTGGCATCCTTCGGGCCAAGCTTGACAAGTGACTCCTCTGTCTCTCTGCCCTTTCTCCTCTCCTCCTCTCGTTTCTTTTCTCCCATTCTTTTTTTATCTGTACATTAGAAGAAGGTAAGATTTGAAATACTTCCCTGCAGATAATGTACAACTCTCAAGGTTATCTGGCGTCTGCACTTTGAAACTCAAATAGAAAAAGTCATCTCTGATAGAAAAGGTAGATTTCTTTTAATAACTGGAGTAATCTTCCCATGGCTTTTTCAATGGAAGGTTCAGGGTCAGAGTGGAACTGCCACCTTGGGCAAGATCTCATGTAAAGAATCTCTTCTTTTTTCTTCCTTCCTCTTTCTCTGAATTATTCCCACTTAGCCCAGAGGTATTGATGAGTGGCTATTCTTTAGAGTCACTCAGTATCAGGGATCTTTTGCCTTTGTCCAAAGGTCAAATGAAAACCTAATTTTACTCTCCCTTTATTTTCTCTACATCCAATGCTTGTCTAAAATGAACATTACTAATATGGATTGATGGTAACCTTAACCAGCTTGAAGGAAATCTTTCTTACAAATTCAGATATGTTGAACTAGCAACTCAGATTCCTGGACCTAGTGTCTGATCAGATTCAAGGTGATTTTACAGAAGGAAAAAAATACATTAATCCTAAGATGATTTTAAAGATGAAAAAAAGTACATCAAGCCCAGTGCAGTGGCGTGTGCTTGTAATCCCAGCTACGAAGAGGCTGAGGCAGGAGGAGCGCTTGTTCAAGGCCAGCCTGGGCAATTTAGCAAGACCACAACACACACACACACACACAAGCATTCTAGTGGCAACAAAGAAAAGAAATCGGAGAGTACTTCTAAGAAAGTTTTAGCAATTCGAACATTCCTAAGAGAGGATGACAGTAACTCCATCTCAGTAGAATCTGTCCAAGTTCACACCCAGCACGTCATTACTGTTTGCTCCCTCCCGTGTCTCCCTGTCCTGTCTCTCAGTTCTCTTCCATCACACTCCTGCCTTAACTGCTGTGTAGTATGCATTTATTTTCAATTAATCTTTATCTCAATCTGTTCATCTGATTTTTGAATCTCATGGGAAAACGCACATCAAATTCCTTTCCAAAATATGAGGGTTTAGTGAAGCTCAGTTTCACAATAAGTGTCTTGCTAATTTTTTGCAATGTTTTATGGACAAAGAATACTTTACAGATTTATATGTATTTTGCTGCACAGTAATGGACCATTACCTAGGGCCTACCTTTAACAAAGCACTCCTTTGGAAGTTTTATAGGTATGAAATATATGTAGATATTTGTAAGGGTTTTAATTTTTTTTGATGGGGTGCTGTGTAAATCTTGTATTTATAAATGTAATGAAGGTATTGACAGAAAAAATATATACAACTTTTATAAAGGATTGTGTACTGACTGAATACATTTAAAAGAAAATATATTTTGAAACCTGTTCTCAATGAACAGAGATAACATATCTTTTTACTATGCTGTTGGTTTTTAGGTTTAAGCTTCCTAATGCATAATAAATTTGCAATGGATACTTTTATGTTTTTTGTGGTTTTTTTTTTAAACAAATTGTATCATTGCTCTTTTTGGTTCTCTTTTTTGGGTGGCTTTCTACTAAATTGAGTTCTTAATCCTTCAGCTAATACAAACAATGAGTATTTAAAAAAAAAAAAAAAAAAAAAGCCGAGTGTGGTGGCGCAAGCCTATAATCCCAGCACTCAGGGAAGCTGAGACAGGAGAATCGCAAGTTCAAAGCCAGCCTCAGCAATGGCGAGGCGCTAAGCAACTCAGTGAGACCCTGTCTCTACATACAACACAAAGTAGGGCTGGGGATGTGGCTCAGTGGTCGAGTGCCCCTGAGTTCAATCCCTGGTACCAAAAAAAAAAAAATTTTTTTAATGAAGTTCCTTGAGAATCTCCTATAAAAACAGATCATGGGGGGCTGGGATTGTAGCTCAGCAGTAGAGCGCTTGCCTCGCATGTGTGAGGCCCTGGGTTCGATCCTCAGCACCACATACAAACCAATAAAATAAAGACATTGTGTCCATCTACAAAAAAAAAAAAACAACAGATCATGGGGCTGGGGCTGTGGGGCTCAGGGGTAGAGCACTTGCCTAGCATGTGTGCGGCACTGGGTTCGATTCTCAGCACTGCATATAAATAAATAAAGATCGATTGACAACTAAAAACATATTAAAAAAAAAAAACAACCAGATCATAACTTTAAAAGCAGCAACAGGTATTTCTATACCCGTGTTTGTAGCAGCATTATTCACAATAGCTAAAAGATGGAAGAAACCCAAGTGCCCATGGACTGATGAGTCGATAAGCAAAATGTGTCTCTGTACAATGGAATGTTAGACTTAAAAAATACGGAAATTCTGACACATGCCACACATGAAATCCTGTATGATTTCAGTCATAAGGTATTTAGAGTATCACATTCAGAGACAGAAAGCCAAACAGTGGTTGTCAGGGGCTGGTGGAGGGAGAAGTGGGAAGTTATGAGTACAGGGTTTCATTTTGCAATATGAAGAAAATTCAGGGATGGAGGAGGACTGGTCGTTTGCATAACAATGTGAATTTATTTCATACCACTGAGCTACACCCTTAAACATGATTAAAACGGTAAATGTTATATATTTTCTTTTTTTGGCAGGGGGATTACCAGGGATTGAACTCAGAGGCCCTTGACCACTGAACCACATCCCCAGCCCTATTTTGTATTTTATTTAAAGACAGGGTCTCATTGAGTTGCTTATTGCTTCCCTGTTGCTGAGGCTGGCTTTGAACATGCAATCCTCCTGCCTCGGATTCCTGAGCTGCTGGGATTTCAGGCATGTGCCAACACACCCATCAGTATTTTATCATAATTTTTTAAATGTTCCCATAGCATCTTTGTTTTTTAAATTATCAAATTCACCATTTCAGCCATTTTAAAGTGTACAATTCAGTGGTTTCTGTATATTCACAATGTTGTGCAACCATCTGCACTAATTACTGAACATTTCCCTCTCTCCCCAAAAACAAATGCTTTCCCCATTAGCAGTCATTCTCAATTCTCCCTTCCCCCATCCCCTGGCAATCAGTAATCTACTTTCTCTCTCTATGGGTTTGCCTATTTGGAGCCATTTCATATGAAAAGAATCATACAATATGTGGTCTTTTGTGTCTTTTTACATAGCATTTTTCAAGGTTCATCCATGTTGTAGCATGTATCAAAATTTATTTCTAAGATTGAATTATATTCCATTTGTGTGTGTATGTGTGTGTGTGATTTTCATTTGTTCATCAGTTGATGGACATTGGGGTTTTTCCCTCTTTGAGATTATTATGAATCATGTTCTGTGAACATTCACGCCCACAGTGTTACATGCATATGTTTTCAGTTCATTCTGGATATATGTGTACATGAGGGTAGAATTGCTGGGTTATGTGGTAATTCTGAGGAATCCCCAGAATTGCGGCTGCACACTTCTTAATTCCCATCAGCAATATAGGAGGGCTACAATTTCTCCACATCCTTGCCAGTACTTGTTGTTTTGTTCTCTATAGCCGTCCTATTGGGTTTGAGGTAGAAACTCATTACAGTTGGATGTGCATTTCCCTAATGATGATGAACATCTTTTCAAGTGCTTATTTGCCATTTATACAGTTTCTTTGGAGAAGTTTTGTTGAAGTCCTTTGCCCATTTTTAAGGAATACTTGTCTTTCTGTTGATGAATTGTACAAGTTCTTTACATATTCTGGATACAAGAGTAGTAGCGAATGATGTATAAAAGTTTTAAATTTTTAAAATTTTTTTGTAGTTGTATATGAACAGCATACCTTTGTTTATTTTTATGCAGTGCTAAGGACTGAACCCAGTGCCTCACACACACTAGGCAGGTGCTCTGCCACTGAGCTACAGCCCCAGCCCAGAAGTTTTAAATTTGGACTAAGTCAAGCTTGTTTTTATTTTGTTGCTTGTGTTTTTTGTGTCATCTAAGCATACTTTTCCAAACCCAATGTGATGAATATTTACCCTTGTGTTTTCTTCTGATTGTTTTATAATTTTGGTTCTCATGTTTAGGACTTCAACTCATCTCAAATTAACTTTTGTGTACAGTGTTAGGCAGGGGTCAAACTTAACATTTTGGCACATGGATATTCAGTGATTTCTGTACCACTTTTTGAAGAAGACATTCTTTCTCTGTCAAATTGTCTTGGCACTCTTGTCAAAAATCAGAAAATGGTAGATAATATGAATTTGTTACTGGATGTTTAATTCCAGCCCACTGGTCTGTGTGTCTCTGCTTATGTCCGTTCTGTACAACTTTGGTTACTGTAGCTTTACAGTAAGTTTGGAAGTCAGGAATTGCATTCATTCTTGACAGCGTTGTTTTACCTACTTCATATTCCTTTTAATTTCATATGAATTTTAGTTTTGACTTTTCCATTTTTGCCAAATTAAAAGAATATTCTGACATGCATTGCACTACTGCAGACCAGATGGCATACTTTACACAGTATGCAGTTTTGACAGTATTAAGACTTCCATCCATGAACATGGGATTTTTTTCATTTTATGCCTTTAACTTCTTTTAGCAATGGTTTGTGGTGTTTAATGGACAAATATTCCACCTTCTAGCTTAAATTTATTGCTGCACAAATGGAATTGTTCTTCGTTTAATTTTTTGCTTTCTTAGTTATACATGACAATAGAGTAAATTTTGACATATTTGTACAAATGTGGGGTACATTCTGTTCTAATTAGGATCCTAGTCTTGTGGTTGTACGTGCTGTGGAGATTCACTGTGGTGTATTTATAGGTATACATAGGAAAGTTAAGTCAGATTAATTCCACTGTCTTGCCTATTCCTGTCCCGCCTCCCTTCCTTTCCCTTCCTTCCCCTTTTATCTAATTGACTGAACTTCTATTCTTCCCCTCCCCTCCTTGTTGTGTGTTATTCATCCACATATCAGAGCATAATAGTCTCCAGATTGATCCATTTTCCATCAAAAGGCATAAAGTCATTTCTTTTTTATGGATGGATTTTCTTTATCCATTCATCTGCTGAAAGGCACCTAGGCTGGTTCCATAGCTTTGCTATTGTGAATTGAGCTGCTATAAACATTGATGTGGCTGAGTCACTACAGTATGCAGATTTTAAATCCTCTGAGTATAGACTAAGGAGTGGGATAGCTGGGTCAAATGGTGGTTCCATTCCAAGTTTTCTGAGGAGTCTCCACACTGTTTTCCAGAGTGGCTGCACCACGTTGCAGTCCCACCAGCAATGTATGAGTGTGCCTCATGCCTAGGTCCTTGATCTACTTTGGAGTTTTGTGCAGAATGAGAGATAGGGGTTGAATTTCATTCTGCTACATATGGATTTCCAGTATTCCCAACACCATTTGTTGAAGAGGCTGTTCTTTTCTCCAATGTATGTTTATGGCACCTTTGTCTAGTGTGCAGTAACTGTATTTATTTGGGTGTGTCTCTGTGTCTTCTCTTCTGTACCATTGCTCTACATGTCTCTCTTGGTGTCAATACCATACCATTTTGGTTTCTGTAGCTCTGTAGTATAATTTAAGGTAATGTGATGCTTCTTATTTCACTTTTCTTGCTGAGGATTGCTTTGGCTATTCTGGGCCTCTTATTTTTCCAAATGAATTTCATGACTGCTTTTTCTATTTCTGAGAAGAACAACATCACAGGAATTGTATTAGATCTACATAGTGCTTTTGGTAGTATGGCCATTTTGACAATGTTAATTCTGCCTATCTAAGAGCTTGCTATGAACTTTCCTCTGAGAACCACCTTCGTAGTGTCCCAGCGGTTCTGGTACACTGTGTCACTATTCTCATTTACCTCTAAGAATTTATTTCATTCTTGATTTCTTCTGCTATCCATTGATCATTCAGTAGATATTATTTAGTCTTGAGGTGTTAGAGTAGTTTCTGTTTTTTATTATATCGTTGATTTCTAATTTCATTCCATTATGATCTGAGAGAATGTGAGGCATTATCTCTCTCTCTTTTTTTATTTGCTAAGAGTTACTTTGTAGCCTAAGATGTGGTCTATTTTAGAAAAGTTTCTGTGTGCTGCTGAGAAGTGTAATCAATCATTGGTGGATGAAATATTTTATATATGTTGTCTAAATATTGTATTTTTTAGTTCAGTAGCTTCTTTAGTTTTTGTTTAGAGAAGGGTTTGCCATTTCAGAAAGGTGAAGAGAGAATGCAGAGGAGATGTAATAATTGAGAAACGGTGGGAGAGTAGCAGTCAAGAGTTAAAGGAAGTGAGAGAACAGTAGAGTTTGGCTGTTAAGGAAAGAAAAGAGGAGAATCAAGGGAAATAGAAAAACAAAACAAATACACACACACACAAATAAAACAAAACCAAGGTAAACTTACTACTAATCAAAAACCCTAGTCCTCAAAAGACAAATTCAAGAAAATAACTACCTTCAAGAAATGGTAGAAATGAGAAGAGTGAGGCAAAGATGTGTATGTACAAATGCCATGGACCCCTCGGTACACAAGAAAGGAGAAATGGTGGTGGGGGGGAGGTTAAGGGATAGTTTTCACTGCGATGGTCAAAAAAGTTGCCTAGAGCATTGCACGTAGGTTGCCGGTTTCCTGCCTTCTGTCGGTTCTGCCGGTGAGCGCCACCCGGAGCAGCCGCGGGGCCGCAGTTCCTCTGCCCAGCCGGTCGGTGGCGCTTCCCTTCCCCTCCCAGCAGTGTGAGCTGCTCCGCCGCCGCCAGAGGGCGCGCTAGAGCCCTGAGCGGCGCTGCCGGCCGAGCCCCTCCAGGCGGGGCTGGGGTGTGGTTAGAGCCCAGGCACCCCTGCCGAGCCCGGCCCCGATCCGCCGGGTCCCTGGAGTGGGCTGCCGAGATCTCCCGGGTGGACTCCGCCTGGCAGCGGAGGAGCCAGCCCCCTCCCGGGGCTCCCGGCGTCGCCCTCCGGTGCCCGGGCCCAGAGCGCATGCGCGCACTCCTCGCGTGCTCACCCTCCTGGACCGTGAAGCTCTCGTGGTCCCCAGCGGGTCCTGCGCACTGAGGGGCGCCGGGTCCTCCCGGGGAGCCCGTCGAACTCCCCTGGGCGCAGCTCTCCGCCTGACTGCCACCTGGCCGTCTGGCCCACTCGGGGTGCGTGGCGGGCGCTTTGGGATCCGGTGGAACCGCACAGGTCGGGGTGCCTGGGTTTGCACGGCGTCCGCCTCGGGAAGTCGGGGTGCCGGGCCGCGTCCCCGCGCTGCCCGAGTGCGGGCGTCAGACCCCTGTCCCGTCTGCCCGCGCGCGGCCCGCGCTGGCCCGGTGCCGGCCCGGTGCCGGCCGTGGGTTCGTCCTTTTCTTTCTTATTTTATTGTCAGCGTCCGGTGCCCCTCTGCTCCGAGGCGGGGTAACTCCCAGCACGGGCTCCTCTCGCGGACCGCGGAGGGAAGCTGCCTGGACAGTAACCTCCTGCGCCCATCACCTCCACCCCCGCTGCAGTTTTCTTGATTTTATTTTCAGGTGGTTTACTGCCAGTATAGAAGAACACAACTTGTTTTTGTGTTTTTTCCTGCAACTTTGTCAAATGTATTTGCTTCGGTTTTTTGTTTCAATGGATTATTTAGGACTTGTTGGATCGTGTCGTGCAAATAGTTTTATTTCTTTCACTCCAGTTTGGATGTCTTATTTGTTTTTCTGGCTAATACTTGTAGTACATGGTGGAGTAGCAACAGCAAAAGCAGGTATCCTTTTATTTTTGATCTTGAGGAAAGTTTTCATTTTTCACCATTAAATACAGTTGGTTAATGATGACACATTCTAACGAATGTGTTTTGGGGGCACTTTCTTTTTTTAATATTTTTTTTAGTTGTCGATGGACCTTTATTTTTTTTCATTTATTTATATGTGGTTCTGAGAATCAAACAGTGCCTCACGCATGCTGGGCAAGTGCTCTACCACTGAGCCATGACCCCAGCCCTGGGGGCACTTTCTTTGTTGTGTAAACATTACAATGTGTACTTACAAAAATCCCAGTGGTATAGCATCTAAACACCTAGGCTGTTTGATCCACCTGTTGACCAAAATCGTTATGTGGCATGAGAGCCCTCATTAGTTGTAGGGTTTTCATAGATGCTCTTTATCATGCTGTGGGAAGTTCCCCTCTATTTCTATTTATTGAATGAAAGATTGTTAAATTTTTCTAATACTTTTTCTGCATTAGTCAAGATGGCTATTTGATCAAATGTGGGGGTTTTTGTTTGTATTTTGTGGCCATAGGGATTGAACCCAGGGCCTTGTGCATGGGAGGCAAGCACTCTACCAACTGAGCTATATCCCCAGCCCCCTCATATGTGGTTTTTTTCTTTCATCAATGTAATGTATTTTACTTTCATATGTTGATCCACCTTTGCTTTACAGTGATAAATTCCATTTGGTCATTGTGTATAATAACTTTTTAATATGCTGTTAGATAGCCAGACACTATGGCACATGCTTTGAATCTCAGCTACAGGGAGGTTGAGGCTGGAGGGTATGTATTATATGTATTTTTTCAAACCTCAAGAACCAGAAATGGTGGCAATATGAGTGCCACCATAGGATGTCTTATATTCCTGGGACACTCGTAAGCACCCAGTTTTCTGACAAATAGGCAGGCAAACAGGGGCCTCAGCAATATACCCAGAATCACTATAATTAAAGTAATGAGAAGGAATAATATGGCGATCAAATTAAGTTAGTCCAGATATTTAAAGAATGTGAGAGCCCTGAAAACCTCAGGTAAAGATTTTCAAGGTAAATAAGACTTTATTTTTTTCTTGCTGTGCTTTTCAGGGAGGAACTTGTTAGGAATGCAGGCTGGCAGAGAGCCGGAGCAGGCAAGATAGCCAGCCTTGAAGGTCCACAGCAGCTTGAACTTAAACGTAACTGCTTTTTCCCCTTTGGTCGTAAGCCTGTTTGGGGCAATCGCCTGTATTTCACATTGCAGATGCAAGCCTTGGAGACAGAACGATCTGGCAGAACCTAAGAAGTAAGGGAAGCTGCTGTTCTGAGCTTGAGAGGCAATATCTCATGTATAGAGCATTTATACCATTTTTTCGCTTTTGGAAAATTAGTCTCTTAAGATGTGGTGCTATAGTTTATGTTTTTTCTCAAGCGAGATCTAAACACCGAATCAATGACCATGAAGTAAAAGTTGACATGGGCATTTCATCTGGACCCTTGCTAACAGCAAGCATGCAGCTGCTTTCCCACCTTCTCCCAAGTATCTAAATTTAAAGTGCCCTCCTCTAGGAACCAAGGGCAAGTTTCACTGACAAATTTAAAAATTCAGCAAGTTGATGACTTTTAATGGATACCCTTGAGCTTTAAGCATTACTCTAAGCATATGCACATAAAGGATGCTCTCTTAAGAACCTGAATTCTCCATGTTTCACACCCAGCTACTGATATTCGCTCCTTACCAGCAACCTCTGCTTTGGTCGCCTCAAAATTTTGCTGTGCTATACAGTGGCCTCACCTTTTGTCAGGATCTCAAAATTTTATACATTCGTCTCCCGGGAACATCTCCTTGTATGATTATTCTTTTTTAAGTTCCGCTGTATTCGAGCCTCTCATTGACCGGCACAGCAATAAGGAAGGATCTCCAGTAGGAGTGACCTGAGATTAAGAAAAACACAAGAGCATTCGGCAAAGCTGAGGCCAGGTGAGACACTGCCCTCTGATGGAGGAACGGTGACCCAGAACTAGCTCAGCATGTTTATTGTATAGGGTCTCCTAATCAGGACGTTTAACTATAGAGGCTTCATAAATTGTTCAAGGCTTGTGAGTTTTCAAGAGGCTTCTTTGTGCACTAAAAATTATGGAGTTAGAAACATCTCTGTGGCTATCCTGGTGTACCCAGAAAACCCATTGTACTGGAATGTCTGAAAACTCTTGGCATCAGCACAGTATCAAGGCTGTTCACACCCTCGCCTTTTGGCAAGGAATGTTTCCCAAGCTTGGCTTTTGTGGACACCACAGGATCAGCCAATGACCAGGGCTCATTCACTCTCCACTTAGGCGAGCTGGGACTAACTAAATGAAATATATGCCTTTGTCTCTCGGCACATCCTTTGCATATTTAATGCAAGGATATGTCTCTCAGCATATCCTTTTACATATTTAATCTGGATTGAAGTCATGACCATTGTCCTCACCACTGAACTTTTTCATGTATTTTATCCTTCTGTCTGTATCCCTAGCAGGGTTTGCAATGTCTTTGACCATTTGACTTCATGGGTACTGTATATGTGATGGGTCCAGTCACAGGGATCTTTAAGTGTCCCCATGGGAAATGAGAGGAGGAGAGAGCCCAGCCTGAGTTCCTTGTTCCCTGAGCAGGTGCCTGATGCTGCCACCTTCTTTGAGATTCAGAGCCTATGGGCCTTGGACATGAGTCTCTTCAAATGATTTGTTTCTGTTCTCTCTTGTCCAGGAAAATGGTTCTCCTGTACAAACCTAGGCATGAAATGTGGACTGTGTTCCTTTTATGATCGGTTCTCACTTTTGTGGTTGAGGCAGAAAGAGTATCTTCACCAGGTCTCTCTAAAAGCTTCTTTTCTTTCTTGTTTATGTTTCCTGGGGCTGTTGATGTTGAGACCAGAAATCTCCCATCCCAGAATTCATTGCTACTGCAGGTGTGGTTCTGCTGGGTGACCCATGCTACTGACTTCTCTGCAGTGGCTCACAATGACTTGTAACCACTGGGAAGAACTGCACACAGGTCTGTAATACTAAGACGCACAGGTCTGTAATGCTGTCAGCCACTGTGGATTGTTACCATTCTAGTTCCAAAATGATTTTATAACTTGATCGGGAGCAATATCTTCATTTCAGAGTCATGTGTTGTAATTGAAAAAGACGGCCACACTGCACACACATCAAGCAGTGAAGACCAGTCAGGCAGACTCTTTTTTTTTTTTTTTTAATATTTATTTTTTAGTTGTAAGTGGACAGAATATCTTTATTTTATTCTTATGTGGTGCTGAGGATCGAACCCAGTGCCTCATGCGTGCTAGGCGAGCACGCTACCACTGCGCCATAGCCCCAGCCCCTCAGGCAGACTCTTAATCCAACTATAGGCTTAGCAAAATTATTGTTTAAAAATCTTGATAATAGGGATTAGGCTGTAGCTCAGCGGCAAAGCGCTTGCCTAGCACATGTGAGACACTGGGTTCCATGCTCAGCACCATATAAAAATAAACAAAATAAAGGCATCTGTCCATACACAACTACAAAAAGAAATTTTTAAATCTTCATAATGCCATCATTATACTTCCTGAGCATTACACATCTGGAGCTGGTCTTTTGTGTTGGTGAAATAGTGTTGCTGGGTCTTTTCCTCCCTGACTACTACTTTTACAGGTTCACATTATTGCTGAATTCAGTGTCACACCAGGACACCTAGGTGATTCCACTGTAGGTGGTGAATAGCATGAGGGTCATGCTGTTTCCTCATCTAGGTTTCTAACAGGATGCCCAGCTAGTATCTGTTGGATGAACTAAGGCGCCTTCTTTAGCTTCCCCTTGACCTGGATGTAGATGAACTAAGGAGTCTTCTTTAGCTTCCCCTTGACCTGGATGCTGTATTTTGCCCCCAGCCCTGGGTACTCTATGGTCCCATGTGTGGACCTGGGAGGCTGGGCCTCCCTGCTTTGTGAGGCAACACTCTTCTCTGAAGTGAGAGTGGCCCTTATTTTTATTTTTTTAATATTTTTTTAGTTGTAGATGGACACAATAGCTTTATTTTTTTATTGCTTTGTATGTGGTGCTGAGGATTGAACCCAGGGCCCCACGCATGCGAGGCAAGCGCTCTACCGCTGAGCTACAATCCCAGCCCCAAGAGTGGCCCTTATTTTTAAAAGCCAACATACAGGCTCAACGTAGATACACACAAGTGGGGCAGAGCAATAGGGAGATCAGTGAGGAACAAGGGTTAAGGAGTTGGACCGTTAATAAGTACAGCAATTCATTTGGGATTAGAAGAATAAAAGGCCTTGCTCTAAAAATTTAAAAAGGAACATAGCTTGAAAATATCCTACAAAAAAGCCCATGAATGGCCGGGCATGGTGGCGCACGCCTGTAATCCCAGCTCTTTGGTAGGCTGAGACAGGAGAATCGTGAGTTCAAAGCCAGCCTTAGCAATGGCGAGGTGCTAACTCAGTGAGGCCCTGTCTCTACATAAAACACAAAATAGGGCTGGGGATGTGGCTCAGTGGTTGAGTACCCCTGAGTTCAATCCTCAGTACCAAAAAAAAAAAAAAAAAAGCCCATGAAACTTGGGGGTGAGAGGTAATGTGGATATTATTAGTCCTTCATACCACAACAGAAATTTTTTCTTTTCAACCTCAACCGAGATGGGCTTCCTTGAATGGAATCATTTAGAATGCTCAAGAATGCTGAACATGTAAAAATAAATGCATTCAAACTGTTTTAATGCATTTAAACAGTTGGAATGCATTTATTTTTACATGTTCAGCATTAGAATATTTAGAATATTGTGCATTAGAATATTTAGGTCTTTTGTTATTATTTTGTTTATAGATTATACTTTTATAATTGCTTCAATAAGCACTGCTACCTTTTTTTAAAAAGCTATTAGTAACTTGTCTTGGAGAGTTCAATGATGATTTTGTCATTGTGTGTGAACACTAGATGGCAGCGTAGATTTGTATGGTTAGGCCTAGAGCAATGAATTTCAAGCAGATTTTATTTTTAACTGTGCCTCCCCCCCCCATATTAAGTGAGACCTCTAGAATTTATTCATCTTATAACTGAAAGTTTGTTCCCTTTGACCAACATTCCTGCAATCTCCTCCACCCTTCAGCACCTGTTCTACTCCTAAAATACCCAGTTCTATTTTATTTGGGGACAGTCTTGCTAAATTGCTGAGGGTCTCACTAAGTTGCTGAGGCTGGCCTTGAATTTTTTTATTCTCCTGTCTCAGCTTCCTGAGTCACTGGGATTACAGAATCACTGATTACAGGGGTAAGCCACCACACCTGGCTGCTGGGGCTGATTTTATGACCGCATGTGTAGTGTATCCTGGAGAGATGGGCAGACAAACAATTCACTGGAGCAGAAACTCGTGAGCAGAAATACCTACAGGAATCAGTGTCTGTGCAGGTAAACTTAAATTGCAATCCACGAATTTCTGGAGGCTCAGTGGAGGCGAGTCATATTCATTATTGAGATTTGC
Source organism: Xerus rutilus (assembly GCA_028644305.1). Lineage (NCBI taxonomy): Eukaryota > Metazoa > Chordata > Mammalia > Rodentia > Sciuridae > Xerus > Xerus rutilus. The sequence continues at coordinate 61,528,078 of CM053412.1, read as the reverse complement.
CTTATTCTTTATTGTCTTCAGATTTGGGTCCAAATATACTTGTTCCATTAAAAATCTGAAGCGCATGCTAGGGATCGCTCTACAACCGAGGCGCCCCAGCCTCCGCACCTCCGGTAGGTGCACGTGTGTAAGCATCGCCCCGCTCTTGCATCCTCGTAGTTTCCTATTTCCCCAGCACCCCAAACACGGAGTCTCACAAGTAAGAACACCGGGGCCGTCCTCGGCCTTGGCCCGCCCTGCTCTTCTCCAGGCCCCGGCTACCGCGCCACCCACTCCCGTCCTCGCCCCACGCAGCACCGCCGCACTCGGGGAGCCCGGGAGAAGGGCCTCAATACTGCGCACGTTCGCGGAAACCCGGACAACTCTCGCAAGCCGGGCCAGCCTCCTAGGACCACACGGGCCCACTGCGGGCGTGGAACCCGCAGCTCCAGAGGCCCGAGCCGCGCCCCGCCCACCCGCGCCCGCCAGCTTCCTGGCCTCGGGGAGTTCGGGGTGGGACGCCGTTGGGGACAGCGCGGAGCCTGAAGGACTCCAGGGCGGCGGCGGTTCAGAGCCCGGGCCCGCCCTGCACGGTTCCCTCAGGCGCGGGTCGCAGCTCCCGCAGCCGGGCTCTAAGGGTCCGCTCTCGGCAGAAGATGCTGCAGTACCGGCGTCGGGAGCCCTGACGGCAGCTCGAGCGGTTCCTGACCGCATCTGGCGGAGGCCCAGAGCGGGGCGCCGGAGTTCCCTATGTGGCGTGGGGCGCTGGGGATCTGGTCCGCTCACTGAAGCTGCCGCCCCAGCGCGAGGTGAGCCCGCCACCTCTGCAAGGGTCAGGACGAGGCGTGTGCGGGGACGCGGGCGTGCGGTGGGGCGGGACCGTGGAGCGACGCGGAGCTGTGAGGCGTGCTGGGGCGGGGCGTGGGCGTGCGGTGGGGCGGGGCTAGGGCTGGGACGTGGGCGTGGAGAGGGCGGAGCTGTGAGGCGTGCTGGGGCGGGGCGTGGGCGTGCAGTGGGGCGGTGTGGAGAGGGCGGAGCTGTGGGGCGTGGTAGGGCGGGGCGTGGGCGTGCTATAGGAGCAGGGACGTAGACGTGAAGTAGGGCAGGGGAAGGCCTGGGACGTGGGTGTGCAGTGAAGCGAGGCGGGGCTGTGAGGCGTGGCGGAATGTCGGGGGCAAAGCTGAGGCGGTGGGGCGGGGCGTACCGCGGGGGCGGGGATGTCGGTGTGCGTTGGGGCAGGGGGAGGGCGGGGCGAGCAGTGGAGGGGCGGGGCTGTGATGCGTGGGGGCGGGGAGTGGGCGGGAACGTGGGTGTGCCGCAGGGCGGGGGCGGGGCCTGCCCTTGGCCGGGACACTCCGGCTCCGGCTTGACGCGACCCTGGAGTTGGCAGGCAGCGCCCACCTTGCGACCCAGTGGGCGCGGGGTCGGCGGGGTGGGTGCTGGAGCTGAGGCGATTTCTGATGTGGTGGGTCGGACTCCCAAGCAAAGCTGTGACGTCTCACGGACATTGCTGCTTCCCGGTTCTGCTCCGAGAGGCGCCGAGGAGGAGGCATAATGGCTGCCACTTACCAGGTAGCTCGGCCTGCCCTTGTTTTTCCTTAATAGTAACCATCGATTTTTCTCAGGTTTTGATTTGATTGCTTTCTTAAAAGTTTCGCTTGATTTGTCCCGGAATTTAGTGGGATGAGTGGCCTGCTTTCTAGGATTTACTATTTGGAACAGCGTTCGCGAGGGTGAGGAGCCCAGTGCATCCCTAGGTGGACGGACCGGTGTTGGGATCTAGCCTCCGGTCTTTTAGTTGATTTATTAGTTGGTTTTTTTTTAATTATGAAATTATATTGCCTTTTATGAGAATTTGTAAAATACACAACAAATGTTAAAATTCCAGTCTCCAAACGACCACTATTAATTAACACTATTAACAACCACTATTACCCACTATTAATATTTTGATGTAGTTTATTTCATTCTAGTGTGTACACTTACACTGCTTACAGTTTTATAGTCAACAGTGTCGTTTAAATTTGCATTGTGACTTTGTCTTTACTCAATGAAACTACTATTTTTAATTTGGGAGGAGTTGTCAATGGACTTTATTTATATGTGGTGCTGAGAATCCAACCCCGTACTTCACACATGCTAGGCAAGTGCTCTACCACTGAGCCACAACCCCAGCCCTGAAATTACTATTTTTATGGCCACATAATATCTCTTTGTGCAACGATGTGTTTTTTTCCTTTCATTATGAAACCTATGGAAAGTTGACTACGAAATAACGAGCATACTCTGTAACCACTGGCCAGGGCAACACTTCAGGAACACCAACCCCAATCAAAATCCTCTTTCCCACCCGCACCTTTTATGGTAATCAGTTTTTTCATTATAGTTTTACCTACTAGGTTTCCATCAATAAGTGATAACATGTATTTTTATTTTTTTTTGTTAACTTTATGGTTTGCATCAATAAATGATACCATTTGTTCTTTTTAACTTTAACCATTTCTGTCCTTTTGTATTTTGCTGTTTTTAACACTATAATTAAATGAATCTAATTTTTTTCTTTTTTTAATTTTTTTTTTAGTTGTAGATGGACACAACATTTTTATTTTATTTATTTATTTTTATGTGGTGCTGAGGATCGAACCCAGTGCCTCACACAAGCTAGGCAAGTGCTCTACCACTGAGCTACAACCCCAGCCCTCTATTTCAGCTTTTTAAAAAAAATTGTCAAGTTCTTTAAATAGTTGTGCTACTTTGCAGTTTTCCCAGCAGTAAGCAGTTTCTTTGACTCTTCATTCTTTGTTTCTACATACGTATTAATAAGTATTTCTTCATCTTGGGTGGTAATGTCTTTAAGATTTCTTTTAAGTTTTTATTGAACACTAACAAAAGTAGAAAAAGGTTCACTTATATGAATGTGAGGTTGTGAATTTTCACTAACCCAATTCTTGGTACTGTCACCCAGATCAAGAAAGAGAAAATTACCAATTTGCATCCCTATTTCCACTTTCCCACCACCTTTCCCTGCCCCGCCAAGGATAACTTGTTCTGAATTCTACCATCACAGATTGGTTTCTGAACTTCATATAATCAAGTAGTGTATGCCCTTTCGTGTCTGGTTCCTTTACCTCCATATTTTGTTACAGCATTATTTGTGTTGCTGTATTTACTTGAAAATTCATACATCTTTGTTGCTGTGTGCTCTTGTTTGATAATACCATGCTCTGTCCAGTTTGTTTTTTGTTTGCAGCGCTAGGGTTTGAACCCAGGGCCTCACCATGCTAGGTCAGGGCTCTCTCCCATTGAGCTGCCTCTGCAGCAGGTATGGCCTGTCTGCTTTTGATGTTGGCAGTCATTTGGATTTCCATTCTTTGGTTATTGTAAGCATATTGCATGTGGTGAATCTATATGGACAAAAGGAATTTAAAAGATAATTTATTGCATGTGGTGCATCTCAATCTATTGCATGTGGTGCATTTCTGTTTGGTAGTAATAGCTAGGGGTAGAATTATTAAGTTGCAGTTTATGTATATGTTCACCATTAGTATTGACAAACTTCCAGGTGGTTGTACCAATTTACATTTTCATCATCTTGTATAAGAGTTTCAGTTGTTTGACATCCTTACCTACATTTGGTATAATCAGGCCTTTTGATTTTAGTAACCTCGGTGAATGTAGCATGGTATCTAATTTTGGTTTTAATTGGTATTCCTTAATGATTAATGATGTTGAGCACCTTTTCATGGGCTTACTGAACAAAAGATAAAGTGCCTGGGGCTGGGGCTCAGTGGTAGAGCGCTCGCCTCCCACCTGTGAGGCACAGGGTTGATCCTCAGCACCACATAAAATAAATAAAGGTATTGTGTTCATCTACAACTAAAAAAAATTTTAAAAAAAAAGATAAAGTGCCTGCAGAAGTCTGTGGAATAATACTGGCTTATGTCTTATTGGTTTGTGGGTGTTCTGGATACTAGTTGTTATGTGGGTTGCAGAATCTTCTCTGTAACTTTTTTTCTTATATATATTTTTTCTCTATTTGGAATCAGAATAAAGGAAGTTCTAAATATAGTCAGATGTATCAATGTTTTCTTTTATGGTTACTGTGTTTTGTGCTACTTCTTGTATCCTTGAAGATAATTATCCTATACAGTGTTATCTTTTAAATTCCTTTTGTCCTTTAAGTCTCAATCCACCTGGAATTAATGTTTGTTTATCATGTAATTGAAGGGCCCAATTTCAGGCATTTTGTTCCCCCAAGTATTTGGATACTCTATGGTTCCAGCAAAAATTTCCTTTTTTTCTTTGTCAGTTGAAGACATTGTTTTCATGAATGATGTGACCACAGAAGCATGAATATTGTCCTGGGCTTTTCTGTCCTGGCCTGAATCTCTGAGACAATACAGCCCTGTACTAAATGTGGTCTTGCTAACTCTGATATCTAGCTGACGAGGTTTCCCACCTTATTTTTGTGCTTCACAAATGCCTCAGCTCTGGTTCCCTTGATTTTCCTTCTATTTCTTTGTGTAACTATTGATAGTTTTCAGATTTTGATATGCTTTAGTTTGATTTAGCCCAGAATTAAGTGGGATCAAGTGACATAATTTCTAGTATTTACTACTTGAAAAAAACGTTTGAGAGTGTGAAGAGCCCACCATGTTTTGCCCTACCCCTACCGTTCTGTTAGTAATTTGACCAGTTTTAGGTTTATCCTGTTGTCTTTTTAATTTATGTATTATTATGGTTTTTTCTGATCATAAAATCATCTTTTTAGAGTTTGGAAAATACACAAAATGACAGATTGTTCCAATCCCAGTCTGTAAGCAACTATTGTTAATATTTTGAACAATGTTTCATTTGAACAGTTTAAAATGGCTTTAAAACCATTGTGTCAAATTCTATTTAAAAACCCTGCAGCCAGGCACAATGGCACAGGCCTGCAATCCCAGCAACTGGGGAGGCTGAGATGGCAGGATCACAAGTTCAAAGACAGCCTGGGCAACTTAGTGAGATCCTGTCTCAAAATAAAAAATGAAAAGGTCTGGGATGTAACTCAGTGGTAGCTCACTCGCTACACACAAAATCCTTCAGGGATTGATTGCATTATATCTGTAGGTTAATTTGAAGAAGATTGACAACTTTATGTTGTGGAATCTTTCATTCTCTAAACACTCCATACATATATCCCTCCATTTACTTAAGTCTTCAATTTTGTTATAGTTTTCCGTGTAGAGGATTTGCATGTCTCTTCTTAAATTTATACTTAAATATTTGATTTTTCTGATGCAATTTTAAATATTTTATAAGCTTTTATTTTATTTGGTTGCTGGCCTATAGAAATGAAATATGTTATATTTATCTTGTGCCATGATTTTGGCAGACATATTAACTAATTATGAGTTTGTAGATTTAAATATACATAATGTTCATTGATGTAATCCCCGTGCCTATAAGTAGTAAGTTCTTAAAACTGTGATATATTCATATAAAGAATACCTTCATAGCAGTGAAAGCTGTCATTATATGCAAGACTATGTATGCATCATGTGAAAATAATGTTGAACAGAAAGAACTAAATCCAAAAAAGGATACATCGATTTTTTTAATGATTTTTGAAAATTATATTGTGGAACATTCTAGGCATAAACACAGGCAGAATGAGTAGTGTGTGGATGGGCTATTTCCTGGACTCAGCAGGGTCCAGTCATGGCCATCCTGTCACATACCCGCCCACTCTCCAATCCCAAGATGACTTAACCCCCAGAGACCATATGGTGTTAAGTATAAGTAATACGTCATTTGTCATTTCGGTATGAATTTCTAAAATATAAGGATTCTTTGAAAACAATGATCGCATTTAAAATTTTATAAAAAATAAATAAATAAAATTTTATAAAATCATTTATAGCAAATATCTAGTCAGTAATCAAATTCCCTAAAATAGTGCATAATTTTTTTAAAATAATTTTTTAGTTGTTGATGGATCTTTATTTTATTCATTTATTATTTATATGTGGTGCTGAGGATGGAACTCAGTGCCTCACGCATGCTAGGCAAGCGCTCTACCACTGAGCTATAGTCCCAGCCCCAATAGTGCATAATTTTAAAAGTCAATTTATTCAAATCAGTATCCAAAGTCCTAATATGACATGTATGTTTCTTGAATTTCTTTTAGTATATAAATCTCTTCCCTCTGTTTTTATCTTGTAATCTGTTGAACTAATTGAGTTGTATTTTAGAGTTTTCTACCATTTTAAGTTTTACTCATTATACTCCCATGGTGTCCATCAACAGATTTTTTTGTCTCCTCTTTTCTGTAATCTTACACCTGCCTAGATCTAGAGGCTTGATCATAGTCAGGATTGAAAGTTAAATTTGTTCATTTTTCTTTTGGGGAAGTTATTTCACAAGTGGTCTCATATGTACATCAATCAGGAATTGTAATTTTCCATTCTTCCTTTTTTAAGTGTTAGCAGAGGTCCATGATCATTGCCTTTACTCAATAGTTACTAAGTTTTATAAAATAACAGTTGTCTAATTCTATCTATGCTTCATAATTTAGTAATCAGAAACTATCCCTCATTGACCGTTAACACCTTGGACCACAGTTCCTACAGAAGACAGATTAGGTGCTTTATTATTTACACTTACTGATCAGTTTTCAGAACAATTAGTTGATCCCCTAGAAGATTTTAAATAAATTTGCTTCCTTGTTTGTTGAGAATAATTATGAACTCAAGGATTTAAACTCTTGATGATCTGATGTGTTGCATCCAACCCGCACCTCTCCCCAAGAAGTGCAGCCCAGACAACTCTGCAGAAGCAGCAAAGTTTATGGAGGAAATAGGCACACAGGCCAATCGATTAGGGTCAGCTCTCCTTTCCTTCAGAGAGTGACCTCAAAGTGAGGGTTTCAGAGGTTATTATAGGGTGGGCTAACTACATGACTCAGAAAAACATGATTTGGCCGATATTCAATCTATAGTTATTTACAGTTCAACCGTGACAATGCCTCCTATGTCCCCTTTCAGTTCCTGGAACTTTAGGTAACTGGCCAGGGGGTCTGGCAGCCTATGGCTTTGCACCCCCATCCGTGAGAAGCAAGCATAGCAAAGCATTAATCACAGAAGCACAAAGAGCAGGTTAGCAGATGCGTGCAGGCCTGAGCCAGAGTGACTCCATTTTGACTTTGGATTTTACAGATGACATCTCCTTTTTAGCCAAAAGTGGCTCCTGAGACTCTGACATAATCTCATTGTCTTTAATCTCATCCTGCTTTTATGGGATAATGATGGACTTGAGGCTCACTTTACAAAACTCCTGTCTTCAGATCATCCATTTCCATTTCTTAAGGGATCCCTACTTCCTTTGGTAGAGATTACAGTTTATGTTGTGAGTGCTCAGTACTTTTGGATTGGTCATTATTTCTTACCCTTTTTATTGAACAGAGATAGGTAGTGTATACATATATTTTTTCTCTTTCTCATTTTTTATTGGTGCATTATAGTTGTACATAATGGTGGGATGTGTTGTTACATGCTCACAATATAACAATATAATTTGGCCACTACCACTCTCCAGCACTTGGTCCATTCTCTACTGATCTCCCTTTGATTTTCACAAGATTCCACCCCACCCCCACCACACCTGTCTTCCTTTATCCTCTGTAGCTTCCACAGATGAAAGAGAACATAAGACCCTTGACCTTCTGAGTTTGGCTTATTTCACTTAACATAATGTGAGTCTGGCTTATTGCACTTAACACAATGGTGTCAAGTTCCATCCATTTTCCTGTGAATAACATAATTTTTTTGTTTGTTTTTTTAAAAGAAAACCACACTGAATTCAAATTTATATCTCTGACAAAAGTTTAGAATGTAGGTTTTAATATTTTTGTGATTACGTATTTAGCCCATCAGTGTCATAATTACTTGTACTTTTATTTTCCATGTTAGGCAAGCACTTCAGCACTGCCCCACATCCCCAGTTCTGCTTTTTTTGTTTTTAAATACATTTGCATTTTTATATGGTTTTCTTTTTTTCCTAATGTATATTTCTGTTCTGTGTAGATAGATTCATTTGTTCCATTTTGCTTTTAATCTTAGCACTTATTTGAAAATTTTTAATTTTACAATTGTTTGGAGTATTTAAAAACTTCCATAGTCTAATCTACAAAAAAAAAAAAAAGTACACTCAGTAATATCTAGCTTCTGTTACTGTTCCTCATATTTACTTTCCTATCTCTCTTATTGATTAACTTCTTTCATGGCTAAGCCTCAGATTTTTTTTTTGGTTGGGGGGGGTACCAGGGATTGGACTCAGGGGCACTCGACCACTGAGCCACATCCCCAGCCCTATTTTGTGTTTTATGTACCACTGCACCCAGCCTCAGATTTTTTTTTTTTTTTACCTTTTAATCTAATCAAACATGTGGGTACACGTGTACTTCTGTTCTTTTTCTTGGAAAACGATACCATTCTACACACACTTAGTTTTCCCCAGTTTGCTTATTTTAAATACACACATGCATATTTTCCAGTGTATTTTGGGGATAGTTTCCTAAAACATATCCACTGATATGTATTAATTGGGCAGTAACTGTAAGCAGGTAGGGTATGGCTAGAGGAAACAGGTCACTGGAGGTGTTCCTTTGGTTTTTATATTTTGTCTTTGATGAGCAGATCTCTCTCTCTCTGAGTATCTGTCTGTGTGTCTGTCTGTCTGTCTCTCTCTCCAAGCCAAAGTTTGGTGCGGGTCTGTCCCTCCTCTCAGAGTGACCACAACAGCTGGTACTGTGAGCATGATATGTAGATGGTGACCACAGCCACTTGGGTCTTCTCCAGCTCGGTCTGGTTGCCTCTTGAGGAGCATACACTTTGATCTGCTCCAGCTGGCCACATACTCTTTGAGTTGGGCTGCTCTGTTTTGCATTTCTGAGTCCTACTAAAGCTACTCTGTTCCAATTTAGGTGATTTACATTAGAAGTGATAACTGGTATTTTAGGAGAAGTGTAAGGGATTGAGGCTCTCTTTAAAGTCTCCCGGGGGGGGCTGGGGTTATGGCGCAGTGGTAGCATGCTCGCCTAGCATGCATGAGACACTGGGTTCGATCCTCAGCACCACATAAAAATAAAATAAAGATATTCTGTCCACCTACAACTAAAAAATAAATATTTAAAAAAATAAAAAATAAAAAATAAAGTCTCCCTGGGTTGTGGATCTCAGCCTGGACCTATCTGTGTCCAGGGCTGAACTGTGCACCTCAACCTCTAGCATAAGCTGTGGCTGGCATTAGGCTCAGGGGAATGGAGTTACTCTGTGAGCACTGACTATGTTTCTCAACCACAAATTGGCTCCCTGTGTGGAGCTCTCAGGGGAAAGACTGTACCCTGGGCCATATATGAGCCCGACAGCTGGTTGTTCCTGTGGATGAAGTGCCATTACCAACAGCAAAGCTGCTGCTGTCTCTATTCACCTATTGTCGGGATCCTCCCAGCCAGGTATCAGTCTCCCCCCTCGGCCATCGGGGAGGAGGGGATCCCCAGGAGTCCCCAACACGACGGCTGAGAATGGTAAAGTCGCCCGGCACGCAATTACCACGCCTGAGCCATAGAGTTCTGTCTTAAGCAGGAACTGATTTATTGAGGGGAGATACAGGCTTATATAGAGGAGGGGGCAGGTGTCCTGTTACTGAGCTAAGAATGCGGAAGTGGGATGTACAGAGGCACTTAGATAGGAGAGTATTCATTGTCTATGTCTTGTCCACGAACACGGAAGCAGAGGTCAGCCAATAAGGGCGAGGTGATGGCTCTCCCAGGGCACCATGGTCAGGCCCGAGCTGGTAGCTCGGCGCCATTTTGTGGCATGCCCTTGCATATGTCCCCCACATATCCCCGTTTTTGTTTTTGTAATAGGCGAAGCGGGCCTTACTCGAGTGTGTGCCTGTCTTAGGTTGTCCCCATCTTTCAGGGAATCTTACCCGTCATTGACTACCACACTAGCACTTCAGGTCCCGATCACCTATGGGGCCGTCCAGCCGGAACACCCCGGGGGAGGGGTCTTTTTCCTCCTGAGAGAGTTCCTCATAGCGAGGACTGGCCACCATCACCTGATATTGGCATTGTGCGACCATCAGTTGTATGTTCCCAATTTGTTTTTTGACAAAGGCCATTAACTTATTTACAATAATGGGACCGAAGGTCAGGGCCAGTAGCAGAAGCACTAGGAGCCCAGCTATGGCAGAGATTAGAGTAGTTAGCCATGGAGATTGGTTAAACCAGGACTCATACCAAGTCTCCTGAGACTCCCTGTCCTGTTTTCTCTTGGTGAGTCCCTCCCTAAGTTTGGCCATGGAGTCCCTAATGACCCCAGTATGGTCAGCATAGAAGTAGCATTTCTCCCCTAGTGCCACACAAAGGCCCCCCTGTTGTAAGAGCAATAAGTCAAGTCCGTGCCGGTTTTGTAGGACAACTTCTGATAGGGAAGTCAGGGACTTTTCCAGGAGGCTAATGGATTGTTCAATTGTCTTTAAGTCCTCATCAACAGCAGCTTACAGGGTAGTTAGACCCTGTCGCTGGGTAATCAGGGAGGCAACGCCAGCACTAGTCCCAGGTAACCCTAGGCCACACAGGGTAGCAATGGTCAGAGTTGTAAGGGGTTCTCTTTTTGTTCTCTGTGGGTGTTTTTTGTCCCAGTGCAAGAAGACGTAATCCTCATCATGGTAGAAGATGAAGGGTAGTAGAGCCACACAATAAAGGTGATCAGGGAAATGATGAAGAGTCCCACGCAGGCCAGACAAAGGGTCCAGGACAGTTCAGGCATTCCTGTAATGAATAAAAGATCATTCCTCAAGAGAGAGACTTTCTCTTGGGCAGAGGTTATTAAATGGGGTATATTTAAGATTTTTTGCTGGAACCCATATAGGTTGTTTTTGTCCGCGAGGGAACATGCAACCAAATCCTTGCCCAGAACTT
>CM053412.1:61486640-61516630 GCA_028644305.1 Xerus rutilus | reverse complement strand
GTGGAATGTAAACTCCCATTTGGTTTGGCCAGGAGAGCTGTTATCTGCTTGAGGCTTTTTAACTCTTTTGTTTCCAGTTGGCATTTAGGCCAGGTTTGGGTATAAGAATTTATAAAATATTATCTCCCATGACTTTTGAGGAATAAGGCTAGCCAAATGTGAATAAACTTCTTAAGTTTTATTTTAGTTTAATAATGAAGCCTGTAGTAATGTTCTTTAATAGTATCAAAGAGTTCCCAGAGCCAGCCGGCATTTGGGAACCTTCATGAATAAAGCTTACTGTTATACGTACAACGTCATCTAGGGAACACATCCTGCATTTGTGGTTACTGTATCAATTTAGTTTCATTTGTCCCTAAGTTAGCTTTCTCTTTAGGAGCTGAGGAACATAGGCATGCCAGCATCTTGTTACATTATGTTTTTTATATTTTAACAGAATTAAGAAATTGACCCACTCTTCACAGTGTTTTTTCTGCTTTTTGAGTCAATCTCCCCCCCCCGCCCCCGGGGCACCTCAGGAGGAGAAGAGGTTGGATTTCTCCTCTTGGGAGCTGGCCAGTTAGGCAGAAAGTTTTGTCCAGTTGGGCAGAAAGTTTGCCCTTTTGTTTGTGGAGCTGTGTGTCCCCAAGCCCCAAGGCGGTGGGCTGGGAGGAAGTTCCCCCAGAGGAGCCAAGTGGGGAGGGTCCTGTGAGCTTTGGGTCCCTGTGGGACACTCAGGGGATACTGTAAGATTGCTCTTTTCCTCCTGAGCCGGAGAGCTAAGAGTTAAGTCTCTGACAGAAGTTTTACTTTCAGAGTGTGCTTCCTCAGGGAGGGGAGGGGTTGAGTTCCCCCTTTTTGTTTTAGGAGGTGGGTTAGGGGCAAAGCAACCTTTTAAAGTCATCAGCGTGGGATATGTCCCCATAGGAGGGTCCTCTCCCAAATCAGTCTCTCGCTTACGCATCAATTGTTCTACCCTGTTCCAGGTATCTACATTAAAAAGATTAGCTGCCGGAAGCCATGGGGCAGCACACGAAAACATGTCCCAAACCCTTTTAGCTTGTTTATCTGAAATCTGTAAACCTCTACTTTTGAGCATAGATTTGAGCGCTTTGAGCCCAGGGTCATCCACCCTTGAAGAAGCCTGCCCCATTTTCTGGGGATACTTTACCTTGACCGCCCTCTATTTGCTCAGTCCGCCGGCTATGTACAGGTCAGGTCCCCACGACGCTTTGGGGTACCTCTGGTCCTCGTGTGCCTCACACGGGGCACCAGATGTCGGGGTTCTCCCAGCCAGGTATCAGTCTCCCCCCTCGGCCAGCGGGGAGGAGGGGATCCCTGAGAGTCTCCGACACGACGGCTGAGAATGGTAAAGTCGTCCGGCACGCAATTACCACGCCTGAGCCGGAGAGTTCTGTCTTAAGCAAGAACTGATTTATTGAGGAGAGATACAGGCTTATATAGAGGAGGGGGTAGGTGTCCTGTTACTGAGCTAAGAATGCGGAAGTGGGATGCACAGGGACACTTAGATAGGAAAGTATCCATTGTCCATGTCTTGTCCACGAACACGGAAGCAGAGGTCAGCCAATAAGGGCGAGGTGATAGCTCTCCCGGGGCAGCATGGTCAGGCCTGAGCTGGTAGCTCGGCGCCATTTTGTGGCATGCCCTTGCATATGTCCCCCACACCTATGTTGCCTAAAAAAAAACCTATCCTCAGGGCTATGGGGGAAAACAACACAGCACTGTGACACAGCCATGTGGTTAATTCAACCACTGCCATGGAGGGGGCCCTGTGGATGCTGCTGATTTGAGACTCTGGAGGAAGAAATTAATGAAGTGAGCAGAGTAAAGACCCTCTCCCCCACAGTACATGTCTAGTACCCAAAGGGGCAGGGGGCACAATAATAATTTAAAAAAAAAAAAGAGGATAGATAGATGGATAAACTAAACATGGATATGGGGAGAGAAAGTAGAAAACTAAAACAGAAGCTCACAAACAGAAGCCCAATGGAAACTAAACATACTAGAAGAATTTGTCCAACAAAAAAGATGAAAATTTGTAGCTTTTGCACTTTCACAACAGAGTTAACTTTAATATCTACCAAAATGCACAATTAACAAATCTGTGTGGCCGTAATCAATAGTGGAGCTCAAATTATAGTCATACTTGGAGTTGCTTCAAAATTTAAACAAGGTACTCCCTAATTGTGGGGGAGTTATTGAACATAAAATGGAAACAAACAAGCATTCCTCACCTAGCCACCAGGTGCGTTTCTTCTGTAAATTCCTCGTGGTCATAGCACCTGTCGCCCCACAATATACCATCACGGGCATGGGTGCTCCAACCAGGAAGCTATAAATAAAAATCTAGTCTGGCATTTACATTAGTCTTGGCAAAATGGAACCCCATGGACCTTCCCCTCCAGTTAAAATAGTTAATGTGGCTATATTCATTTCTGATTATTTCTGTAATTACTACAAACATTAGCTTAAAAGACAAATTTTCTATCTTATAGTTTTGGAGATCAGAAATCCCACATGACTTTCATTGGGTTAAAAATCAGTATATCCACAGGTCTTGCGCCCCTGGAGGATGTATGAGAGGGTCTGTTGCCTTGCGTGTTCCGCCTCCTAGAGGCTGTTCACTTTCCTTGGCTTACCGCCTCATCCTCCATCCTCCTGGCCAGCAATATAGCATCTTGAAATCTCTCCCTGACTCTAACTATCCCCTCTCCCTCTTTGACTAAAAGGCCTAACAATCATATTGTGCCCACCCATATAATCCACAAGAGCCTTAATTTTATCACATCTAGAAAAGTTCCTTTACTATGTAACATATTCATAGTTTCCAAGGACTAGGGTTTGGATATCTTTAAGGGGCCATTAATCTCTGCCTATCAGAGTGACACAATGTTAATCAAAATAGGGCATTTAAAGATCAACACCTAATATATAAGATCTATTTGGAGGAGGGGTGTTTACCTCCAGTACTCCCCCCCATTAACTTCCTAATTTGACTTTTTGTTAATCTTGGGAAGTAGAAATGGTGCCCCATTGCATAGAGAAATGGAATGTTTGAGGACCTGAAAACCTGCTTCAGTCACCAATTTCCTTATCGTAGTCCCCCCTTCGTTCTGTGTGTCTTCCTTCTCTGTGCACACCATTTCCTTCTGCCTCTTCATGTTTGCTGTTTCAGGGGGTGGTGATGTTCAGTGATGTGACTGTGGACTTCTCCCAAGAGGAGTGGGACTGCCTGGACTCCATGCAGAGAGTTTTATACAGAGACGTGATGTTGGAGAACTACAGCAACCTGGTATCATTGGGTAAGGACTTCTGCCCCCCAAGTTTCAAAATCTGTTAGGAATGTCTGCTTTCTACATTGTGATTATTTAGCTGCCTTTTAAGTAACTCTGAATTTCTGCTTTCCACTGACAGAGTTTGAACTTTGTGCACATGGAAATAAGTAGCTTTATGACAGTGGAAATTTTTCTGTTTTTCTGTGGTCCTTCCTATAATTCTACTCATCTCTTTAACAAATGACTAGATAGGAATTCTGGGGCATCCCAGGATGACTGTTTTTTTTCCCGTGAACAGGACTTTCTATTTCTAAGCCAGCTGTGATCACCTTACTGGAGGAAGGACATGAGCCCTGGGCAGGTGGACAAGTGCCAGCTAGAAGCCAGTCCTTACATAAGTGGCAGAAATCAAGAGTGGTGAAGAAGAGCATTACAGGTGGTAACCCATCTGTCTGTGAGGAGGTGACACCTCTGAGTCGGAAAGGTGAGTGTTGCAGACCTTGATCTGTGGCAGGGACCTTCTCTGCCTCTCTTAACTTCCATTCACCCACTTTCACTTTTTTAACCAACCAGTCTTCTACTCCCTTAAACATCATTTCATCTGCATTTGTATTTAAATATTTTCTTAGCTACTAGAGGAAGGCAAAGAGGTACTCCTCCCACTCACCAAGTAGGTAGCACCCTTTCTTCTATGACCAAATTTGAAATTACCTCAGATGCTTCTTAGCTCTTCATGGCTATGGGGCAGATTCCAGAAGAAAAGCCTCAGGGCGGGTGCGGTGGCACACGCCTGTAATCCCAGCACTTAGGGAGGCTGAGCCAGGAGAATCGTGAGTCCAAAGCCAGCCTCAGCAATGGCAAGGCGCTAAGCAACTCAGTGAGTCCCTGTCTCTACATAAAACACAAAATAGGGCTGGGGATGTGGCTCAGTGGTCAAGTGCCCCTGAGTTCAATCCCCAGTACCAAAAAAAAAAAAAAAGAAAGAAAGAAAGGCCTCAGACATAGTAGGACAGTATTCTACATTGACTGATGCCAGTAGCCCTGAAAGTTCATGCCTGGAACTCTCCTGGACCTTTCTGTGTGTGTGTGTGTGTGTGTGTGTGTGTGTGTGTGTGTGTGTGTGGTCTTTGCTGAGTTTAATCTGTATAATTTCTCTGTAATAAACCGAAACCATGAGTATAATAACTGTTCTGAGTCCTGAGTCATTCTAGTGAATCACTTATCTTAAGGTCTTGTAGACCCCCTGAATGTACAGCCCTACATTTTCCTTTTTGCCTACATTTCCTTTTTTCCTACAAAAAGGAAAAAGTTAACTCATTCTGTGATTACGTAATAAGAAATGTGAAATATCTAGCATGTAAGTAAATAGTCATTCTGTGGTTGCTGTTATGATGGAAGAATTTAACTTAAGTAAATTGAAATGAGCAAAAGGTGTGGTTGAAGACCTTGACATGGACTCTAAACTGGTCACTGTGGCATATGCATGTAATCCCGGCAACACTGGAGGCTGAGACAGGGGGATCACAAGTTTGAAGCCAACCTGAGCAACAGAGCTATACTCTATCTCAACAAATTTTTTTAACTAAATAAAAAATAAAATGGAGTATAAGAAATCCAGATAAAAAGTACTCTGAGAAAGAACTCTAGAATTCTACGTAGTGATCTCCATGAAACTGTTGCTGAGTACTAAACCACACATGCATAGAATTAAGTCACATCAAGGCCAGCCAAAGAATGGCAGCAAACTGTAATCAAAACGGTTCCTAGAGATGACATAAAAATGAGTCTGAATTTTGACCAGCCAATGTGGAGGGTTCCCTCAATACCCAAGGTGCAATAAAGATGCCAGAATGGTCACTCCCTAGTATAGAATTAAGCTATCCTACAGGAGAGTCTATCCTAGCCCTACCCTAAGAGAGCTTCATAAAATCCATGGAAGAATCAAATGTCCTCAAATCACCTGTCTACTAGAACAGAATGCAAGTCTTTGATGGAAATGAGCAAAGTTAAGCATTTGACAATATAACATTCTCAGTTTCTAGCATCCAAGTATAAAGCACTAGATGTTGGAAAATAGCATAATTGGGCAAAATAGTCAACAGAAGTGGCAGAATGAAGTTAGCAGACAGAATGTTATTTAAAAAAAACTCTTCTAAGTATGTTTAATAAGTTTATGGATTCAGAGGACCCATGAAAGCAATGGCGAGAGACTGAAGGCTGCTCCAGCTGACAGAGCAACAAAGACTTGTTTCATTCTCTTGCGTCTCAAAATTCAAAAGTACATACACCAGTAGTTCTTCAGGAGCATGTCTGGATGTCAACAACAAAGACAGTGATTCTTGAGGGACAGGAAACAAATAAGGCTCTGTGTTTGCCCCATCTTGCTTTGTTGAGAGAGATTCTTTGGATGTGGCTCAGAGAAGTAGGACGAGCCCAAGGAGTCCCTGAGCAGAGAAGAGGAAACTGCGTCCAGGGTGAGCAAGGCAGCACATGCGCAGACCACAGAAGAGTGCGCTGCAGAGTGGGGGCACTAAAGATCTGCAGGTCTCCTTTGAGAGTTCGGCAGAGCACTGGTCAGCAGACGGGAAACTACCCGAGGCTGCCAGAACCCTTCGAAGGACTAGAGGGACCTGTGCCCAGCACTCACACAGCCAGGAAATACTTGCTCCCACCATCCAGACTGAAAAGGCTTAAAACTCTTCTTCGTGCATTGAGAGACTACTCCACAGTGTCTTACCTCAACATGAGGACATGGGACTACTCTCGATATTCCTAACAATTCCTCAGAGAAAGACCTGAAAGGATCGGATGACAATTTTCAAGTAATTTAATGATCTCAAAGCTTATTTAAAGGAATACAAAATCTAGCACTCAGCAAGACAATTCACAATGCCTCTTGTTCAATCCATGACTACTGTGCATGCAAAGATTGGAAAAGGATCCATAATGAGGACAATTAAAACTAACCAAGAAATGGTAAATATTAGAGGACAGTTTTGAAGTTATGACTATATTCTAAGTGTTCAAAAATTGAGCCGGACATAGAACGTCCTTTTAAGCACCCATATTTAGTTTCTAAAATTGAAAACCAAAAAAGCTGCATTGGGTTATTAAGTGGATTCAACATTTCATTTTAAGAAAAGATTAACGAGCTAGAAATCAGCAACTGAAACGTAAAAGTGGAGTGTGGGTGTAACTCAGTGGTAGAGCACTTGCTTAACATGTATGAGGCCCTGGGATCCATCCCTAGCAACACAAAACAACCACCACCCAAAAAAAAAAAAAAACCTTCAAAGATTTCTACACTGCTGTAATGAGTCTCTTGAATCTCCCCTTTATATTTCTTTCTCTATTCTCTTGCAGGTTGCTCTTATTTCCATAACTGTTTTAGCATAATTTTTTCCTTATTATGGTAGCATCCCTGTGGCTGTAGCTCAGAACAGATGAAATGCAAATTTGGCCCAGATTACAGATCACAATAACAAAGGCATTTATTGTATAGTTAGCTTATTTCGTTTTATTTTCCTTTTCTTAATGTGTCTAGGGAGCCATCTAAGGACACAATCTCAATTTAAAATATCGTGATTAAATTACACAGCCTTTGGCTCTTAGTGCTCTGAACTACATTGGCATGCAAGAGACAGAGAAGCCTGGTTGCATGTCCTGCTGCTTAACTAATCTAATTAGGTCAGCAAGCATGTGAAGGCCTTGGCTGCTCTGCCCGTGGCCCCAACCCAGAGTGCAAGACAGTGTCCCTACTATTCAGGTACAGGTTAAAACTGCCAAATGTGTTGTTTAAAGGCACGCAGAACATCTGATCTATGTGAAAGTAAAGGTTCTGGTCACAGAATAAAGAGTAAATGTCATATCAAAATTAAGAGAAACTCAAGTCCCTTTTATAAAAAGCAGCCTTTTGAAATTTAAAAGCTTAAATAGACTTGCTTGGTTGACCGAGAAGTTGTAAGACGGCTCAAGAGCTTTTAGACCTAAGACAAAGCTATATTGCTTAGATGTTAAAATCTTGTAGTGGATTGTGCAATTGCTGGGTTGTCCCCCCAAAATATTTTAATGTACTTCATTAAAAAAGATTTTACCAAAGCCTAAGTATTAAAAGTATATGTGCAAAAAAAAAAAAAAAGTATGTAGTAAGCCAACTCATCAGGAGGTGGATCTATTCTTTCTGAAGTTCACTGGTAACCTTTACCTCCAATAACCAGCTGAGCATGAGTAATGAGGTACCCACCCAGAATCGAAATTCTATCAGCTGCACTTCCATCCTTCCTTACCCCAGGCTATGCTGCACCACATGTAGTGAGCCAGGGTCATTTCAGCAAACCTCTTTAGATTCCAGGGTCATTTGAGCAAACCCCTTTAGATTCAAGCTGCAGGTAGGTTACCAAGCCTACTCTTAGACTCAAGGGTTCACTAGAGGTATTCTCAGATTTCTTGAAGCTGTTGTCACCACATTCATGGTTTATCACATTGGAAGAGTGCAGATTAAGATCAGCAAATAAGGGGCACATAGGAGAGAGTCTGGGCATGAGCTGGTGTGAGCTTTCATTTGTCCTTTTCCAGGGGAATCACATGGACAACACTTACTTTTCCCAAAACAATATGTGGCAATACTCATGGAATATCGTCAACCAGAGGAGCTTAGTTGAGCTTTTCTGTCCAGGGTTTTTGCTGAATGTTAGCACAGACTATCTTGTGTGACTTAAGCTCTGAGCTGCTCCCTGATGTGTAGAACAGCAGTTTTCAGGCTGTGCCTAAACCTTTGTTACTCTATTTTGTAAAGCAGTAGTTTGCTGTAAGCTGCTCCATTTTGTGTCTAAGGGCTAGGTGGAATGACTCCATACCTTGTTTGTACAAGTAGATAACCACCATCTGCCTGGCACAACCAATAAGGCATAAGCTGATAAATAAATTGTGCTAATAAGAATGACCACCTGTGAACTTATCAGATTAATCAGAAACATGTGGATATGTGAGCATATTAAACTCATGTCAGAAAAACAGACCCATGAGCTTGTCAAACATGCCAGACCACCAAAAGATTCTATCCACTCACTCAAGACCCATAAAAGGAGGAGCATCCCAAGACAGGACAGAGTGGCTCCCTAACCCCATTCAGCCATAAAGAAAAATGAAATTATGTCATTTGCAGGAAAATGAATGGAAGTAGAGACCATTATGTTAAGCAAAATAAGTAAAACTCAAAAACAATCATGTTTTCACTCATATGCAGAAGCTAAAGAGGAAAAAGGAAAAGAAAGGTGGGGTAGATCTCCTAAAAATCAAAGGGAGATCAGTAGAAGAAAGGGACTAGGGGTTTGGAGGCAGGGTGGGAGTGGGGATATGCCAGGAATGATACTGGTCAAATCCTATTATATTGTGTGAACGTACGAGTAAGTAACAAATCCCAACATGATGTACGCTCATAATGCACCAATACGAATGTGGAATACAAGACAAAACAAAATACCTCTATCTACTAAACTAAGAAAAATACTAAAAACAAAACCTATAAATCTAAAAAAAGAAAAGGAAATTAAGCTTGGAATAAAAGAACCTGTGATTGCCCAGTTTGACCCACAAGTCAGTGATCTGCCACTGATGAAAGTGGTATACCTGAGAATTTATTATTATTCAATGAATTCCAAAAGAAACAAACATGTTTGGTCCATATTAATGACATAGCATGCTCATGAAACTAGGTAAATAAAGATAATATTGTCAGGGAAGATATATTCAAGTCTTAGAGTTTCTCTACCAAGAGGTAGGCAAGGGTCAAACCTTTCTTCAGGCAAGGTTAATCCTTTACTGCAAAGGAACTTAGAGTGAGTGACTCATTGATTTGTCTCCAAATTTAAGCTTGTATTTTAGTGCTGGGATATAAAACAACCCAATTCCATTCTCACTATACCACATCACCCATTTTATTTTGTCCCACTTATCTGAAGTTACAGCAGATTTCTTCCACAGTCTGTCACTATCCATTGCTCTACAAATACTAAATTTCATGGGATTCTTAAAGAAAAAAAAAACAGATTTTCACAAAATTCATGTATTTTGAAGTCCAGCCATGGCATCTTCCCTAAGTACATCAATTCTTGCCTGATTCTTTTGATGGTTTCCCTTAGGTTATAATCAGCCTGGATATCTATTTTTTTTATTAGTTGTTGATAGACCTTCATTTTATTTATCTATATACAGTGCTGAGAATCAAACCCAGTGCCTCACACATGCTAGGCAAGTGCTCTACCACTGAGCCACAACTCCAGCCCCTGGATATCTACTTTTTATTAACTTAACTTCAGATCATTTCCAATATATTATTTATTAGTAAGCTTTCTGTCCTTTCACCTCAGAAATACCCTCTGGTTTTACTTATTTAATCCACATTATAGGTATGATATTTCCTCCCTTTTACAATACACATATACAGTGCTGTATTATAAAAATATATAACTAACCAAGTCTTCCTTCAATTTGTATGATCACCTAGGACAATATGTTTACCAATTCTCCAAAATAATTCAGAATCATACAAATTTTTGAGAATCATTGATAATCACTTTTCTTATTCATTTCCTTCATCTTCCTATACGGACTTATTTATGCATTTTGTTTTCCTTGTTCATTTGTTGAAAGGCACAGCTTTATTTGGTAGTGCCTTAGCCATTAACTATTAGTTTATTTGAAAACATTTTTGTTTCTATCTTTCCACGGAAGTTTTATTTCTCCCAAATTAAGCGGGGAGCAAACGTTCTATTTTTATTTCATTTCAGATCAACCATTGAAATCTGCAGCCAAGAAACAACCTTTAAGGGGAAAAATTAGTAATGTCAAATCATTCCCATTGGCGTTCATGGAAGGAATTATAACGCCATGCTCAAGTGTCCAAGATATTTGGGAATGTAAAGATCAGTTTGTGGGACCACAGTCTTATCAAGAAGCACATTTCAGCCAAGTAATAATCACCCATGAAGATGTACATGCTTTTGATCACCAGGTATCTCTTACTCTGTACCACAGAACTGGAAATGAGGAGAAGCCATATTACTGTAAGGAATGTGGGAAGGCTTTTAGTCGTGGCTCACAACTTACTCAACACCAGAGAACTCACAGTGGTGAGAAACCCTATGATTGTAGGTATTGTGGGAAGGCCTTCAGTTGTGGTTCAGCACTGACAAGACATCAGAAAATTCACACTGGTGAGAAACCCTACGAATGTAAGGAATGTGGTCAGTGCTTTAGTTGCGGCCCGTACCTTCTGCGACATCAGAGGATTCACACTGGTGAGAAACCTTATGAATGTAGACAGTGTGGGAAGGCTTTTAGTTGGCTGTCATATTTTTCTCAACATCAAAGAATTCATACTGGTGAAAAACCATATAAATGTAAGCAGTGTGGAAAGGCATTTTGTTGGAGGTCCTATCTTACAAAACATCAGAGAATCCATACTGGTGAGCAATTCTATGAATGTGAGGAATGTGGGAAGTCCTTTAATAAGACCTCAAAACTTGTTCAGCATCAGAGAACTCACACTGGAGAGAAGCCCTATGAGTGCAAAGAATGTGGAAAGGCCTTTATTAGGAGCGCAAGCCTCATTCAGCATCAGAGAATTCATACTGGTGAAAAACCCTATGAATGCAAGGAATGTGGAAAGACCTTTAGTTGTAGCTCATACCTTTCTCAACATCAGAGATTTCACACTGGTAAGAGACCCTATGAATGTAAAGAGTGTGGGAAGACCTTTAGTTATCACTCAAACTTCACCATACATAAGAAAATGCATACAGGTGAGAAGCCCTATGAATGTAAGAACTGTGGCAAGGCCTTCACTAGGAGCTGGAACTTTATTCGTCACCAGAGAGTTCATAATGGTGATTAACTCTATGAGTGGAAAAAATATGTACAGGATTTTTTTTGATGGTTTTTATTTTTTAAAACCTGAGAATTAAAATAGTAGAACATCCTGTGCTGTAATTGTTGGGAAAAGCTAGCAATGGCTACAAAATCTACTAAGCCTCCAAAAATCCACACTTAACAACCTTATTGTAAATATTAGAAAAGTTCTTATTTGAGAGTAACCATGTAAATTTATCTCCTTAAATTGACTATAGCTTTGTTTCATATTCAATTTTGCAACCATTTCAGATTTTACTGTAAAGTATGGATGTATCTGAATCAATTTAACCACAAATTCTTATTAATTTCTTTATTCCACATGTTTGCACTGTCTCCTGTTTATTAACACATTATATTGTTATTAATATTAACCTGTGTTTCAGGACATTCTTTTCTCTTACAGATACTCAAAGTATCTGTGCTTTAAGTATTTAAATATCTAAATTTTATAACAGATTTTTATCTCTTTGTTTTAAAAAGATGGATTTATTTTCCCTTTTATAACAACACCACAAAATTTTATGTGATATAAAGAAGCTCAAGGGAAAAATCTTTTATTCCTGTCAAAAAGTCCACTGTCAATGGGATCCAATGAAATGTTTATAAAATATTTACATAGTATAATACTATATTTTTGCCTACCATTTCTATGCCAAAGAAATTTTCCTGTCAGTAGACAGATCTCTTATCATTGTTAATGGTTTCACATTGAGTTCCCTATGGTGCTGTATTTATCAAATACCTTTGATTGCCTCCAGGTTGGGAAGATCATGAACAATGTCCTAGATAAATTTTTTCTAGACATGTCTTTGTACACTTAGTTTTTTTTTCTTTTTTAGTAAAGTTTTTAATGCAAATAATGCACAAATACAATTCTTGTGAAAAAGATTTAACATTATAAATTTCTAAGTTCCTGTTTCATGCCTATCCTGAATATCTGTACACTCTCCAAATGTAAGCACTGTTATTAATCTTTATAATTCAAAATCTTTTACCTATGGTTTTAAAACCTGTTAAAACCATATGGTTTTATCTATGGTTTTAAAAACTGTTAGCCGGGTGCGGTGGCTCAAGCCTGTAATCCCAGCACTTAGGGAGGCTGAGACAGGAGAATCGCGAGTTCAAAGCCAGCCTCAGCAATGGTGAGGTGCTAAGCAACTCAGTGAGACCCTGTCTCTACATAAAACACAAAAAAAAGGGCTGGGGATGTGGCTCAGTGGTCGAGTGCCCCTGAGTTCAATCCCCAGTACCAAAAAAAACAAAAAAAAAAAAAAAAAACTGTTAATGTTTTGTAATAGTATATTTATGTATTATGAAATACAGGTAGAAATTCTACCTTATGAGAATTGAGTAAGTTAATAAACATGAAGTGCTTAAAACTGAACTTGTTTTATAATAAATATTAGGTGAATGTTGGCCATCATGATAATTATTTGTAGAACAGAATTTAAATATGTTGTATACCAGTTTACAGACTTCTTAGGGTAATTGTTGTGCTATCAGTGTTGTAAAGATTGGGGAGATTTTCACCAGCAATTTTTCTTCATTGAATAAAGTTTACCCCAAAGAATTAAAAGCACAAACTGACCCTCATGCACATAAAGTATCTTATCCAGACCTTATCCTGTAGGCAGGATAGATATTATGCAAGCCTGAAATCCTATGTGGAGTAGGGGAGCACGCATTTCCAAAGAGCAGAAAGAAGATGTAGAAATGTGTTTCTGTAATTAATCAGTTCTGGAAAAAAAGAATGGATGTCTAGGCATGCCTTTTGATAAAAGTATAGCAATAACAAAAGACTTGACAATAGTATAGCAAGAAATATCCGGAGATCCATTTATTGCCCATCTAAATAACCACTGGCTTGAAACAAATCAAGACTGAAATTACAAAATCTTTGGAAGAAAATGAATGGCAAGGAGCCTATTGTATAGAATATCCTGTAAGCACAATAAATATATAAATATGCTAAATAAATAACAGTAAATATGCTATATATCCCCTTAAATATCTAAGCCTAAGTGCATGACACATAAAAATATGTGCAAGAATAATTAATAATTACTACTGTAGTAACTGAACATAAAACATAAATTACCTTTTTAAAGAACAGTAAAATAAACCCAAAGGCAACAAAACAAAGTACTAGGACATAGATATAATTGACATAGAAACATGAAACATAGCTGGGATCAATAGCACAAGGTTTTTTTTAATGAAAATATAAATTATTAGCTCTCTTATGAAAAAAAAACTATAGAAATTTTTGTGTGCTCCCTGGGACCTAGCACACAAAATCCCCTCAAGGATGAAGCCACTCCTGTGTACTGTGCCCACTCACCAGGACTGGAGGTACTACCCTCCCTCCACACATAATGTGCACATCCCTGACCCACACTTCACAGGTGCTCCACATATGCCCACACCTTGGACATTGATACTATGACTAAAATGAATGCACCCATGTGTCATAATTCTTGCCAAAAGGGATTCCCTTGGCCATAACTTGCCTCTTAGGAGGTAAGAGAAATCAGGAGGCCCTTCCCCAATGAAAACCAAAACAGCACTTGCCACCGGCGTGAACATCCATAAACTTGACCGCCTGTGATCCCCGAGTCTTCACTGATGCTTACCTAAGCTGATGGAGCTCCATGAAGACTGCTGCTATATCCGCCCTGAAACCAAAACTTGTGCTGCGTCCCCAGGAGTTGGAGCCACTATATCAACACCAGCCAGCACTCTCACAGCCACTCATACATGCAGGCCTCCCCAGAAAAGCAGTGCATGTAGTCTGAAGAGGCAACTTCTTCCTCAGTGTACAAACAGCAACACAACCCTACAAGAAACATGAAAGTTAAAGAAGCGTGGCACCACCAGAGAAACCATGATTTCCCAGGTGCCCTCCCAATGGCAATGATTGCCTAAGAATTGAAAACAATTGTTTTAAGGAACCCCAGAGAGCTCCAAGAAAACTAAATAGACAGCTTAATGAATCAGGAAGACAATTCATGAATAAAGGTAATAGCTTAACAAAGAAATAAATCACTTTAAACAGTCAAGATTCTGGAGCTGAACAATACAAGGGATGAAATGAAAACATGTGATAAAGAGCTTCACCAGGAAATTCAATCGAGCAGAAAAAAAAATCTGAATGAAACATAGGGCATATGAATGTACCTAGTCAGAGAAGAAAAAAAGGTGAACAATAGGAAAAAAGCTGATGAAATTTGTAGGGCACCATTTAGCAAACACATTTTTTATTCAAAGTTCCAGAAACAGCAGAGAAAGAGAAAGGGTCGAAACTTTACTTAAAAAAATACTGGCTGAGGGGCAGGGGCTATGGCTCAGCGGTTGAGCGCTTGCCTCACATACGTGAGGCACTGGGTTCGATCCTCAGCACCACATAAAAATAAATTTAAAAAAAAATACTGGCTGAAATGGACATGCAGGTTCATGAAACTCAAAAGTTCCCCGACAGGATTACAAAGACTACACTGAAACATATTATAATCAAATTATCAAGAGGAAAAGACAAAGAGAATTTTGAAAGCAGCAAGAGAAAAGTGACTCATCACATACAATAGAATCCTCGCACAATGACCAAATTTCTCAGCAGAGACCCGACAAGCTAGAAAGTGGTATAATGTATTCCAAGTACTGAAAGAAAAAACTCCTAACCCTACACAGCAAAATAATTCTTTAAAATTGAGGGGAGAGATGGAAGCTTTCCCAGATAAAACTGAGACAAAACAAATATCACTAGACTTGCCTTACAAAAAAATTCTTAAGGGAGTTTTCAAATTGAAATGAAAACATGCTAAGTAGCAACATGAAAACATAAATATTACAGGTGAAGGTAAATATATAGACTTCTATGCATTAACAGAGTAAAGGAGGTACATAAATTACTTTCAACACTACTACAAATATTAATAGATACAAATTTGCTATAGGATTAAAAAAAATCACAAAATGTGTGAAAAGGGAGGAAAAAGAGTAACATTTTGTGCATGGCTAAGGTTATGTTTTTTCCAACCTGATTATAACAAAATATTTTATGAAAGCTGAGTTCACCACAAAGAGAGATCTTTGATACACAAAGAATAAACATCAAAGCCAATCACTACAAAAAGAATCCCTAAGGATAAAGAGAGGAAGAGAGAAATAAAACAATCACAAGATTAAGAGAAAATCATGAGTGAAATAGCAATACTAAGCCCTCACTTATCAATAATTATCATAAATGTCAGTGGATTAAATTCACTAAAGATTGGCCATCTGACTGAGAAGAAAAAAGAAAACAAGTACTAGCAATATGCTGTATACAGTAGACTCACTATAGACTCACATAGGCTGAAAGTGAAGGGATGGAAAAAAATAACTCATGGTTTCAAAACAGAAAGCAGAAGTATAATTATAACTTCATAACAAAGTATGTTACACTTGGACAAATAGACTTTATAAAATTGTCTTTAGAACAAAGATCATTATATAATGAAAAAGATTCAATTAAACAGGAATATAATATAACCTAATATCAGAGCACCTAGATATTTAAAACAAATACCAACAGATCTGAGGGTAGAAATCAATAGTAATACAAAAATAATACAATAATAGTAATACGAAAATAATAGGGCACCTTGATACCCCGCTTACAATAAGGAGTAGAAATTCAGAAAGAAAAATCAGTAAGGAAACATTGGACTTGAACTACACTTCAGACCAAATGGAACTGACAAACATACAGAACATTCTGTCCAACACTGGTAAAATACAGTCATCCCTAAGTATCCTCCCTCAAGGCACTGGTTCCAGGAACCACTGGGAACATCAAAGTCCATGAATGCTTCAGTTCCTTATATAAAGTGACAGTATTTGTCACATAGTATTTGCATTCTTTCCTATCATTTCAGTCATCTCTAGATCATGTAACAATATGAATATTATGTAAATAGTATCAATCAAAACATTGTAGTACTGGCATAAAAACAGACACACAGACCAGTAGAACAGAGAGCCCAGGAATATATCCACACATCTATTATTAATTATCCTCTGACAAAAATGTCAAGAACACAAAATGGGCAAAGGACGGTCTTTCAGTAAGTGGTATCGAGAAAACTGGATACCATTTGCAGAAGAATAAAATAGGGCTCATCTCACACCACATGCAAAAAATAAACTCAAAATGAACCAAATACTTAAGTGTAAGACCAGAAACTGTAAATTACAGAAGAAAGCATTGGGCGGGGGGAATAATAATGATTAGAGCAGAAATAAATAAGAAACTACCAAAACAATAGAAAAAGTCAAAAAAGCCAAAAGAAAAAAATCAGTAAAACCAAAAGTTAGCTCTTTGAAGATATTAACAAAATTGCCTAACTTCCAGCTAGATGGATTAATAAAAAAGAAGTCTCAATGAAAACAGAAATAAAAGTTGGCTACTATACCAATTATACAGAAATAAAAAGGATTGAGTCCTATTGACAATTATATATGAACACAATAACCTAGATAAAATGGACAAATTCCTAGAAACATATAATAGGCCACCAATAAATTGTGAAGAAATAGATAATCTGAACAGATCTATAACAAATAGAAGATTGCATTAGTAGTCAAAACCTTCCTGACAAATGTAAGTCCTAAATAACATGGCTTTGCTGGTGAATTCCACCAGATAATAAAAGAGTACACAGAGGGAGATACCAAATGGAGATGAGAGGAAGTCTGCATTTCCAGTTGCTCTGAGGCTTGCAATTAAAGCAGTGGGAGGGCTGCTTCTCAAAAAAGCAGGTGAAAGAGGGACTTCACTGAAATTCAGTATCAGTGAGCGTCTCCCACAGGTCTCCCGCACCACTCAGAAATTCAGGTGCATAGAACAAAGGACAGGAGAGTGCACTGGAGCCAAGCCAGTTGCCACAGTGGCATCAGGTCACTTTGCACAGGGGAGGGATAACACAAACACAGGCAGAAACAAAACAGACAAATTTGGCACAGAAAAACTCGTAGAACAGAAAAGCAGCCTGAACTTAGTGGATCCAGAGGCTGCACAGCAAACTGGTGTTTGAAGAGTGCTCTGTGTTCCCCAACTGGCAAGTGGAGAGCTAAGTGGCAGCCATCTTGAGAAGTCCACTCTTCAGCTGGCTGCTGTGGAGCCTGGGAGACCAGAGCAAATATTGCTGTCCTGTCTCAGCAAACACCTACTGCGAGGCCTAGGATATACTTGGCAGTACATGATTAAAACAGGCCCAGGGAAGACTGTGCCCAGGGGGGTTCAATCAGAGAAATGGAGGGGAGTGCAACTCACTTCCCCTTTGAGTCTGGTGGCTCATGTACCAACTGAAGAGTGTCAGGAAACTGAACAGGTAGGTGTGAATATACTCAGGGACTGAGCTTGCAAGGTCACATTCGTGGGCAGCAGATTATGACACCTATGGATTGCTGGCTCCCCCGCCCCATTGGTAGAATTATAAGGATGCTCCTGAGATCCAGACTCCCAGCAGAGATCAGCATCTGCTTAGCCTTAGGAGTTGATGTAATCTCCCAAAGTCCCACAGGCTAGATTAGAGCTAAGCCCCAACCACCAAAATCCCCCATTTGGAACTCTGCAGCAGCCCCACCCTGGGAGGGCATCCATCTGATCTGTTGAGACAAAACTCCAATTGACAATACTTCCCATTCTGTCCTACTTTGTCCTAGTGAGAAGGAAACTTGAAAACTGCACCAGCGTCAGCTGTAGGCCACTCCAGCTGGCATCTCAATGAGCAACACAAAGAGTTTTAACAACTCCCAGCCTTTGCTTTTTCTAAGCATTAGGAAAAATAGAAAGGACAGTCAGGCATAAGCAGTGATCATATTCTTCCTCAACAGTTTCGACCACCTCAGTGCAGACAATTTTTGCAATATTTAAGAAGACTGTACATCATGCTCAAGTTGGTTTTATCCCAGGTATGCAAGGATGGTTTAAATCAAATGTAACTCATCACATAAATGGAATTAAGGACAAAAATCACCAAGTCATTACAATACATGCAGAGAAAATCTTCAAAAAAATTCAGCACCCATTTATGATTAAAAAAGCACCACAGAAACCAGGGATAAGAGGAACATACCTCGATATCATAAAGGCTACACATAAGAAACCTAAAGCCAACCTCATGGTAAAAGGGGGAAAACTGAAAGCATTTCTTTTGAAATCTAGAATAAGACAATGATGACTGCTTTCACCGCTCCTATTACATATAGTACTAGAAATTCTAACCAAAATAATTAGGCAAGAGAATAAAATAAAAGGGATAATAATAGGAAAGGACAAAGTCAAATTATCAGTGTTTGTAGATGATATGATCCTATTCTTGCAAGATCCAAAATGCTCCACCAGAGGACTGCTAGAGCAAATACACATTTAGCAAAGTACAGGTAAAAAATATACATATATAGCTTGCTTATATACCAATAATGAATTTGCAGAGAAAGAAAGAAAGAAATCTGGAAGAAAATCCCATTCACAATACTTTCAAAAAAAAAGAAAAGAAAAGAAAGAAAGAAACCCTAGGAATAAACCTCACCAAGGAGGTGAAATATCTCTACAGTGAAAACAACAGAACACTGAAGAAACATATTGAAGTCACATGAAGATGGAAAGACCTCGTGTTCATGGATAGGCAGAATATATGTTGTTAAAATGGGCATGCTACCAAAAGCATCATACAGATTCAAGGTGATTCCCATTAAAATAGAAAGAAATGTCCTAAAATGCATTTGGAAGAATAAAAGACCCATAATAGCCAAAGCAATTTTAAGCCAAAAAAGCAATGCTAGAGACATCACAATACCTGACTTCAAATTATACTACAGAGTGATAGCAAAAAACTGCATGGTACTGGCACAAAACAGACACTCAGACCAATGATATAGAAGACAAAGACAAACCCATACAGTTATCTGACCTTTGACAAAGGTGCCAAAAATGTACACTGGAGAAAAGACAGCCTTTTTAATAAATGATGCTGAGAAGAGGTTAGCCATATGTAGAAGACTGTGTAGAAGAATGAAACCAGACCTTTATCTCTCACCCTGCACAAACATTAACCAAATATGGATCTAGGAACTAGACCAGAAACTATGCAACTCCTAAAACAAAATGTAGTATTGCCTAGGTGCGATGGCACATGCCTGTAATCCCAGCACTTTGGGAGGCTGAGACAGGAGAATCGCAAGTTCAAAGCCAGCCTCAGCAAGGGCGAGGCGCTAAGCAACTCAGTGAGACCCTGTCTCTACATAAAACACAAAATAGGGCTGGGGCTGGGGCTCAGTGGTCGAGTGCCCCTGAGTTCAATCCCCAGTACCAAAAAAAAAGAAAAAGAAAAAAGAAAATGTAGGATCAACACTCCAATATGTATGTACAGGCAAGGACTTTCTCAATGTCTCCTAAAGCTCAAGAAATTCGAGTTAATAAATGGGCTGTTAGTGTGCAGAGCTTCCTTTTTATCCAACATCTTGATGAGGCTCGAGCAGCTGCTCTCCAAGCTTCATGATACCGCCCAAGGACAAGAAGAAGGAAGATGCTGGAAAGTTGGCCAAGAAAGACAAGGACCCAGTGAAAAATCTGGGGGTAAAGCCAAAAAGAAGAAGTGGTCCAAAGGCAAATTTTGGGACAAGCTCAACAATCTAGTCTTGTTTGACAAACCTGCTTATGACAAACTCTGCAAGGAAGTTCCCAGCTATACGGTTGTGACCCCAGCTGTGGTCTCTCAGAGACTGACGATTCAAGGCTCCCTGGCCAGGGCAGCCCTTCAGGAGCTCCTCAGTAAAGAATTTATCAAACTGGTTTCAAAGCACAGAGCTCAAATAATTTATCCCAGAAATACCAAGGTGGAGATGCCCCACTGCTGGTGAACACGCATGGACAGGTCCAATCAACTGTACATTTGGAAAAATAAAATTTTATTAAAACATATGAATAAAAACAAGAGTTAATAAATGGGATGGCATCAAATTAAAAATCTGCCCAGCAAAGGAAACAAGACTATGAAGAAAGAACCTACAGAATGGGAGAAAATCTTTCTGTCAAAAGATTACATATAATGCAAAATGCATAAAGACTCAAAAAACACCAAAAGAAACCCCAATTAAGAAATGGGCAGCCAAGTGTGATGGCGCACACCTATAATCCCAGCACTTAGGGAGGCTGAGACAGGAGAATCGCGAGTTCAAAGCCAGCCCCAGCAATGGCAAGGCGCTAAGCAACTCAGTGAGACCCTGTCTCTACATAAAACACAAAATAGGGCTGGGGATGTGGCTCAGTGGTCAAGTGCTCCTGAGTTCAATCTCCAGTACCAAAAAAGAGAGAGAGAAAGCCACATTCAATAAACACAATTGATCACATCGATAGACTTAAAGACAAGCATCACAGGATCATCTCAATAGATGCAGAAAAAGCATTTGATAAAATACAGCATCCATTCATGTTCAAAACACTAGAAAAACTAGAGACAGTAGGAATATACCTCAACATTGTAAAAGCTATCTATGTCAAATCCAAGGGCAACATTATTCTAAAAGGAATTGAAAAGCATTCCCTCTAAAAACTGAAAGCAGTCTCTCTAAAAACTGGAACAAGACTGAGATGCCTTCTTTCACCACTTCTTTTCCAACATAGTCCTTGAAACTAGCCAGAGCAATTCGAAAAAAAGAAAGAAAGAAAGAAATTAAAGGGATATGAATAGGGGGAAAAAAAGAACTCAAACTATCTCTATTTGCCAACAACATGATTCTATATTTAGAAGACCCCCTCAAAAAAAAAAAAAAAAAAAAACTCCACCAGAAAATGTCTAAAACTCATAAATGAATTCAGAAAGTAACAGGATATAAAATTAACACCCACAAATCAATTGCATTCCTGTACATCAATGATGAATCAATTGAAAGAGAAATTGGGAAAACTATCCCATTCACAATAGCCTCAGAAAAATAAAATTTTGGGGAATCAACCTAACAAAAGAGGTGAAAGACCTCTACAATGAAAACTACAGAACTCAAAGAAATCGAAGAAGACCTCACAGGATGGAACAATCTCCCATGTTCTTCAATAGGCAGTATTAATATTGTCAAAATGGCCATAGTACCTAAGCGCTATACAGATTTAATGCAATTCCTATTAAAGTCCCAATGACATTCTTCATAGAAGTAGAAAAAGCAGTCATGAAATTCATTTGGAAAAATAAGAAGCCAAGAATACCTAAAGCAATCCTGAGCAAGAAAAGTGAAGCAGGAGGCATCAAAATACCAGACCTTAAACTATACTACAGAACTACAGTAACAAAAACAGTGTGGTACGGGCACCAAAACAGACATGAAGATCAATGGTACAGAATAGAAGACACAGAGACAAACCCACATAAATACAGTTATTCATACTAGACAAAGGCATCAAAAAACATACATCATAAAGCCTGTAAAACATTACAAGCCTGTAATCCCAGCACTTAGGGAGGCTGAGACAGGAGAATAGCGAGTTCAAAGCCAGCCTCAGCAAAGGCAAGGCACTAAGCAACTCAGTGAGACCCTGTCTCTACATAAAACACAAAATAGGGCTGGGGATGTGGCTCAGTGGTTGAGTGCCCCTGAGTTCAATTTCCAGTACCAAAAATAAAAAAATAAAAAATAAATAAAAAAGATAGCCTCTTCAACAAATGATGCTAGGAAAACTGGACATCCATATGTAGCAAAATGAAATTAGATCCCTCTCACCCTGCACAAAACAACTCAGATCAAGAACCTAGGCATTAAAACCCAGACCCTGAGCCTACTAGAAGAAAAAATAGGCCCAACTCTATCATGTCGACTTAGGAACTGACTTCCTCAACAAGACTCCTACAGTGCAGGAAGTAAAATCAAGAATCAATAAGTAGGATGGTATCAAACCGAAAAGCTTCTTCACAGCAAAGGAAACAATCAAGAATGTGAAGAGAAAGCCTATAGAATGGGAGAAAATCTTTGCCACCTGCACCTCAGAGCATTAATCTCCAGGATATATAAAGAACTCAAAAAACTTAACACCTAAAAAACAGCCCAATCAATAAATGGACAAAGGAACTGAACAGACACTTCACAGAAGAAATATGATCAGTCAACAATTATATGAAAAAATGTTCAACATTACTAGCAATTAGAGAAATGCAAATTAAAACTATACTGAAATTTCACCTCACTCCTGTCAGAATGGCAATTATCAAGAATACAAGTAACAATATATGTTGGCTGGATGTGGGTGAAAATGTACACTCATACATTGCTAGTGGGACTGCAAACTTGTGTAACCACTATGGAAAGCAGTATAAGATTCCTCAGTAAACTTGGAATGGAACCACCATTTGACCCAGCTATCCCACTCCTCAGTTTATACCCAAAGGACTTAAAAATTTAAAATCAGCACACTATAGTGACAGGCACATCAACATTTATAGCAGCTCAATTTACAATAGCTAAGCTATGGAATCAACCTAAGTGCCCTTCAGCAGATGGATAAAGAAAATGTGGTACATACACAGAATGGAATATTACTCAGCCATAAAGAAGAATGGAATTATGGCATTTGCTGGTAAATGGATGTTAACTGGAGACCATCATGCTAAGTGAATGAAGCCAAACCCAAAAAACCAAAGGCAGAATTTCTGAGACACAGATGCTGTCTCATAATAGGTGGGGTGAGGGGAGTAGAGGAGGTTCACTGGATTGGACAGGGAAGAAGGGAGAGGGGATAGGAATAGGAAAGACAGTAGAATGAACTGGACATCACTTTCCTATGTTCATACAGGAATACATGACAGGTGTAACTCCACATCATGTATAACCACAAGAAAGGGAAGGTATACTCCATGTAGGTATGATATGTCAAAATACATCCTACTGTCTTGCATAACTAAAAAGAACAAATAAAAATTTTTTTAAGAATTGAGGGCTGGGGCTGTAGCTCAGTGGTAGAGCGCTTGCCTAGCATGAGTGAGGCACTGGGTTCGATCCTCAGCACCACATATAAATAATAAATGAATAAAATAAAAATCCGTCAACTAAAAAAAATTAAAAAAAAAAAGAATTGAACAAATAAAAAAGTAAAATCCACATTCAAAATGGTAGAAAACCTTGAGATGTTTTTACTCTCCTTTAGCCTGACACCTTCCTGGTATGCCATGACAGAGTCTAAAGGAAGCAGCAGCCTAGTGCCCAGATTCCTTATTGAATGCAGGGAGGAGAAACAACCATCTTTTGCAACATTTATCTGGGGCTACTTTGGGGATTGGTTTCTGTTTTGTTAGACTTGGAATTTAGATGGAGAAATGCAGTATAGCTTGCATCTCATCCTGGGGAAAACCTGGAAGCAGCAGGCACTGCTTGTGAAGGCTGCAGGGTGACTACAGACCTGCAGATGCTTTGGGTGAGAGTATAGGTGAGAGCATATGCTAGAGCGTCTGAAGACTTGGAGAGGAGTTGGAGTGACACGTTTTAGGAAATTAAGATATTTCAAAGTAGACACACATACACAGGAATAAAAGTAAAGCACACAAAGGGCTATATAAGATGCACACTCAGAAAAAAGGTCTGAAATGACCTTAACCTTTCACCTCAAATCTTTCCAAGTTTGCAGAATGACATGGATCTATAAATCCAAGAAGCTCAAAGAACAAATTCCAAGTAGGATAAAATCAAAGAGATCTACACAGATACATTATAAATTGTCACAAGGAAAAGAGAGTCTTGAAAGCAGGAAGAAAATGTGGCTTGTCATGGACAAGGCATTTCTAGTAAGATTATCAATAGATTCCTTAGAAGAAATCTTAGAGGCCAGAAGGCAGTGAAATGATATACTTAAAATATTGAAAGAAATAAAAGATGTCTCTGTTGATAATCACATATGGAAAAGTTGTCATTCACAAATGAGGGAGATTCAGACATTCACAAGTTTTTTAAAAAATGTTGCTGGGTGTGGTGGTGCATGCATGCAATCCTGGTGGCTCAGGAGGCTCAGACAGGAGGATTCAAGAGTACAAAGCCAGGCTCAGCAAAAGCAAGGTGCTAAGCAACTCAGTGAGACCCTGTCTCTACCTAAAACACAAAACAGGGCTGGGGATGTGGCTCAGTGGTCTAGTACCCCTGAGTTCAATCCCTGGTACAAAAAAAAAAAATGTTGAGGGGGTCATTACCATAAAACCTCTACTAAAAGAAATGCTAGAGGGAGTCCTTAAACTAGAGATGAAAGTATGCTAGACTGCAAAGTGAACAGACATAAAAACATAAGGATCTTAGTAAAGATGCTAATATGCACACATTTGTAATTATTGTTTGTCATGTTCCATTTACTTTCTACAGGATTTTAAAAACATGAATAATTATAAATATGTTAATGGATACATTAAATATAAAGATGTAGCTTGTGGCATTAATAACAAAATGAGGTAGGGGAGAATTCTAAAGAAGCAAAAGTTTCGCATGTATTTGAAAGTAAGCTGGTATCAATTTAAAATATATTGTTATAAGCCAGGTAAGGTGGTGCTGGTGATGGCTATAATCCCAGCAACTCTGGAGCCTGAGACAGGAGGCCCTAAGCAACTTAATGAGACTATGTCTCAAAATAAAAAGGACTGAGGATGTGGCTCCATGGTTAGACCCCCTGGTTTCAACCCCTGTACCAAAAAATAAAATAGATTGTTATAAATTTAGGATGTTGGGCTGGAGTTGTAGCTCAGTGGCAGAGCACTTGCCTAGCATATGGGAGGCACTGGGTTTGATCCTCAGCACCATGTATAAATAAATAAATGTCCATCGACAACTAAAAAATCTATTATAAATAAATAAAAGTAGGATGTCTGATGTATTCCCCGTGGTAACAGTAAAGAAAATACCTATAATGTACACAAAAAGCAAAGAAAAGGAACGTCAACAAAGCAAGGCAATAATGGAGAAAATGTCAGACAAAAAAGCAGAAAATGAATAAATGGCAAAATAAGTCTTTCCTATGAGCAACTATTTAAATGTAAGTGAAATAAACTATCCAATCCAAACACAGATTGCCAGAATGGATGAAAACACAGGATCCAATCGTCTGTTGCTGTGTTAGTTACCTTTTTGTCACTGTAACCAAAATACCTGACAAGAACGACTTTGAAAAGGAAAGATTTATTTGGTATGTTGTAAACCTGCAATGAAGCCACGAAGAGAGACAGTGAAACACACTGGGAAACGTTTCTCCACAAATTGGAATAATGTGGAATCAATACAATTATCTCTAAACATGAGCTCAATTCAGATGTGGACTCATCTTTTCATGTTGTTTTTAAAACCAACTTTATTGGATATGATTTACATTTAGTCCACTTAGTGTTCCACCCACTGCATTCTGACAGCCGTGTACACTCAAAACCTCCAGCACAAAATATGCATTTTGATCATCCCAAGAAGAGTGAGTCTTTGTGCCCATTTTCTGGCTGTCCTTCCATTCGAGTCCCAGGAAATTATCAATCTTATTTTTTATTATTTTGCATTTCTAAAATTTCATATAAATGCAATCATATAATAATGTTCTTGTCTGTTTTTTCTTAATCAAAATAACTTTACAATCCATCCACATTGTTATATTTATCAGTAATACATTCCTTTTTATTGCTTTGTAGTAGTATAGTTTTCCATTTATGAATATACCACACTATTCCCTTGATGGACATAAAAATTGTTTCCACTTTTAGTCTATCCTGAATAAAGTTATCTCCATTCATGCACCAGGACATAAGTATGGACAAAAGTTTTCATTTCTCTTGTGTTAAATTTCAAAGCAGAATCTCTGGTTTTTGTGGTAGCTGCACATCTGAAAATTTTAAGAATATGACAAAGCGGGCGGGACTGGGGTTATGGTGCAGTGGTAGCACATGCGGGAGGCACTGGGTTCGATCCTCAGCACCACATAAAAATAAAATATTCTGTCCACTTACAACTAAAAAATATTTAAAAAAAGAATATGACAAACCATTTTTAAGAGTTTGTGCCATTCTATATTCACAAGTGCCATGTTTGAGTTCCAGTTCTCAACATTTTCCAATGTTTGGTAGTGCCAATCATTTTAATGGGTGTGGACAGTGTCTCACTGTGGTTATAATTTGTGTTTCTCTGATGGTTGATGTTAAGATCCTTTCTTGGCTATTTCATAACTTATTTTATGAATTCTCTATTCAGGCATATTGCTCTTTATACTGGGCTGTTGTATAATGGGTTTAAGTTTTTATTATTTTCTGGAGATAAATCTTTTCTCAGGTATCTATTGCAAATACTTCTTCCCATTCTGTCTTTCCTTTTCATTTTCTTAATGGTGTTTAAAAGGGTAAGAGCTTTTAGATTTGAAAAGTTCAATTTATCCTTTTATGATTCATTATTTATGTGTCCTAAGAAATCTCTTCCTATATCCCTGGTACAGTTTAAATGGTAGTTCTATAGTTTTTTTTTTTTTTATTTCAGTTATATTCTGAAGTTTTATTTCAGTTATATTCTGAAGTTATTTTATTGACTTTTTTTCAGTTTTTCATTTCAACTTTAATAAATTATGTCTTGCTAGAAAACTTCATTTATTCTAGGTAGTATTCTCTTCTGATCCTATTGATTGAATGAAAAAACTTCATTTATTCTAGGTAGTATTCTCTTCTGATCCTATTGATTGAATGAATATCTGTGATTCCTTTTACTCATTATAGATCATGAATAATTTTGCTGTTTATCTTATTCAAGTTTGTGTGCAGAATCTAGTTTAAATAAATGTTTTTAAAATATTTTATAATATATAGGAGAAAATGAACTACTTTATACATTTGATGTCTGAATAAATTTAGGTATGCTTTTGAGTATAAGATAAACCTAAAATACAATGGTTTATGCACAATATATTTATTTTTATAACATAACTAAAGTCTGGACTGGAGGTCAGCTGCTGCTAGTGTTGAATAGATAACACCTGAACCAGTGTTTCTGATTCTTTTGGTCTTTACCTAGTGGTTGAAAGAATGCTGCAATGCACCAGGAACCACGTGAAAGTCAGGAAGAACAGAACTGAAGGCAGCAGTTACATTTGTCCCTTTTCTTAGGAAAGCAAAGGTTTTCCCAGGACCCATCTACTAGTGTTTTGCTTCTCTTGGCCTGAGGCAGGTCACTTAGCTACTCCTGGCTTCAAAAGATGATAAAGAAGTAGAGAGACAGGAGTGCTGAAGTTGCATGTTATTCAGCAAACAGTGTCCAATACTGTGAAAGTATCCATTCATGTCCAAGAAAAGAAAGGGATTTTTCCAAAAGATGTAGAAGACACACAAATTATACAGAACACTTTATAATCTGACTTAATGAGTAAACAAAACAAAAATTCTATTTCTTGTGGGTTTTGCTTCTATAGGAACTCGCTGATTCACCACCCTGCTGATATGTAATGAAGGGGGATTTGCGAATGCAAACCTATTCACCTTCAGTACACACGACTACTTTCCTCTGAATTATCTGATTAGTAACTAAATGTTGGTTGGAGTGCTCATCTCTTACGCTTAGTGAGTTCACCGTATGAGGTTCCTTTCTGAAACATTAAAATGCATTTTTACTAAAAACTTTAAATTGTAAAACTTTTTTAGATAGTCTTATTGTCACTACAGATGAGCTACAATACAGTGCAGGTATGAAGAGAGAGGGCCAACCCACCTGGCTTCCCAGCAGAGGCTGCACCCTGCCAGCCTGCGTCCTGCTGATCTCAAGGGTTCTTCTTCAGAGTTAGCTCTCCCGGTCGGCTCACCGGCCTCCATCATTCCCTCGAGTCCCAAGTGCCCCTGGAGATGCCAGAAGCCCCACAAAAGGAAGTCCTCCTTTGTCCCGGAGACTAATAACTGTGCTGACGAAAGGCAAAGTGGCTTATTTTGTCCTGCCCACCCCCCAAGTTGGGGTTGTAGAATTTCATTTTTTAAAAATATGCCTGAGTATAAAAAGGTTGAGAATCTCAATAATCCTGTTAAATTCATTCTTGAAATTTTATTTTAAAATCCCAGGGCAATTTCAAAGGAAAATCCATAGTATTAAAATATCCATAGTATTAAAATCCATAGTATTAAAGAAGACATCTGAGAAGTTTCTATCTTCTCCTTTTGTTGAGGTTTGCAAGCTACCATAATAAAATTGATGCCACCACAGGTAATAATCTCTTCTATGTCACAACTTTTAAAAGACTTTAACAATAAAAAAGGAATATTGTAATATTTTCATTTTTAAGTCAGTAATTTTGGTAATTTAAAAATATATTTGGCCAGGCATGGCAGTTAAGAGACCCTGTCTGAAAAGCTAAAAAACATGTTCAGATGTAGCTCAGTGATGAAGTGCCCCTGGTTTCAATCCCCTGGAGAAAAAGGGATTATTATTGTTTTATTTATGTATTTAGGGACTCCAAACTCCTTACGTAGGACGTGTCATCTCAACTGAAATTTTTTGCCAACGGCAGAGTAAGCGGTGTACACCACTACAGCGGCCCCCACGCCCCCCACCCCCACCCCCCCGGTAGGTAGAACTGAACTCAGGGGCACTCCACCACTGAGCCACATCCCCAGCCCTATTTTGTGTTTTATGTAGAGACAGGGTCTCACTGAGTTGCCTAGCACCTTGTTGAGGCTGGCTTTGAACTCATGATCTTCCTGCCTCAGCCTCCCGAGTTGATGGGATTATAGGTGTGTGCCACCAAGCCTGGCCTACTCCTCCCTTTTGAGAACTAAGAACACATGGAAGAAAACATTGAACACCTTTAATTTCTGAAGGCGTAGCACAGCTACAAAAACAATGACAAATTGCAAAAATGAGATTAGAGATAAGACATACTCTGGAATTTGGGATTGTTTATTACAGAAAGGTGTTGGCCAATTCTTAGAGTAAATACTGGGCAAGAGAGGCTAGAGAGACCTTTCAAAAATTCATGGGAAGAGACAAATACTAGAACTCAGACCCTTCCACAGAAGAGGGTCCTAATAAACCTCCCATAGTTCTCAGTCCTACAAGTATACCCTAGAAATAGGGTGAAAAAAACAGACAAACTGTTAGAGATACTAAAGCCAGTTTCAAATTATCTCAACACGTGACGGATGAAGGCAGACAGCAATTGCTAACATCCGTAGCTTAGTCACCCTGCTAGAAGCAAAAAACAGATTCCTTCTGGAAGATATCACCCAGACCATCTTATCACTACAATTTTAGTGTATAGACTCTGACAACTGATTTTTAAAATCCCCAGATAGGGCTGGGGATATAGCTCAGTTGATACAGTGCTTGCCTTGCATGCACAAAGCCCTGGGTTCAAGCCCCAGCACTATAAAAAGAAATCCCCATATAGCCAGGCTTGACGGCACACACCTGTAATCCCAGTGACTCAGAGGCTGAGGCAGGAGGATCACAAGTTCAAGGCCAGTGCCAGCAACTTAGTGAGGCCCTAAGCAACTTAGTGAGACCCTGTCTCAAAATAAAAAGGCTGGGGGTGTGGCTTAGTGGTTAAGTGCCCCTGGGAGTTCAATCCCTAGTACCCAAAAAATAAAAAAATAAAAATAAAATCATCAGATATATGAGAAGGCAAGACATCACCAAAACCCAAGAAAAACAACTAACAGAAACAGGTCAATAGGGGATTTAGATAATGGGGCTATTTCCAGAAGAAGCAAAGAAATGAAGCAGATGCATAATTTGAATAGGTAACAGCTAGGAATTCCCGAAGTGCACAAACGTCTAAGTGCACACACTCACATGCAC
>CM053412.1:61463600-61486140 GCA_028644305.1 Xerus rutilus | reverse complement strand
GCCACTAAGCCACAACCCCAGCCCATTTTGGGGGTCAATATTGAAGAGTTTTGCTACCCAGGGCATAAGAAATACAACAGCCCTCCCTGAATTTATGCAGCTGCTTACCAAAAAGTGAAATGAGAAAGATTAAACCACATATTTACCTTTTTCATTACTTTTTTCTTTTTATTCAAGTCTCCCCCTGGACTCATTTTTTTCCCCATTTCTAAACACTCTTTAGTATTTCTTTTAGTGTGAATTTGCTGATAGCAAATTCTATTTTTGTTTGTTGCAAATGTCATTATTTTGCCTTTTTAAAAATTTTCTTTGGTGCTGGGGATTGAACCTAGAGTCTTTTTCTTTTCTTTTGTGGACACAGGGTCTTGCTATGCTGCCCAGGCTGGACCCAAACTCCTAGGTTCAAGTGATCCTCCCACCTGATCCTCCTGCCTCAGCCTCCCAAGTAGCTGGGATTACAGGCGTGCACCATGGCATCAGGTTTTTGCATCTTCACTATGGTTTGCAGGGCCTGACAATCTGTCAAGTACCAAGCCTGGCCACAGTACACTGTGTAAACACTTCCTCCAAATGTGCGATGGACATCAACTGTGGGATGCAGGTATTCATGATTCTGACTAGACAGAAGGCAGTAGGTGGGCCTTGGTCACCTCCTGCTTCTTAGTCAAGCTGTGGCCTCTCGTTTATTTGTATCCCCACACCATGACTGTAGCCCTGGGCACTCTACTGCCCCAGTGTCAGACTTCTGAGGCACCCTCTGTTGACTTGTGAGCTGTACCTTCCAGTGTAAGGCTTTCCCAAAGTCACTGCGTTTATAGGGTTTCTGTTTACTATGAATTTTCTGGTGTTTAAGCAGATTTGATCTGATGGTGAAGGCCTTTCCGCATTCAGCACATATATACGGTTTTTCTCCTGTATGGATTCGGTAATGCTCATGGAGCTGTGACTTCTTAATGAAAGACTTCCCACAGTCGCTGCATCCATAAGGCTTCTCTCCTGTGTGAATTCT
This sequence comes from Xerus rutilus, assembly GCA_028644305.1. NCBI lineage: Eukaryota > Metazoa > Chordata > Mammalia > Rodentia > Sciuridae > Xerus > Xerus rutilus. The sequence continues at coordinate 61,485,131 of CM053412.1, read as the reverse complement.
CCTGTGTCTGTTTAAGTGTGACTTTTGGATGAAGGACTTCCCACATTCGGTACAAACATAGGGCTTCTCTCCCGTGTGAATCCTCTGGTGCATGATCAGTGTTGACTTTCTTGCAAAGGCCTTCCCACATTGGCTACACTCATACTGCCTTTCCCCAGTGTGGGACTGCTGATGTATGTGGAGCCCTGACTTCCGAGTGAAGGCTTTTCCACAGTCACTACATTTATAGGGTTTCTCTCCAGTGTGAATTTTCTGGTGTGTGAAGAGATTTGACCTGTCCGTGAAGGCCTTTCCACATTCAGCACACCTGTAGGGCTTCTCTCCTGTGTGAATCTGCTGATGCACATGGAGCTGAGATTTCTTGGTGAAGGATTTCCCACAATCACTGCATTCATAGGGTTTCTCTCCAGTATGAATTCTCTCGTGTGTGATAAAATGAGATTTGTGGAAGAAGGCTTTCCCACACTCATTGCAAACATAGGGCTTTTCTCCTCTGTGAATTCTCTGGTGCATACTTAGTGTGGATTTCTGAATGAATGCTTTCCCACACTCACGACACTGATAATGTCTCTCGCCAGTATGGCATTTCTGATGGATCCTGAGCCGGGACTTCCAGGTGAATGACTTTCCACAATCATTGCATTTATAGGGTTTTTCTCCAGTGTGAATTTTTTGGTGTTTAATGAGATTCGACCTGTCAGTAAAGGCCTTCCCACATTCAGTACATATGTATGGTCTTTCCCCAGTATGAATTTTCTGGTGTATAATGAGATTTGTCTTGTGAGTGAAGACCTTCCCACATTCTGAACATATAAAAGGATTCTCCCCTGTGTGGATTCGCTGATGCACATGCAGCTGTGATTTTTTTATAAAGGATTTCCCACAGTCGCTGCATTCATAGGGCTTCTCTCCAGTATGAATTCTTTCATGTGTGATAAAATGGGATTTCCGGATAAAGGCCTTCCCACACTCAGCACATACATAGGGTTTTTCTCCCGTGTGAATTTTCTGATGCATACTTAGGGTGGATTTCCTTGTGAAGGCTTTTCCACATTCAGTACATTCGAAGTGTTTCCCTCTAGTATGATTTTTTTTAATTATGCTGAGGTTTGAATTCTGTGAGAAGCTTTTCACACATTCACCATATTCATAAGGTTTTTCTCCAGGATGATTTCTCTGGCATCTGAGCAGATCAGACTTCTGGATAAAGGCTCTTCTGTATTCACTGCATTTATAGTAATTTTCCTCATTATGACTTTTCTGATGACTTGACTTAAGGGAAAAATCCTTCCCCAATTCCATACACCTACAGGGCTCCTCTCCTGCAGAAACTCTGCAAGGAACAGCAAGTTGGGGCTTCTGAGTGAAAACTGTCTCACATTTACTGCACCCATGCTGTTTTTCTTCAGCATAGATACTCTGATGTGCACAGAAATGGGACTTCTCTGTGAAAACTTTTACATAGTCAGAAAACAAAGGGAGGTTTTCCATATCATGACTTGTCGGATGTTGAGTGAGAGCTTGCTTACAACCCCCAAGTTCCCTACACTGCTTGCCTCCACAAGCATTCACTTCTGTATGAGAATCCACATGAGTAAAAGCATCCTCACAGCTGACAACCTCGTCATGACTTTCTGTTGCACTGTTTCTGTTATGATTATATGAACTTGCAACAAGCTTCAGATTCTTTCCAAAGGAGTCACCACAATGGAATCCTTTTCGTGAAAGAACCAGATGTGTGTTTATGTGCACGATTTTCCCAGGGTCCTGGCATTCACAGCTCCTCACATTGGCTAGTGCTGCCCTGTCGTTGAAGACAACACGATGTACAGGCCTGTTCTGGTTTCCTTCACATCTCCCTCTCTGCCTGGCATCTTTCCACAATTCTTCTAAAATGGAAGAGGGGTCATCTCTTAGGAAGAGATCGATTCTCTCAAACTGGAAAGAAACGTCTTCAGACAGTCTCTGTTGTGAAGTCTCAAAAACAATATCCCCATCTGAAAAGAAAGAAAAGATTAAATTGACAGAAAATCAATAGAAGATAGAAGGACTGATACCTTAAGTTAATTCAGGATGAACACAGAGAAATGGGACATGCATTCTATAAATATAATAAATATATAAATATGTAAAAATACATAAATATATAGGTATATTACTCTATGTAATATAAATAATATACAATAATATATAGTAATAAAATTAACACATTACATTTACTTAGGATAAACAAGAGCATTGGGAGGTGCTGTTCTAAGTTCTATATTAAACTTTATCACAACCCTTTGATGTTGGTATTATTACCCCCATTTTATAGATGAGGAAACTGAACCACAGAAAAGTTTAATAACTGCCCAAATCTAATGATTAGTAATTGGGAAGGAAGAGGTGCAAATGCAGGAGGAGGAAGGTGCTGGAAGAACAGAATGCAAACCCTGCAGCTTAAAAGGACTCTTTTGGTTTGTTTTCTTTTTGATGCCAGGGATAGAACCTAGGACCTTGCACAAGCTAGATCATGAAGGGTACTCTGCTCTAAAAGCTAATCTCTAATCTCACCACAACTCTGGGGAGGCTCTTTTTTCATTTAACTTAAAAGGGAACAAATGAATATTATCACTCATATTTATAATTAAATTTATATAGATGTGTACATTAACATATGCACACTGCACAAAAGCTGAAACTATCAACAGTGAACATAGTTATCTTCTCTTTCTAATTACTATCTCTGGCCTTGTGGATTGATCCCAGAAGAAAAAATTTTAAATCCTTCTGAAATAGAGCAAAACAATCTCTTCTGCCTATAGATTAAATTGAAGAATTTAATTGTACTAAGTATTTTCTATAAAAAAACATTTGTTTTTAGATCTACAGTGGCAAAAGGCTTGGTTATCATATAATTTAATGTAGCTTTTCTCTGAATTTCTGTGGATTGGAGAATTAGAAGAGGGAAAAGAGGAGAGTATGCTATATTAGATTCAATTCAAGGAGCAAGAGAAACCTGCACAAAAAATATGAGTATATACATAATTTGAAAAGGCAGGGAAATAAAATAATCAAAGGATCAGATGCAAGGGAACATTAAAGAAAATGTTAAAATGGAACAGACATGGTTTTAGAAACTACACAGACAAATGTGCATTACAAAATGAAGCCTTGTAGCCGGGCGCGGTGGCTCAAGCCTATAATCCCAGCACTTAGGGAGGCTGAGACAGGAGAATCGCGAGTTCAAAGCCAGCCTCAGCAATGGCGAGGCGCTAAGCAACTCAGTGAGACCCTGTCTCTACATAAAACACAAAATAGGGCTGGGGATGTGGCTCAGTGGTCAAGTGCCCCTAAGTTCAATCCCCAGTACCAAAAAAAACAAAAAACAAAAACAAAAACAAAATGAAGCCATGTTATTTCTTTCACTTACAAGCCCATTAAGAAAAGAATGTGTCATAATTTAGATAATAAGTGACTTCAGTTTTGCTCCATATAACTAGGACAAGATAAAATGCACAGTGGTTTAAGTAATCAATCTATCAGTTGCATCTAAGGTGAAGTAGTTTTAAAAAATGAAATGAATATATTCAAATAAGGTTAGAATAATCCAGGCATGAGAAAATGTAAGTATGGTTTTAGGCAATACCACTAGGAAGTAAGAAGAAGGCATCTAAATGATCTTTTTCTAAGAGAAAACTTAGTAGAAAAGCAGAATGAATTGTTTGAGGAGGTAGATCGGAGGGAAAAGCAAAAATCCATGTAGAATAGGGGGAGATTTTGAAGACAGTCACTTGCTTGTAGTATGCTGCAATCGAACTTGTCTTTCTTTTTTTTTTTTTATATTTTATTTTTTAGTTGTAGGTGGACAGGATATCTTTATTTTATTTTTTATGTGGTGCTGAGGATCGAACCCAGTGCCTCCCGCGTGCTAGGCGAGCACGCTACCACTGCGCCATAACCCCAGCCCCGAAATTGTCTTTCTTTATGAAGGCAGCCACCTGATGGACCCACCCTTATTACACAGGCATCTGTATTCCTAGGCACTGCATAAAATAGGGCCAATGCCTGGCTAAGACACACAATAGTCACAGTCATTCCCGTGAGCCAAGCATCAGTCACAGATGAAACCCAGACACAATTCAATGTGGAACACGCAAATAGCTCAGGGCTAAGACACATGACCAAGGGCAAATTTAAGCAAGGCCCTAACCCTTTACACCTGACCCTAAAAAACAACTGCAACTTCCACCTTAGGTTGTCATGTGCATGGCAGAGGCAAAAGTATATTCACCAGCAGGCAGCAGAGCCGCTGGGAAGAGGAGAAAGGCCCCTGTTCACTGTCTGAACTGCCCGCTTGCTGCCTCAATGTCAAGACACCTAAAGGGGAGAACTGGCCCAGCCCAGCTTTGGTTCAGATGTCAAGAGTGAAGGTGGGACATTCAACTAAGTGGGTATGAAAAGGCTTGTTCTTGCAACAAGACTTTGGAGAGAGCTCCAAGCAGGTCCCAAAGCAGTCTGAGAGAACAAGGGAAGGAAGCAGGCCTGGGGTTTTTGTGGGGGTTGGGAGTAGGGCTGGCTGCCTGTCACTGTGAGGGAAAACCTAAACTCTCTCATCAGTTTGTCCAGATGTGGGGCAGAGGGGGAAGAGAGAGAAGTAAGGCTTAGAAGATATCAATAGTCAAATATCAAAAATGAAGTCAGAGTCTCTGACAAGATACAGATGAATGTTCAACACACTGAGTTATTAAAGAAACAAAACAATAATTAGAAGTTGAAATCCATTTGGTTAGCCAAATTAGAAATGTGGATAATTCTAAGTACAGGCAGGGACACTGGGAAACTAATACCCTTGTGTAATGTTCCAGGGATTGTAGAAGGAGAAAGTCAATCCAGAAAATAGTGCAATTACACTGATCTATGTTATCTATTTGTGTACGCAATGACAAAGCGATCCTACCACTCTTTCCTGAGAAAGTCTCATTTCCTATAAGAATAGCACTTGAAAGCTCATGCCTGTAATCTCAGCACTTAGGGAGGCTGAGAAAGGAGAATCGCGAGTTCAAAGCCAGCCTCAGCAACGGCAAGGCGCTAAGCAACTCAGTGAGACCCTGTCTCTACATAAAACACAAAATAGGGCTGGGGATGTGGCTCAGTGGTCGAGTGCCCCTGAGTTCAATCCCCAGTACCAAAAAAAAAAAAAAAAAAAAGAACAGCACTTGAATAAATTTATTACATTGCTATTTGTAGTAGCCAGGAGGCTAGACAAGTAAAAGGTGGTTTATTTATCTGTGCTACAGAATGCTCTGCAGCAGTTAGAAGCTATGAACTAGAAAAACACATTGCAACGTGCCAATTTAAAGAGAGACAGAAAGAAAGGGGGGAAAGGGAGGGAGGAAGAAAATAAAAAAGAAAGAAACTGACCATTTCTATAAACTAAAAATATGAAGAATTTAGATTTCACCAACACCCCACAAATTCTAGGACAGATAGCACCTATATTAAAGCAGTTGTCTCCGGGAAGGATGAAGTGAGTGTGGGGAAGGAGGATTGAAAGGAAAAAGAAAGAGGGGCCCTTAAACACACTGCTGCTGACACTGACCACAGCGAAGGCTGCTGACACTGACCACAGCGAAGGCCATGACTGACTCAACATCAAGTCAGAAAGACCAAGACAGGGCTGTATGGCACCAGCCAGGTAGGACGAAAATGACCCAGATGCCCTGGTCAACAGTGAAGAAGAGCACAGGTTATAAAACAGGCCCACTCAGTGGCAATGCTGAGGCACAAAGGGAAAGAGAAAAGGAAAAGAAACCAGGAACAGGAGTGTGGCCCACGGTGATTTTTTTTTTTTTTTTAAATATTTTTTTATTTTCTTAGTTGTAGGTGAACAGAATATCTTTTATTTTATTTTTATGTGGTGCTGAGGATCGAACCCAGTGCCTCACGCATGCTAGGCGAGCACGCTACCACTGCGCCACAATCCCAGCCCCCCACGGTGATTTTTAAAAGCAGATCTGTGGGCGCTTGAATGCCTGAGAAGGATCTAAGCCCCTGGAGGGAGAAAGAACAGAAGGCTTCTCTAGAAAGAGAACAAAGGGCCAGAGAGCAGATCTAGATGAAGAGGGTGAGAGACCATCCAAGGTCTGGCAACCAGCGCACTCCCTCCTGAGAGGTCGGCACAGGCAGGAAGAGGCCGAAAGGGGGCACGGCATTCACATTTCCAAGGGGACGACTCAGCTCCATCACGCAGCTCTGAAAGTTCATAAGGTAAGCAGGAAGATCACATTAATGGCACTTCAGAGACAGCTCTCCAGCACAACCGCAGGTGGGCTGGACCACCCTCCATGCTCTGGGCTCCCCACTCACCTGGACAGCTCTGACTTGAGATCTCCCCATCAGACAGGCATGGCTCTTCTTGCTCCAAATTGAAGATGAGTTCTGGTTTGGGAACTGGACAGCCTACTAACAGGAAATGATAGAGAATGTGTTTCAGAGGCCACACAATGAAGGATGCTATGTGATTTCCAAAAACGTCCACTGGGAACAGCAGAACATTCACAGTACCCAAATATTCACAGTACCCAAAAAAGGTTATTAAGAACATGGGACAAGGGCTGGGGCTCGGGCTCAGGGGCAGAGCGCTTGCCTAGCATGTGTGAGGCACCGGGTTCGATCCTCAGCACCACATAAAAATTAATAAAGACATGTTGTCTATCTACACCTACAAAAACACTTCAAAAAAAAAAAAAAAAAGAACATGGGACAAAACCAGTACATATTTCAGTCTTTGGGAGTTGCGGAGACCTCAGAAAACCCACAGATTTCAGAAATTCCCCTAAGAAAGAAAATACAGTACCCTGGGTGCAGCCTATTCTACACATGCAGGGCTGTGCTCACCCACTGAGATCAGGTTGAAATAGTTCTCCAGCATCACATCCCTGTACAGGCTTCTCTGGGCAAGGTCCAGGAGCTGCCACTCCTCCCTGCTGAACTCGACAGTTACGTCCTTGAAAGACACAGGTCCCTGTAAAGATGGATTCCTATTCAATGTGAAGGGTCAAGACCGCAGCATGGGAACAAGATATTCAGGACCTTATTTTTATTTGATAGGTTACAACATGTAAGTTCCCACTAAACATCTATATTTTATTTTGTTGTTTTTTTGGTTTTTTTAAATATATTTTTTAGTTGTAGATGGACATAATACCTTTATTTTATTTATTTTTATGTGGTGCTGAGGATCGAAACGTTCTACCACTGAGCCACAACCCCAGCCCTATTTTGTTGTTCTGACTTAAAAAAAAGAAAAGAAAAGAAATATTTTAAAAAGTATACTGTTGGACCTTCTGCAGTATTGATAATAATAATCTTTCTAAAAATCTACATGCTGACTACATAGAAACAACCTGTCAAAATCCATCAATCTTTAGACTTCTCTGTGTGTGCCATTCTCCATAACAGTCCACTTAAAGAAGAAAAGATATTTGCCATACACTTCACATTCAGTGATCCACTAAGCCGATTTTTTCTTTAAAAAAGAATTAAAGTAAGGTTCTTCTTTCAAAATTGCTTAGTAATGCCATAGGGAGAGACACACAGACCACTGGAATACAATTGAGAATCCATAAATAAACCTTTACTATTTGCTAAGAGTGTCAGAATAAACTTTTTTTTTTTTTTTTTTTGGTACCAGGGATTGAACTTAGGGGCACTCGACCACTGAGCCACATCCCCAGCCCTATTTTGTGTTTTATGTAGAGACAGGGTCTCACTGAGTTGCTTAGCGCCTCGCCATTGCTGAGGCTGGCTTTGAACTCGCGATTCTCCTGTCTCAGCCTCCCTAAGTGCTGGGATGACAGGCATAATCCAAACTGTTTTTGAGACATGGTTTTGCTTTGTTGCCCTGGCTGGTCTCAAACTTGTGGGCTTAAGCGAGCCTCCTGCCTCAGCCTCCCAAGTAGCTGGAACTAAGAAACACAAGCCACCATGCCTGTCCAAGTGTGAATCTAAACAGGAAAGAACAGATTTTTCGACAAATGGCGCTGGGACAAGTGGGGATCCATGTTATAAAGTTGGACCCTCCTTCACACCACAGTAAAATACTAATCAAAATGGATCGAAAGTCTAAATATCTTTATATTTAGCAAAAGCTTACATTTTAGCTAAAAGGGGTATTGGGTAAGGCAATGGTTTCTTAATACAAAAGTACAAGCATCCAAAGGAAAAAATAAACAAAATTAAAATTTTTGTGCTTTGAAGGACACCGTCAAGTGAATAAATGACTCACAGACTGGGGCAAATATTTTTCAAATCATATATAGGATAAGGGACTTGTATCTAAAATATACAAAGAATATTTACAACCCTATAAAAGACAACCCAATTAAAAAGTGGACAAATGATGCAGCTATACATGTGTCCAGTGAAGACACACAAACAGCCAACGAGCGCATGAACAAAATCCTCGGCATCATTAGTCATCATGGAAACAGAAGCAAAATTACAAAGAGAAGCCAGGCACAGTAGCGCAAGCCTGTAATCCCAGCACTTAGGGAGGCTGAGACAGGAGAATCGCGAGTTCAAAGCCAGCCTCAGCAACAGCGAGGTGCTAAGCAACTCAGTGAGACCCTGTCTCTACATACAACACAGAATAGGGCTGGGGATGTGGCTCAGTGGTCGAGTGCCCCTGAGTTCAATCTTCAGTACCAAAAAAAAAAAAATTACAAAGAGATATCCCTGTGAAATCACTAAGATAATTGTAACGAAAATAGTTCAAAATCATTATTATTAGAGAAGAGCAGTCACAAGGGTGTGTATAATAAAGAAGACAGATGTTAGTAAGGAAGAGAAGCTGAATCCCTCATGCGGTGCAAATGGGAGTAGAAAATGGTGTGATCACTTTGTAACGCAGTCTGACAATTCCTCAAAATATTAAACACAGAGTTACAATACAACCCCGCAATTCCACTTCCAGGTATATACCCAACAGAAATGAACACATTTATCTATACAAAGCTGGTATGTGAATGTTCATAGAAGCATTATTCATAACAGCCCAAAGTGGAAACAATCCAAATGTTTTCCAAACAATGAACAGATAAAATGTGGTATATCCACATAATATAACAACATTCGTTCATAAAACATAATAAAGCATTGACACATGCTACAATGTGTATGAATCTTGAAAATATTATGTTAAATAAAAAAAGACAGTCACAAAAAGGGATGATTTCATCTACATGAAATGTCCAGCACAGGCAAACCTACTGGGAGAGAGAGTAGACCAGTGCTCCACTTGAGCTGGGTGAAATGGAGGAATCTGAGGATGACAGCTAAAAAGTATGAGGTTTTTCAGGTGAGCAAACAAAATGTTCTAAAATTGATCCTAAAGATGGTTGTACAGTACGTGCAGCCCATGTATAAAACAAATTATAATAATCACTGAAAAAGTTCTGAGCTAAGCCAGATGCAGTGGCACACACCTGTAATCCCAGTGGCTCACGAGGCTGAGACAGAAGGATTGTGAGTTCAGAGTCAACCTTAGCAACAGCGAGGTGCTAAGCAACTCAGTGAGACCCTGTCCCTAAATAAAATACAAACATAGGGCTGGGAATGTAGCTTAGTGGTTGAATGACCCTGAGTTCAATCCCCAGTACCAAAAACAAAACAAAACAAAACAAAACAAAATCTGAGCTAAACTAGGGTGTAAAATACTGCCCAGATTTCAAGTTGGACTCTGAATAGCACAGACGACAGACAGACCTGACTAGAACTGCAAGGACTTGGAAAACTAAATTGGCATCAGAACTACAGCCCATAAAACAACCTAGGACATACAATCTGAACCCAAATAGTCTGACTACCTACTAAGACAGAAAATTTAAAGACAAACCCACATCTTATAACATAATAATCAGAACGTCCTAAATAAATCCAAAATTATTCATATATAAAGAACCAAGAAAATCTCAAATCAAAATGAGAAGTGACTACCAACAGATGCTAACACTGAGATGAGATGAATAAGCTATTGGGATTACTCGGCAAGGATTTAAAGAAGCTAACATAAAAGTACTCCAACAAGTAGTTGCAAATACTCTTGAAACAAATGGAAATCTAGAGCAAAACCTTAGCAAAGAAATAGAAAATATATTTTAAAAAAAACAACCCAGAGGCTGAGAAGTGTAGCTCAGAGGCAGAGTACTTAGGTGGCATCTGTTAGGCCCTGGGTTGACTGATCCCTAGCAACATGCACACGTGCACTCGTGCACGCACACACACACACAAAAGAAAATTTTCAAATTAAAATTTAAGAATTCACTTAAACAATCTCAACAGCAGAATGAACATCCAAAGGAAAGAATCATTTGCCCTGAAGACAGATCAACAGAAGTTAACTGGTCTGAACAAAAGAAAGAAAATTTATGGAAAAACTGAACATAGCCTGAAGAACCCATAGGATAATCACAGAAGAGCTAACACTCATTTCATCAGAGTCCTAGAAAGAAAAGGAATGGGATGGCGAAGTGAAAAAGTATTTGAAGAAATAATAGCTGAAAACCTTCCAGATTAAAAAAAAAAGAATGTATAAATCTATAGATTCCAGGAGCTGAGTGAGTCTCAAACAGGAAAGCATCAAATAAATCCATGCCCAGACACATTACAATAAGATGTATGAATATCATATTCAAGAAAAGAATCTAGGGGCTGGGATTGCGGCTCAGTGGTAGAGTGTTCGCCTTGCATGTAGGAGGCACTGGGTTCGATCCTCAGCACCACATACAAATAAATAAATAAATAAAAGTCAATCAACAACTAAAAAAAAAAATTAAAAAAAAAAAAGAAAAGAATATGAGAGGCTGGGATTGTAGCTCACTGGTAGAGCGCTTGACTCACATGCGTGAGGCATTGGATTGAATCCTCAGCATCACATAAAAATAAATAAAGATATTGTGTTCATGTACAACTAAAAAAAATTTTTAAATGTTTAAAAAAAAGAAAAAGAAGGAAAAGAATCTGAAAGCAGCCAGAGAGTAATCATGTTACCTGTAGGAAAATAGCTATTTGAATGAAAGAAGATTTCTCACAGACTACAGAATTAAAAGGAAGTGGCACAATAGTTTTCAATTGCTGAAGGGAAAGAACTGCTGATATAGAACTCAATATCCAGTGAAAATAAAATAAGCACTGTTTAAGTTCCCTAGAGGGGAGCATGACATGTGAAAACACACACACAGAGGAAAGATGGCCAGGTGACAATAGAGGCAGTAGGAGTTACACAACTGCAAGCCAAAGAACACCAAGGATTTCCAGCAACCACTAGAAGAAAAAGAATTGTAAAAGATAAATCCCTGTTGTTTTAAGCCATCTGATTTATGAAGTTTGTTATAATGGTCCTAGAACACAAATATATAACATACAAATATTAAAAGAAAGCAGGAATGGCTATATTCATGTTAAACAAAATAGACTTCAGAGGAAAGAAAATTATCAGGGACATTATATAATGTCTTAGTTAGCTCAGGCTGCTATAACAAAATACTTTAGACTGGAAGGATTAAATAACAAATATTTTATCTCTCAGTTCTGGAAGCTCAAAGTTTCCATGACTGCTGAGAGTCCACTTCCTGGTTTGCAGATGGCCTCCTTCTTGTATATTCTCATGGCAAAGGGAAAATAGTCTCTTTCTCTTCTTGTAAGGGTACTGATTCCACACGGGGTTCTACCCTCATAACCTTATCTAAATTTAATTACCTGCCAAAGGCTGTATCTCCTGAGACTATTAGATTGGGGGTTAGGGTTCCAACATATGAGTGCTTGGAGGACACAAATATTAAGACCATAACACAGTGATAAAGGTCAATTCAGTAATAAGACAAAACAATCTTAAATATGCACCAAACAATACATCTGCAAAACTCATGAAGCAACAATTGGTGGTACTAAAAGGAGAAAGAGGTTAATCCATAGCTGCAGCTGGAGACTTCACCCCTCTCAACATTCGTCAGAAAAACTAAACAAATCCCAATGAATTTATAGGAACTGCAGTCATAGAGTATATTCTCTGTACAGCAAATTCAAACTAGAAATGAGTAGCAGAAAAATAACAGGAAAATCTCCAAACATTTGGAAACTAAATAACACGTACCTAAGTAATGCATGAGTCAAAAAGGAAGTCTTGGTAAAATACAAAAATTACACTGAATTGAATAAAAATTCGAAGTATAAAAATTTATGAGATGCAACTAAAGCGGGTGATAAGGCTTACACTAGGAACTCATAATGATAAGGCTTGCACTAGAGACTCATAGCAATAAGACTTACTAGAAACTTGAGATCCCACCTTAAGAAACCAGAGAAAAAGATCAAAACCCAAAGCAAGCAGAGGAGGAAATCATACAAATAAAAGCAGAAATCAATACAATTGAAAAGATAAAAATATAATGAAAATCAATAAAATTTTAAAAGATCTATGTAAAGACCATTTATTGGCATTTATAAAGGAAATGTTACTGCTATGGACTCAGCCACTCCAAGATACCATGTTGACACCCTAAACCAGTACGACTGTATTTGCAGATAGGCCTTAAGAGGTAATTAAGATTAAATGAGGTCATATAGTTGTGGGGGGGTCCTACCCTGGGAAAACAGGTGCTATCAGGCAGAGAACCTGGAACTCATCTCCTACAGCTGTTACCGGGAGAACCCAGCAAGATTCTGCCAGGATGAACAGCTTCCACTTCCTCCTACTCAATCCCAGCCTCCTAGTTCTGACTCAGATATAAACTGGAGGCTCGGGTCATGTGACCACCATCAGATCCACCCTGAAACCCAATAAAAGTGGGGCCCAAGCTCTCAGAAGCATGGATGGTGGCAGTTTCCTTTTCTTCTTGGCCAACACCCTTATCTACCTCTTTTCCCTCAGCTGAGGTGACAGTGCCACCTCTAGCTCTATCCCTCCTGAAACAGCTGTCACCATCACCAGCCAGAGAAACCACTGCCCTCTCCTTCCTCCCAGTCTTCAGGATGGGTTGATGCCAGAGATGAAGGTGATGAAAATTCGGGCAATTACAAAAATGGGAGGTACTGATGTGAAGGGGCAAGCTGGGGCTCATTAAAGTTATTCACGTCTATGAAAAAAAAGTAAAAACCAACCAACCAAACAAACAAAAAATAGTAGAAACCAACCTGCTGGCTTTAAAAAAGAGTTATCTTTCTCCCTACAGGCAGATGCAATGAGGAGGAGCCAGTCATCTTCAAGTTGAGAAAAGCATGCTTACTTGACCATGCTGTCACCCCCACTTCCAACCTCCAAAACTGGGAGAAAATAAAGTTCCGTTTTTTTATCCACCCAGTCTGCAGTACTTTGTTATGGCAGTCAGAGTAGACTAATACAACTAGAAACAACTTTACACACATAAATGTGACAACTTAGATGAAAGGAATCAATGCCTCAAAAAATACAAACCTCAATAATAAACAAATAATAATGAAATTGAGTTTGCAATTTTAAAATTTCAAAAAAAGAAATCTCTAGGCCTAGATGATTTCTCTGGAGAATTCTAACAAATACTTAGAGAGTTAACATCAATTCCACACAATGTGTTGCAGAAAACAGAAGAAAAGGGAATATTTTCCAATTAATTCTATGAGGTCAGTACTGCCTAATGCAAGAACACAGTATAGAGAAAGTGAACATAAACTATACACAATCTCTGGCAGAATAGTCAATATAAAGGAACATATTCCAATTCGTTTCAGAGGCCAATATTACTCTGATATCAAGACCAAAACTGGTACAAGGGTTGGTGGGGAGAGAGGCGTAGATAAATAAGAGCAATATCTGTCATACACATGAGGCAAAGATCTTCAACAAAATACTGGTGAAATACAATATATAAGAAGTATATTCATGACAAAATAGGATTTACTCAAAAAATGATAGGTTGGTTCAATATTATAAAGCTAATCCAGGTAGTCCACCAAATCAACAGTTTAAAGAAGTAAAATCACATGATCATGTCAACTGATGCAGAAAAAGCATTTCACGTGATTCAACACCTATTCATGATAAAACCTTAAGTCCACTTCAAAGGGTGGTCCTTGGACAAGCAGCCCTGACATTCTGTGGGACAGTGAGTAATGCAAACTTTTGTATTCCACCTCAGAACCAGACTCGGAATTGATATGCAAGTCAAGCACGGAAGCACTGCCCCACCAGAGGACAGGAGAAAACCTGCCAGTGCACCGTGAATGGGGTCACCACTGAAGGCACCGCTCAGCTGCCATTCACCTGAAAACCTATCAGAATCTTTATGAATATTAAGATCGAGGAAACTGGTATCACTGAAAGAATAAATCATTTGTTAATGATACAAACCAGGGGTCCGCTTCCATTATCGTTATATTTGTGAGGAAGATCAGAAACAATTTTATAGTTCAAGTTCATAACTTAGATCTGGAAGTCTCCATTTTCTCTCAGCTTAGATTCTATCTATCTATACCTGTCCATCTTCCCGTACAGTGCATTACATGCCTCCTAAAATTCACTAGGAAATTTTTTTTAAAAGAAACAAATAAATAGATGAACAAATAAGAACTCACCAGGGACTTGCTCATTTTGGGCTCTTCTGGAAAGGGGGCAGAGATCTGAGAAAACAGACGGGCAGAGGTATAGATGAGAGCAGGAAGCATGCCAACGTCACACATGGATACATTCACCATTTAGTGCTTATGCATCTATGACCCCAAAATTTACTTCTAGGACTACATCATTAAAAAACCATCCAACATTGCACAAGGGCTTAAAGGCAGGAGTTTCATCACAACATAACCAATAACAAAGAAAAGCCACAAAACCCTGACAATAACTGTAGACTAATTAAACACTTTATAGGCCTGCCAAAGAACACAATGTTACATAAAATTAAAATACTATAGAATAAATATGTTAAAATGCTGAGTAAATATAAAAAAGATGTACCAAATAGTATGATTCCACTTTCATTGTACTATGATATGTTTCCCTGTGTGTACATGCACATGCATACATACATGTACACACATGCACAAATGCACTCACGTACATACAGAGAATATTATATGGAAACATATACAGTAATGTTAACATGTAATACTTGGGTTACAGTAAATTTATAGGTAATTTTAACATTTGTATTTTTTATTTGCCAGTAAACAACAAAATAACTTTTAAAAAATATATCATCCTCCTGATAATTTTACTCTGAGCTTCTGTTGATTACCCCAAGTGGTGAGAATATCCACAAGAAATACCAAAAAAGGGAGCTTTTTAACTTTTTCACTGCTTTCCCTTACATATAGTTCTTAAAAGAGAACTTTCAGTGGAAACTTTGTCTTGGCTACAGCACAGTAAGGGGATCAAGTTCTAGCTAATAATGAGCCTTCAGACATGGCCAAGTCACCAAGTGACTGTGACCACTATTCCCCAATTGTTCTTATGACAGGTTTCCAACATAAAGAAAAGTTGAATGATTAGTACAGGAATATTACCTCCACCTTGTTTCAATAATTAGCATTTTGCCAAATTTGCTTACTCTTTTCATACATACACATATTCATATATAACTCCAAAATATGCCATCTTGCTATAAAGATTATTTTGAGCTAAGAGCACCTGAAAAATTGCAGATGCAAGAAGGGCATTCTAATTCCCCACTTGTCTTCTTCAAAATAGAAGATAAACACCGCATGTGGCAAAGTGCTGGAACAGGAAAGAAGAAACAGTGTTTGATGGGAAGCCATGGCCAAGATGATTTTGTACAGACCTTGTTAAAATTATTCTCTTCTCTTAGCATCCATGAAGAATTTAGTCACTTCTCCACTGCCTCTCTGTCTAACCTAACATAAAAGCATTAGGCTTTGTCCCTTCTTTATGAGGGTCCCATGTCACATGTAATTTATATTAAATTGGTATGCTTTTCTATTAATCTGTTTAATGTCAATTTAATTTTCAGGACCCGTTATATTTTTAAAAAAAAACCCTAAGAGAGAAGAGGTAAAATGTTTGCTTTATTTGTACTTTAATACTTTGCTTTCGTTGAACGATTTGAAAGTTGCAGATATGACATTTCAGATCTAAATGCATCACATAAATCTCCTAAAAATCATTACTATGTGTCAGAAAAGTAGTGGTAATTCTGTAATATCATGCTAATATTTGGCTCATATTCAAAAGTTCCCAATTATCCCCCTAACACATGCTTTTACTGCTTGTTTAGAAGCAGGCTCCATATACTGGGGCTGGGGATGTGGCTCAGTGGTAATGCTCTTACTAGTATGCATGAGGCCTTGGGCTGTACCCCAGTATCACCAAAAAACAGAAAGAAAGAAAGAAAGAAAGAGAGAAAGAGAGAGAGAGAGAGAGAGAGAGAAAGAGAAAAGAAAAGAAAAGAAAGAAAAAAGCCATACATTGGCTACCGTGTCGCCTTTACCCATTCTTTCAATGTTTTTTCCTGACTTTTATTTATTTATTTATTTATTTGGTACTGGGGATTGAACTCAGGGGCACTCGACCACTGAGCCACATCCCCAGCCCTATTTTGTGTTTTATGTAGAGACAGGGTCTCACTGAGTTGCTTAGCGCCTCGCCATTGCTGAGGCTGGCTTTGAACTCGCGATTCTCCTGTCTCAGCCTCCCAAAATGCTGGGATTACAGGCGTGCGCCACCGCGCTCTGCTTTTTCCTGACTTTTAAAATTTACTACTCCTTTGAATTTTTATACTGAAGGCATTCCAATTAGGTATACTTTCCTAATATAAGCACATTTTTCATTACTATGCTATTTTTTACAGAAATATTAGGTATATAGCTTGATGCATTTTCTATATTTTCCACACCTGTGTGTCTACCACTCAGATCAAGATACAGAACATTTCTGGAACCTTTGGAAAACGTTAGTATCAAATTATTAGTTTTGAAACCTATAAATAGAGGAGGAAAAAAGGCATTTCTGCTGCCTTTCCTGTATGGCTGAAGCTTTGGGTAACTCAACACTTGCTGAAGTAACTCCTCTCTAGGTACTTATGCCAGCTAAGAACCAAAAGCAGGGACAGAAATGGAATGTGTCCATTTTGCACCCCTAAAGCAATAGCGGATCTAGGAAATGATCATCAATGGCTGCTCGTATCATAAAGTGATGAGCAGACATGTCTCACGATGGAGACATACAATACTAACTAGAAGCCATCTTGCCGAAAAACAAAACAAAAAAGGAACTTTAATCCAATCAAGCTCCTAAATCTACTATTAAATAAACTTAAATTTGGCCTAAACCTGCTCTTGTATCTTGAGTCCCTACAGAGAAGACTACAACCTGACTTAGTGTACAAACAAACCAAAGCCTAACTTAAGAGTATAAGAGACAGGTGCGGGGGGCACACCTATAATCCCAGCAACTGGGGAGGCTGAGGCTGGAGGATCACAGGTTCAAGGCCAGTCTGGGAAATTTAGCAAGACTCTGTCTCAAAATAAAAAATAAAAAGGAATGGGGGTGTAACCCAGTGGTAAAGCGCTCCTGGGTTCAATCTCCAGTATTGGGATGGAAAAAGTGGTGGTGGGGGTATAACTTCCAAGTTTCAAACACATGCAGCCAACTCATCACATCATACCCAAATAAGACAGGTGTCCAGCTGTAGCCAGCCAGGGGATGTCTCAACTTTGGCTCTGTGTCCCACCGGCCAAAAAAAGCTTTGCACTCACACTGCTGGGCAGAGCTTTCTGAGTTCCTTCTGGTTCTGCGTGCTGCCTGATTCATGAACCATTCTTTGCCCAAATAAGCTCTGCTAAATTGAATTTGTCTAAAACTTTTAACACTACCTAACAATCCAACACACCTAAGATGATATTTTAAAACACACTGATTTTTTAAAAATGTTACAACAAGGGGCTGGGGTTATGGCGCAGTGGTAGCGTGCTCACCTAGCACGCGGGAGGCACTGGGTTCGATCCTCAGCACCACATAAAAATAAAATAAAGATATCCTGTCCACCTACAACTAAAAAATAAATATAAAAAAAAATGTTACAACAACACTATTTTTTAAGTAGTTATCTTTAGATTTATACACTGAAATGTTTATTGGATGAAAGGACAAAATACTGAGATTTGCTTCAAAGTGATCTAGCAGAGAAGGAAAATCAGGAGGGAAGGGAGGGTAGGGGTGACATGATCAGGCGGGAGCTGACGATCGTGGAAGCCATCTGAAGGGGACAGATGGGTTTAGTATGCAGTACTCACTTCACTTTTATGTTTGAAATTCTTACAGTAAAAAGTTGAAAAAGTCACTTTTTAGATAATAGGGGGAATTTGACCATGGATGATCTGAGGGAGTCACTGTAACTTTCGTTAGGTAGGTTATGGTGTGGCATTGATGTAATAAGGGAAAAAATCCAAATTAGTTGGACTTGCATGTCAAAGTGCCTGGGATTTAAAATATTCTGGTCAAAACAAAGCAAATGAAAAGGAATGGGGGGCTAGGATTGTGGCTCAGTGGTAGAGCGCCTGCCTCGCATGCGTGAGGCACTGGGTTCGATCCTCAGCACCACGTAAAAATAAATAAAATAAAGATATCGTGTCCATCTACAGCTAAAAAAAATTCTAAAAAGAAAGAAAAGGAATGGGCAAAACAACACTGGCAAGTGTTGGGAATTGTTGAGACTGGGTGATGTGGGTACATTTGGGTTCATTCTATTATTCTGTCTACTTCGATATATGTTTGAAAATTTTCTAGATTAATTTTAGTATCTCTCATGGCAAGGAACAACCTCAAGATACAGTGTTTCAGCCATGCACTGTTCATATTAGCAAACAGATCATGCTTTGTTTTAATAAGCCATCTCTAAGAAAATTCCTTCTTCCGGGCTCCCCTCTCCCCCATAGCAGTTGTCACTCCTCCAGAACCAGGGTCCAGGGTCTCTGGCACAGGTTCTCCAGAACTGGAAAGTTTGCACTGGTCCTCTTCTCTGTGTATCTTAGAAGTCCAGTTTTTCCAAGAACCCAAAGTTGGGTGAACATCCAGAGACTTCCAGTGCTACTGAGGAGACAGGCTGGAGTCTGAAAAGGGAACCTGAGGGCTCTGTGGAAACACAAAGATCCATGCAGAGACAGTGCCACAGGTGAGAGACACTCAGCGGTCATCCCAGGAGTGTGGAGAGACACAGGTCGGCCCACAGCATCCAACCGCGTGGATCAGAGTGGCTTGGGGAAAAGACCATGAGACAGAGTAACACTAGTGTGTATTAGAATCTCAGCTCTGCCACCTTCTAGCTGTGGGCATCTGGAGAATTTATTTCAGTTTCAGTTTTCTCATATTTACACTTTTTAGATAAACAAATCTATTTCATAATATTTGAAAATACCCAGCCAAAGTGTGGCACGGAAACCTCCATTAACATTAGCTAACGTTAGCCGGGCACGGTGGCTCAAGCCTGTAATCCCAGCACTTAGGGAGGCTGAGACAGGAGAATCGCGAGTTCAAAGCCAGCCTCAGCAATGACGAGGCACTAAGCAACTCAGTGAGACCCTGTCTCTACATAAAACACAAAATAGGGCTGGGGATGTGGCTCAGTGGTCGAGTACCCCTGAGTTCAATCCCCAGTACCAAAAAAAAAACAGAAACAAAAAAACATTAGCTAATGCTATTGTTATGAAATCAGTAATTTATACAAAATGCAACCAGACATTATTTGATCTCACAGGTGCTTCAAATTGTCACCATCCCTAGCCCCTAACTCCTCACCCCAGTCATCAAATCTGCACCAACTGTCAATGGCTACACAGATTTCCTTACCCTACTCCCCACAGGCCCCAAAGCATTCATTCTACAGTTCCCAATCACAGAGCCTCTAATACCTGTACCCTGATGGTCTTGTCCTGGCTCTACCAATCAATCCCATGTCCCCATTTCTGGCCTCCATGCCTATATGACTTTCTACCCACCATGCATCTCTACTAGCCATTCCCAGAGTCCCCATTCCAATCACTTCCACACCTGCAATGGGTCCTTACAGTGCAACAGACAACACACCTCCTGCCATTAACACAACTAGGGCTGTACCAGTAGTCAGTCTTTTTTGGGGGGTGGGACCCAGGGATTTAAACTCACTGAGCCACATCCCCAACACCCCCCCACACTTTTTGTATTTTTCATTTTGAGACAGGGTCTTGATAAGTTGCTTAGGGCATCAGTAAGTTGCTAAGGCTGGCTTTGAACTTGCCATCCTCCTCCCTCAGACTCCCCAGCCGCTGGGATTATAGGTGTGCACCACCATGCCTGGTCCATTAGTCTCCCCCCAACACACACACACACACACACACACACACACACAGGAACCCAATGAATGAACACATCTGGGAAAACTCTTAAATGTTAAAGATAAGTTTAAAAACACTTATAAATTTGAAGCACATATGAAAGAACAGTTGAAACAAGGAGTGAAGAGAATCAAAAGACTCCTAATCTTCAGTAATAAATGCTAAATGATATTGGAAATAGTATATAAAGGACCATTTTTCTGTTAAGGCCAAAGAGGAACGTTTTCAGAAATGAAAACACTGGCAGAGTATTTCCATATTTCTCTGAAAGAAAATACTTAAAGGAATATTACAAATAAAAGTAAAATAAATCATGAGAGAGAAATCTCAAACAGGAAAATACAATTCAGCAACAATTTTTGGGGGGTGGGGGTTACCAGGGATTGAACCCAGGTACATTCGCCCACTGAGACACATACTCAGCCCTGTTTTGTATTTTATTTAGACACAGGATCTCACTGAATTGCTTAGCACCTCATTTTTGCAGAGGCTGGCTTTGAACTCTTGATCCTCCTGCCTCAGCCTCCCAAACCGCTGGGATTACAGGCATACGCCACAGCGCCCGGCTCTCAGCAACAATTCTTTTTTTTTTCTTTTAATATATTTTTGGTTGTAGATGGACATAGTACCGGTATTTTGTTTATTTATTTTTTATGTGGTGCTGAGGATCGAACCCAGTGCGTCACGTGCTAGGCAAGCACTCTACCACTAAGCCACAACCTCAGCCCTCTCAGCAACAATTCTTTTTTTTTTTTTAATTTTTTCTAGTTGTAGATGGACACAATGTCTTTATTTTATTGCTTTTGTATGTGGTGCTGAGGATCGAACCCAGGGCCTCACACATGTGAGGCAAGCGCTCTACCGCTGAGCTACAATCCCAGCCCCTCAGCAACAATTTTTTTTTAATTTTATTTAAACGCATTTCAAGTCATAGTACATAACTAGATCTCTGTTTTTCCATTTCTCTGATTGCAAACCAAATAAAGTCACACCATTAGAGTCTTCATAGATGTGCCAGGGGTAGTAAAGACCATCTCAAATAACCATCATTACTATGCCCATTTCCCTTACCTTCCTCCCCCATCCCCCAACCATGTTTAGAGTTCCTGCATTTCTCCTATGTTTCCCGTTCCCACCCCCCCTTATGTATTCTTATCCACTAATCAGAGAGAACATTCGGCATTTAGTTTT
>CM053412.1:61437306-61463100 GCA_028644305.1 Xerus rutilus | reverse complement strand
GATAGGGGTTAAGTTTCATTTTGCTGCAAATGCATTTCCAGTTTTCCCAGCACCATTTGTTGAAAAGGCTATCTTTGCTCCAATGAATATTTTTGGCTCCTTTGTCTAGTATGAGATAGTTGTATTTATGTGCATTACTCTCTGTGTCTTCTATTCTATACCATTGGTCTATCTGCCTATTTTGGTGCCAGTACCATGCTGTTTTTGTTACTACTCAGCAACAATTCTTACATGCAATATGTAATTATAAAAAAGGACAATGTGATGATGTGATGAGAAAGTCATTAAAGAGAAAATTAATAATATCCTGTGACAAAACATTCCTAATTATCTCAGGAAGAAACAGAAGTTACATGGGTGTAAGTGGAAACAATGAACAGAAATTTCATCAATCCAATGAGTTTATTAAAATGAAAAGAAAAAGCATAAAGTAAGAAGAGTTAAAATAAAGAGTAACCCTAAAAAAAAGAGTAACCCTAAACTGGAAGGCATAAAATCAAGTAAATCATTACTACATTAAGCTAAAGAGGTCAAATTCTCTTGCCAAGAGACAGAGACTATAGGCTGGATTTTGAAAAAACCAAATCTATTATTTATAAGCAGATCATCTAAAACAAATAGACAAATATAAATATAAAACAAAGCTCTCAGCAAAAGTGTATCATTTGAATGTAATAAAAGTGAAAGCAGTGACTACAATGTAAATATCAAAGTGGATGGGGCTGGGATTGTGGCTCAGTGGTAGAGCCCTTGCCTCGCATGCGTGAGGCACTGGGTTCGATCCTCAGCACCACATAAAAATAAATAAAGACATTGTGTCCATCTACAACTAAAACAAAAAAATAATAATAATAATAATAAAAAAAAGTGGAATTAGAGGCTAAAAGTGCTTTTCTATTGAGGAAAAAAAAGAATTCTATGTTAATGTCATCCAATAAATGAAAAAGATAGAAAATTAATTAACCATTAGACGTATGTATATATGCCCCTCCCCCAAGTGTAACACAAATAAAATTAGGGAAAAAGGACACAGTACTACAAAATGATCTATCAAAGTGAGAGGTTTTTCTTGTATTTTTATTCCCTCCTGAATATTATGAATCAAGTAGACCAAAATCAGGAAAGATGTGAAAAATTCAAACAACTCAAATTTAATAAACATAAAAGAATTTTGCCCAATACCGAGAAAACCTTAATAAATTTTAAAAAGTTGAAATCCGATAGTTTACATTTCCTGAAAATACAATAAAATAAAAATAAGCAATAAAAACATCTCAATAGCTTAAGGATGAAGAAACTCCCCTAATAACTCACGATAAAAGTGGAACATCAAATTGAATTTATACATTTCACAGATAGGGATGTAGTTAAAGCGGAGTTCGGGGGCGGGGCCCAGGCCTGCAATCCCAGCTGCTCTAATCCCAGCACTTAGGGAGGCTGAGACAGGAGGATCGCGAGTTCAAAGCCAGCCTCAGCAAAGGCGAGGCGCTAAGCAACTCAGCGAGACCCTGTCTCTACATAAAACACAAAATAGGGCTGGGGATGTGGCTCAGTGGTCGAGTGCCCCTGAGTTCAATCCCCGGTACCCCGCCCTCCAAAAGATGTGGGCAGACCACCTTTGCAACCGCGAATGCGTCCAACAGTGTCCCCCTCAAGTCGAGGACGCAGCTCGGGCTGGAGCACTCGCCCAGCACGCTCAAGGCCCCAAGCGCGGTCCCCTGCGGCAGCGCGCGCACAGAATGAGAATGAACAGAGGATTAAATCAAATGGGGAAAAGTGACTAAAGTGAAAAAGAGAAAAAAAAACAAAACGGGCAGGAGGAAAACAAAACCGAGCGCGTCTCGAAGCGGCCAAGGAACTAACCCGCGAGGCCCGGGTTGAGGGAGAACGCCCCTCGGCGGCCGCAGCAGGAACCACAGGACGAGAACGGGAACAGCGCGGTAGCCGGACACTCGCTCGCCGTCCCGGCGGCGTGTTCGGAACCCCGGCGACACGCGCCACGACAGGGACGCTGCAACGCCGAGGAAATCACGCCGCGGCCGTCACTGCCCCAGACCCGCGCCCAGCGCCTCGGCCGGCCTCCGTCGGGTGCGCGCTCAATACCCGGCCCTCGCAGCCCGCCCCGTCCGTCACACCCACCCTCCGAGACGACCCGGCCCGTTATCCAAACCCCTCATCAGGGCCGTCAGAGACCCTTCTTCACCCAGAGCACAGACGCTCCATCCCCGCACTCACCTGTCGCTCACCCGCACGCTCTTTTGCCTTGAGCGGCGATTACATTCGCAGGAACTAAAAGGCAACCCATTCCCTTTGATTCCCACCCGCCCTGCCCCAGCAGGACTCTAGGGGCGCGGCCTGCGTGTGCGCATGCTCAGCAGAGGCTTCACAGACAGCGCTTGCCAGTAACCAATATGGCACGCTGCTAAACTAGTTCCCGTTCCGGTGTCACGAAAGCGGGGCTTAACTCCAATATGGCGGCGCCCATACGGACACTAGAGCCTGTGGGCGGCCATGCTGTGAGCTAGTGACAGGGGCTGAGCTGCCTTCAGGAAAAATTGAGGTACACCCTCTCCGACTACGTTAGAGCACAACCAGAACCTGTCACAAGTCACTCAGTGCATGCAAAGAGACAAGAGAAAAGTATCCGAAGAAGCAAAATTTTAAAAGCATCAGAACCAGAGTCAGACATGGCAGAAATGTTAGATTTGTCACATCAGCAATAACTAACTATAAGCAGTATGCTGAGGGTTCTAATGGAAAAACTGTACAACATACAAGAACAAATGGATAATGTAGGCAGAGGGATGGAAATTCTAAGAATAAAAATAAAATAAATACTAAAAATAAATACTGTAATCAAAATGAAAAATCTGTATCATGGCTTCATCAATAGACTGGACTCAACTGAGGACAGAATCAGTGGCTTTAAAAATATATCAATAGAAAGTTCTGAAAATTAAAATCAAAGATTTAAAACAATCAGAATTTCCAAGAACTGTGAGACAATTAGAAAAGGTATAAAGGTACATAATGGGAATACCAGAAGGAGAAGAGAGAGAGGGGCAGAACTATTATCCAATGAATTACCCTCCCAAATATTTTTTTTTAATCTCATAAAATAGAAAAAGCATTAGTGAAGGTGATACGGCCCTTACCAGTAACAAGGTCTGCTTCTTCACATGTTGAAGTTTGAACATTAGAGCAGCACACCAAGGCAATCATAAAAAGCAGGGTTTATTTTAAAATGGGGTAACACAGACTCTCCCAGTAGGGATAAAGGGGGCCATAGCTGGTATCTTGGTATCCCAAGAAGTTGAAGGGGTTTTGCCTTCTCATGTCCTAGACTTCCTTTGTTCTCTTGCTCACTTCTCCTTATTGCTCTCCTTCCTGCATACCTGACTAGGCCCAGGAGATGCTTGGTGGGGTGGCCAAAAGGTGAGAAACAGATGGATGGAGGGAAGGGCCAACATGGAGTGACCTGGCAGGAAGGGGGCATTATTAACACTTCCCTGTAGAGAGGGACAGTCCTTGGGACAGGTTACCTTAGCAACAGGTTGGAGCAGAGGCAGGTTATGTTGATAAGAGTGGAGGAAGGGCTCTGAAGGCATTAGCATTTCGATCCCTCTCCAACTTCCTGGACTCATTCAAATTGGTCTCCTTGATCCTACCTGACTTGATTTACCTATCTATCTGTACTGACTGCCTCTCTAATTCTGGCTTCAAAGGAATAAATGAAGATGAAATACAAATCAATCAATCAATATCTCTCTTTCTCCCCCCCCCCTGTCTCTCTTTCTCTGGGCGTGGTGGTGCTGGAGATTGAACCCCTGGCCTTATGCATGCAAGGCAAGCACTCTGCCAACTGAACTATATCCCCAGCCCTCTTTTGCTTTATCTTAACCTTACTTGATGTAACAGTTACTAATTCATTCAAAATAATAACAGCAGAGGGGCTGGGGTTATGGCGCAGTGGTAGCGTGCTCGCCTAGCACGTGGGAGGCACTGGGTTCAATCCTCAGCACCACATAAAAATAAAATAAATCTATTGTGTCCACCTACAACTAAAAAATAAATATTTAAAAAACAAAACAAAAAAAAACCCAAAATAATAACAGCAACAAAAAATTGGTGAACACTCTTATTTTAAGATCAGGAGCCACACAGGATGGCTACTCTCACCACTTCTATTCAGCATTGTACTGGGAAGTCCTACCAAATCAAATAGATAAGAAAAAGAAACACAAAGCACCCAAGTGGAAAAGAAGAAGTGAAATGGTCACTACTTCCTGACAATATGATCTTATTTATAGAAAGACCTAAAGACTTTCCCAAAAGTCCAAGATAAGATATTGTCAACTTTGGTTCCTTTAAAGTCTTTCTCCTTGACTTGCACATGGCTGTCTTCTTGCTTTTGTCCTTACTTGCTTTTCCCTTTGTGTGTGAAAATCCCTATGTGTCTAAATTTCTTTTCATAAGGACACCAGAGTGGATTTTAACTTGTTCACTTTTTTAAAGGACTTGTCTCCAAACACAATGGCATTCTGAAGCACCAAACTTGGGACTTCAGCTTGTGCAGTTTGAGAGCATAAAACTGAGTTCACAACAACTCTGTCCTCCAGACTCCCAATATTCGCATTCTTCTTGCATACATCCACCCACATCTCAACAACCCAAAAGCCTGAACCCATTTTATCATCACCTCTAAGTTCAAAATCTTATCTAAATATCATCTAAATTAAATGTGAATAAAACTTGAGATATGATTCATCCTGAGGCAAAATTCCTCTCTAGCTTCAAATCCATGGAACGAGGAAAATGATCTACTTCCAAAATACAGTGATGGAAAAAGCACACAGTACACATGCTTATGGCAAAAAGAAGAAAGAGATCCCAATCAAGACTGAGAACTAGCAGGACAAATTTCATTAGATTTTCAGGCACTACAATAATCCTCTTTCATTCAACACCCTCCTGGAGACACAAGAGATGTCAAGTGGCCATCTCAACTTTCAGGGACCAATGGGGCAGCGATGTCACCCCTACTGCCCTAGGCAGCGGCCCCACCTCCTCAGCTTTGAGTGGCAGAGTCACCCCTGCAGCACTGAATGGCAACCTGTTGTGCTGAAGCTTAGAAGATAAACCAACCCCACAAAACCACTAAGGTGAAAGCCTCATCTTTGGTATCTTTATTCTCCTTTCTCCAGGGATTACACATGTTCACTGTTTGACCATTCTATTGGCCCATTCTGTGGAATCCCAGAGGTGTAACAGCTTTCCTTCATTTTAACCCATTTCTGTTCCTTTTTCCATTCAGATATAATCCCCTCTCTATTCCTGTCTTCTCCTGAGATGGCATCATAGGTGGATGAGTCATGCCCATAATCTCTTTGTGGAGTGATTATATACTCATACAATTGGTATTTCTTCCAGAACATGCTTTCTCATTTTTTTGCAATATGGATAGATTGCAAAGTTTTGAACTGTTAAGCCAGGCACAGTGGCATGTGCCTATAATCCCAGCTGCTAGGCAGGAGATTGTAAATTCCAGGCTCACCTGAGCAATTTAGGGATCCTCTGTCTGAAAATAATTTTTTAAAGGGCTGGAGAGTATCTCAGTGGCATATCATTTGCCTTGCATGTGTGAGGCTCTGGGTTCAAAGCACCAGCATCACATACACAAAAAAGAAATTTTCAAATATTCAAGTTCTGGTTCCTCTTTGTCTAATAATTTCTTTTCCAAGTTATCACTCACATTTTGTCAGAAACCATGCTATGACTTTAACACTTTGCATAGAAATCTTCTCAGCTAAATATCTAAATTAATTGATTGTAATTCCTACTTTCCCCAAAACAAGGTAAGGTCTTCAGCCAAGTTCTTTGCCACATTATAACAAAGATCATCTTTCCTCCAGTGTGTAATTACATATTCTGCATCTCCATGTGAGGCCTCACAAGAAATATCTTTAATATTCATATCTAACAACAGTCTCTTCAAGGCAATCTAGGCTTTATATAAAATGTTAATTAAAACTCCTTAATCCCAGCAGCTCAGGAGGCTAAGACAAGAGGATCGTGTATTCAAAGCCAGCCTCAGCAACTTACCAAGACCCTCAGCAACTCAGTAAGACTCTGTCTCTAAATAAAATATTGAAAGCACTGGTGATATGGCTCATTGTTTAAGTGCTGCTGAGCTCAATCTCTGGTACAAAAAAAGAAATCTTTAAAATTCTTTTCCTGTCTACTCATCACCCAGTTCTAAATGCAGTTCACGCTTTTGGTATTTATTATGTCAACACCATGTTCCCGAAACCAGAATGTTTGTTAGTTTGCTAGAGCTGCCATAACAAAAAACAAAATATGGGGCTTAAACAGCAGACATTTATTTTCTGCCGGTTCTAGAAGACAGAAGTCCAACGTCAAGTTTTCCCAGGTTTGGTTTCTGCTGAGGTTTTTCTCTTGGGCTTACATACAGCTGCCTTCTCACACGCATTCATGTTCTTCTACGCATGTGCATCCTTGGTAGTCTCTGTATCCAAATTTCTTTTCTTGTAAAGATACCAGTCAAAACAGCATCTACCTCAATAACCACGTTAATTTTTTTTTCAACTTAAAGATTTTGTCTCCAAATACAACCACACTTTGAGTTACTGTGGGCCAGACATTTCATATATGAATTTGGAGGGGGCACAATTTAGGCCTTAGCTTTCCATACATTCAAAAAAAAAAAAACTTGAAGCCATAAGCAAAACAGAATTAGTAAAAGATCATTTCATAGGGGGCTGGGATTGTAGCTCAGTGGTAAAGCGCTTGCTTTGCATGCGTGAGGCACAGGGTTCGATCCTCGGCACCACATAAAAATAAATAAATAAAAAATAAAGATATTGTGTTCATCTACAACTAAAAAATATTTTTAAAAAAGATAATTTCATAGGTAGATAGAAAAGCCAGTATTATTGTATTTTTTGGCTTAGTGTGGAGCTTCTATTTCCTGAATGATTTCAGATAATTATAAATCTTTGTTAGCAGACATGCCATGTGTAAGGATGTACTCTGTGACAATTTACAGGGCAAGAGACTGAGATGCCTGTATTTTATTAAAACTAAGTTGATATTATTCAATCTACCTTGTTATAAGTTTAAGATTTTTATTGTAATCACCAAGACAAATACTAAGAAAGTAAATATAAATATATAAGAAAGAAAAGAAGGGACTCAAAATAGTACACTACAGAAAAAAATCAAATAATATAACAATGCCTGTGATGGAGGAATCAAAGAACAAAATGTATAAGATACACATACACACAAAAAATAGAGGAGCAAATTCTCCTTTATTGGTAGTCACATTAAATACAAATGTATTTGAAGACAGACTGTAATTTTAAAAGGATCCAACTATATGCTGTCTATAAGAGAATTAATCTAGTTATAAGGACGTGAAGAGATTAGAAGTAAAAGAATGGAATAAAGTATTTCATGTCAGTAGTAATCAGAAGACAGCTGGGGAAGTTATATTATTGTAAGACAAATAGAATTGTCATTTTAAAACATATAGGAGGAAAGGAAGAATATAGAAACAAAAAAGAAATGAGACATTTTAAAATATAGTAAATAATATTAAATCTGTATGAGTAAAACAATCCAGTCAAAAGAGATTTTTAGATAGGATATAAAAACTGATCAAACTTGGTTTTGTCTATAGGAAGGGCATATTCGACTCAAATTTACAGATATATTGAAATAAAAGGGTGGAAAGACGCAAATCATAAGAAAGCTAGAGTAGTTATAATATCAGAGAAAACAGACTTTAAAAAAACTGTTAAAGAGAAAGAGGGACATTTTAGAATTACAAAAATAGTCTTCCATCTTGAGGACACAATCATCATAAGCATACTTGAGCCCCAATCCTAAAATACATTCATTAAGCAAAGACTGACAGAAATCACAGTCCAACTGTAATAGCCGATAACTTTTATACTCCACTTTCAGTAATGGATAAAACAATTACACAGATCAGTAAGAAAACAGAAGCCTTGAACAATGATATAGACAAAAGTGCCATCAACAGAACAGTCCATCTAAGAGCAAAACACAGTATTCTCAAGTGTGTATAATTCACAGAGCACATTCACCAGGGTGTGCCTATGCCAGGCAATAAGTCAAACTTTGATAAATTTTAAAGTGTTGAAATATGAAATATGTACTTGGACTAAATGTAATTAAATTAGAAATTAATAACAGAAAGAAATTTGAGAAACTCACAAATGTGCGACAAGTAAATAATACACTCCTAAAAAATCATTAAGTCACTAGGGAAGATAGAAAATAATTAGAGATGAATATACATGAAGACATAACATATTAAAACTTTGGAGCCAGGCGCAGTGGGGCACACCTGTAACCCCAGCTACTCAGGAGAGTGACACAAGAGAATTTCAAGGTCAAGCCCAGCCTGGGCAACTTAGTGACACCTGTCTCAAATTTAAAAATTAGAAGTGTTGGGGACATAGCTCAGTGATAATGTGTCCCTGGGCTCTATCCCCAGGATCCTCCCCCAAATGGAGGGAGGGTGCATCAAAGTAGTATGTAGAGAGAAATCTGTATCTCTAAACATGTAAAAAGATTTCAAATCAATAGCCAAGTCTTCAACTTTAAGATATTGAGTGGAAAAAAAAGTAAAGTAAGCAGAAAGAAGAAAAAATAAAGATTAAAGTCGAGGTTAATGAAATAAATAATAGAAAAAACAAAGCCAGTCAGCAAAATCAAAAGTTGGTTATTTGAGAAAAAGAATCAGAAATTAAGAAAGGGATATTAATATAATCTTCACTAAAATAAGAAGTACTACAAAGGAATAAGAGGTACCATGAACAAGCCGGGCACAGTGGCGCACACCTGTAATCTCAGCATTTTGGGAGGCTGAGACAGGAGAATCGTGAGTTCAAAGCCAGCCTCAGCAATGGCAAGGCATTAACAACTCAGTGAGACCCTGTCTCTAAATAAAACACAAAATAGGGCTGGGGATGTGGCTCAGTGGTCCAGTACTCCTGAGTTCAATCCCCGGTACCAAAAGGAGAAGGAGAAGAACTATGAACAATTGAATTGTAATAAATTTTGGTAACAGATTAAAGGGACAAATCCACACCAAAACTGGTTCAAGAAGAAATAAACACACTTTTTGAATGGACTTATAAACAAACAAAACAAAATGGAATCGGTAATTAAAAACTTTCAACAAAGGTAAGGAAAGACCTAGTTGGCTTCACTGATGAATTCCACCAAACATTTAAGAAGTAATTAATATAAATAAACTAATTAATATAAATGCTTCACAAACTCTTCCAAAAGCAAATGGAGAAAGAATATTTCTTGGCAAGAAAGAGTATTTTTTCCTTGAAGCTGGTATTATTTGATAACAAAACCAGACGCAGGCTTCAGAAGAAAAGAAATCTACAGACCAATACCTTTCATGAATATTATTATGGTTTGAATATGAGGTTTCCTCCCCAAATCCCATGTGTTCATGCAGGAATATGCAGAGGTGGAATGATTAGATAATGAAAGCTGTAATTAAACAGTTGGTCAATCTATTTGATGGAGTGATAATCTGAACAGATAACTAGGTGAAAACTGTAGGCAGGTGGGATGTGTCTGAGGAAATAGGTCACTGGGGCCATTAGAGATTAGGCTGTGGTTCTTGCTGCTTCTTTCCACTCCATGCCTGCTGCAAGCTTTCCTTCACCATGCCTTTCCACCAAGCAGAAAGAAGAAAAAGTTAAAGATTAATTTTATGCCTCACTTCAGGCCCAGAGGAACGGAGTTGGTCAACTGTGGACCAAACCAGGGAAACCATGAGTTCAATTAAATGCTTTCACTTTTAAACGTTCTTGTCAGGTATTTTGGTTACAGCAACAAAAAGCTGACTAACACAAAGATAGACATGAATTCTCAGCACAATATTGGTAAATCATATCTGGCAATATACAAAGAGAATTGTATACTATGATCAAGGAATGCGATATTGGTCTCACCTCCAAATCAACTAATATATAGCTACCTGTATCAGTAGAATACAGAACAATCACATGATCATCTCTTAGTGAATTAAAAGCATTTGAGAACATCCAATACCCTTAAGTGATGAAAACATCATCCAGTTAGGAATAGAAATGAAATTTCTCAACCAGATAAAGGGTGTCCTTGAAGAAGCTCACAGTTAATATCATACTTAAAGGTGAAAGACTGATGCTTTCAACATAAGATAAGGACTATGATGAGGTGGTCCACTCTCTCCAGCTCTCATCAGCCTCACACTGGAAGTTCTAGCTGGGGAAGTTGGTCAAGGACAAGGAGTAAGAGGCATCCAAATTAGAGAAAGAAGTAAAAATATTTCTATTTGTAGATGAATAATCTATGTAAAATCAATGTTAAGAAATCTGCTAAAGAGTTGAGGTTGTGGGGGCTGAGGTTATGGCGCAGTGGTAGCGTGCTTGACTAGCATGTGTGAGGCACTGGGTTCGATTCTCAGCACCACATATAAAGAAAAATAAAGATGTATCAAAAACTGTAAAAAAAAATATTAAAAAAAAAAAAAAAAAGAGTTGAGGTTGTGGCTCAGTGGTAGAACGCTTGTCTAGCAGGCATGAGGCACTGGGTTCGATCCTCAGCACCATGTAAAAATAAATAAATAAAATAAAGGTATTGTATCCACCTATAACTAAAAATATATTTAAACAAATAAATTAATTAAATAAAGGTATTGTGTCCATCTACAACTAAAATATATATTTAAAAAAAATCTCACTCCTCCAAAAAAAATTAATGTGCTAAAAACCTACAAAATAAAGGAGTTCAACAAGGTCACAGGACACAAGATCAATAGTTTAAAAACCAAATATGTTGCTGTTTTTCACCTATTTACTCTATATTGGCCAGTATGTGGGGAAATAGCTGGCATAAGTTCATGGGCCTGTCATGAATATTTACACAATACAATTTAGACTATACAAAACTGCAGACTTTCAAACGTTTTTTTTTCAGTGAACTATAAACATGTGTCAAAGGATACAGAAAAACCACCACTATAACAACACCAGAATTCAGGCAGAAGGGGCTATGGAGAGAACATGAGATCTGGACCCGCTGCCGGGAGGACCAGGCAAGTTACCTATAAAAGGAAAATAAGAATTTCCCTAGAGCTGGAGTGGCCTTGGTGCGCTAGCACAGGGTTCGCCCCCAATGGCCACTCATGTGGGCCTCTGACAGCCTCTGCTGATGCTTGGCAGTATTCCTTCTGTAGAGGTGTCCCCGTCAGAGGTGAGCTGACAGGGGCTTTACAGTCAGGCTTCTGGCTGGGAGATGTTTGGATGCTTGCTTTGCATTGCCTGCCGAAGGCTGTGTGTCCTGAACCAACTTTATATCAGTTCTGAACTGAGAAAAAGGGAGGCCAGGTTGGTGGCCAGTGGGCTCAGACTCAGTACTGGGGGTATCAGTCAGAGTCTCTGGAAGACTGAGACTCTGACCTCACATGATGCTGTAATGTGGTACCCAAACCACTCCTCCACACTCACCAGTCTACAGCCAAGACCAGCAGGTCATCCTGCCTTCAATCTGACCCCATTCTTGCCTAGGACTCTTTCATGTTATGCTTCAGAACTTATTCTATTATAATACATTGCTTTGGTCTGAATGTCTGTGCCCCACCCCATTATATGTTGAAACATGGTCACCAATTTGATGGTGTTGGGAAGTGATTAGGTTATGAAGGCAAAGCCCTCATCAATGGAATCTATGCCTTAGAAATGAGGCCCCAGAGTTCCTCACCCCTTCCACCACGTGGGGACATACCAAAGAGGCATCATAAATGAACAATGACATGGACCCTCACTAGACACCAAAGTCTGCTAGCACCTTAATCTTGGACTTCAGCATCCAGAACTGTGAGAAATAAGTTTTTGCTGTTTATAAGTAACTTAGATTATGGCATTCTTTTTATAGCATCCCAAATGGTGCCCCCACTCATGCACACATACATATACATACATATCTACATATATGCATATTAACTAAAATATAAACACATTTAATTCCTTAAGCAGATAGAAACAGAGTAGAATGCAGTGCCATGCCGTGTTTTGTATTTTATTTATAATTTTGTCAAAGGTCACTTAATGAAGTTCAAATAATATTAAATTAGAAATGCACTCTAAGATAGTAACTTTCAAACTCTGTGCAGAAATATATAGTAAATAATTGTACATTTTTACACTGTTGCATCTCTACATCAATGCATAGATTAAGGACATTGAAGTTTTGTAACATACTCATTACATGTGAAGTAATCAGGTACTTTTAATACTTTTATATTTCATCTCATTTCTTTCTTTTTTTCATTTGTATATGGACACAATGCCTTTCTTTCTCTCTCTCTTTCTTTCTTTCTTTCATGTGGTGCTGAGGATCAAACCCAGTGCATCACATGTGATCTGCAGTTTGAAAGCACTGCAGTTTGAAACCCACAGAGATCTGCAGTTTGAAAGCACTGTTCTTTTTTTTTTTTTTTTTAAATATTTATTTATTTTTTATTTTTAGGTGGACAGAATATCTTTATTTTATTTTTATGTGGTGCTGAGGATCGAACCCAGTGCCTCATGCATGCTAGGTGAGCACGCTACCACTGCGCCATAACCCCAGCCCCTGAAAGCACTGTTCTTGAGGCTATAAAGAGACTGAGGATTTTTAGTTATTTGTGATTTGTTTTCCATAGCAAATATGTGGTGCAAAAATGTTCTTGCTTCTTTTCACAATGTTACTACCAGCTTCTGTTTTATTTTGCTCAATTATATTTAAATGATGAACCTAGAATAGAAGTTGCCCAGACTTCTCTCATATTTTGCCACATCTGATGAACACCGACCACTCAGGCACTGAAGGGGGCCTGCCAGGAGAGAGGCTGCCTGGTCACATCTCACTGCTTCTGGCAATTCTGCCACCTGCCTATGGGCCAAGTCCCTCCGACAGCTCCACACCCTGTTCGTAAAAATATGGCACTTCTATTTCTAGGAAGATAGACACCTATTATTCTCTGTTTCTCCCACCTGTAGGAGACTGGGCCACACAGGTGTGTGGTGCAAGGGAGAGCTGTCAGGCTGAGTAGGCGGGAACACCCTGCTCTCTCTGGCCTTGGAACACCAAGACTTGGCCCCAGCCCCTTGCCAACTGATGTGCCCGCAGACTCCTCTCCCCCTAGCCCTGGCTCTTTGCCAACTGATATGTCCGGGCCAGACTTCTCTTCTTCTGACCTTGGCTCCTGCCGGTGGGCCCAGCTTCTTGCCGGTTTCCCATAGCCCTAGACTGATACCAGCCCCACACAGATACCGGCCCTGTCTTCTTGTCAGCCAGCCCTGGCTTCTGGCCAACTAAGATGACCTTCTAGGTGATTGGCTATAAATCAATTAGGTAATCCTCTGGTTGAACACTTTTATGTATATAAGCTCCTGCATTACAATAAATCTTTGAGCTGTGTCACTAACACTGCCTCCCAGTGCCTGATTCCTGGGTTGGTTGGCACCGTCACATTCACCTCCTATCAGACCACCCTGTTCCAGAGAGAATTAACAACACCACCAAGCACTAGACATTGATAAGTAAAACAAACAAGATGATCTAAAGGCAAAGAGAAGAAGGCAGAATAACTAAGGAACTTCCAGGCCAAGAACAAACACAGCAGTGAGTTTCCTGGGAATCCCCCACCCCCCAACACACACCTCACATAATTCTAGACTTGGAGCTGAAGAAACCAGCTCCCAGGAATGCCAACTAGTACAGACAAAAGCAAACACCTTCTTAAAGAGGGTGTTCTTGCCAAAGGACTAAGAAAGGGACAGCCTAGCAAGATAGAAAGCTACTGGACAAGGACTAATCTTCTCTAGTCAAATATCGCAGAAGAAGAAATTAACTCCACTCCCATCTCTGCCCCTCAGCAAGAGGGGTGAAGAGCAAGACTCTGACCCCACAAGATGCATAATGTGGTACCCCAAACCACTCCTCCTCAACCACCAGTCCACTATCAGAGCGGGAAGCTGGGCCTTTATCCAGCTGGCCTCCCACTCAATGACCATGTGGGAGACCATGTGGGGAGCCTGGACCCCAGCTAGCATAACCTATGGTGTCAACCTTCCCCTGCTAGAGTGGTGTCAGGGAAGGCCAGCTAAAATAGAATTTTAAAATAAAATCCAAAATGTCATAATGTTACAGGGCCAGGGCTTTCCATGAAGTTGAGACAGCATGAAGAGCCCCCCACCTTCAAACCTGGATTCTTATGATCAAGTCAGAAAGATTTCAGACATGTCACTCAGAGTAACAAAAATGAGTTTATTGAAGGGATAGGAAAAGGGAAAGGGGACACTTTGCAGGGAGAGTGGGTTCTCTCAGAGACGAGAGGGACAGTGTGCTTCTTATACACTCTGTTTTTATTGGAGCTCCCAGAGAATTTTCCAGAGAGTCCCACCCAGGTCTACCTCTTGACTTTTGACTGACAGCAGGATGACATCAGATTTTTAAGTCTTCACTGCCATGACAACTGTAGGTCACTTTGGCCCATGCTGACCAGTTCTAATTAAAATTTTAATATAAATTCCTACAAATTTTATGGTTAGGAAGAATTATTCTTATCTCCCTGAGTTCTAGGATCTGATCTGTGAAAAGTGAAGCCAGAATTAGGCAGTCAGATAGGCAAGAGTCTGATCCAGAGAACAGAGGGATTGAAATGTTAATTCCTTCAGAGATCTTCCTCCACCTTTATCAAGATAACCTGCCCCTGCTCCAACCTGTTGCTAAGGTAACCTATCCCAGGGATTGTCCCTCCCTACAGGGAGTTGTTAATTATGGCCCCTTCCTGTCCAGATCACCCCACCTTGTCCATCTGCTTCTCACCTTTTGGCCATTTCACCTAGCATCTCCTGGGCCTAGGCATGTAAGCAGGAAGGCGAGAGATAAAGGGAAGAGAGCAGGAGAACAAAGGAAACCTAGGACATATAAAAAAAGGCAACGGGCTGGGGTTATGGCGCAGTGGTAGCGTGCTCGCCTAGCACGCGGGAGGCACTGGGTTTGATCCTCAGCACCACATAAAAATAAAATAAAGCTATTGTGTCCACGTACAACTAAAAAATAAATATTTAAAAAAAAAAAAAAAGGCAAAACACCCTCACTTCCTGGGAGACCAGGATACTAGCTATGGCCCACTGTTGGGACAAGTCTATGTCCTTTTTAAATAAACCCTGTTTTATATGCTTGCCTCGATGTGCTTCTCTAATGTTCTAATTCAACATGTGAGGAAGCAGAACTTGTCACCAGTAACCAGAGGTATCAAAAGGGTCACAAAAGTCTTCCCATTCAGGGTAACTTGAGTTCCTCTTATCCACATTATTTTGGGCTTACATTTCTCCTGAAGACTACAGGTATTTTGCTGAGAAATGTGACATATTTTGTCCACTTAAGCCAGGCAAGGCTACAAGTAAAGTGCTTCTTGGAAAAGAAAGCATGTGGGGGTACACAGTGGTCTCATTTTATAGAATTATTCCCTTAACCTCATGTTCTCATCACTCACATATGTCTGTCCTTATCAATAATATACTACAAAAATGGTACATTTTAATAAAAACAACAATCATCACACCAAGAACCAAGAAAATATCAAACTGAAAGAAAACAAAAGCAAACAAACTATATGCCAACACAGATGACAGAGAGGTTAAGATTATTTAACAAAGAATTAAAAGCAGCCATGGTTTAAATGTTTTTTTGTTTTGTACCAGGGATTGAACTCAGGGGCACTCAACCACTGAGCCACATTCTCAACTCTATTTTGTGTTTTATGTAGAGACAGGGTCTCACTGAGTTGCTTAGCGGTTCACCATTGCTGAGGCTGGCTTTGAATTCGCAATTCTCTTGTCTCTGCCTCCCAAAGTGCTGGGATTACAAGCGTGAGCCAACATGCCCAGCTTGGTTTAAATGTTTTAATGAGAAATTATAAACACAATTGAGACAAATGAAAAGTAGCCTCAACAAAGGAATAGAGAAAAAGATGTAACAAATATAAATTTTAGAATTTAAATGTATGATGACTGAAATTACAAGTTCAGTGGAGGGGATCATAGAATACAGAGAACAAAATGATTATTAAATCAAAAGATAAAAAAATAAATTACATAGTCTGAGCAACATAGAGAAAATAAGGCAAAAATAAATAAATGAAAATAAATAAACAATCTCAGTCACCTGTGATGCATAAGAATATGTCTAACATTCATCAGAGTACTGGAATGATAGGAAAAAGAGGCTATAGAAGAAAAGTCTCATAATCATATCAACTGATGCATAAAAAGATGACAAAATCAATATTCATTTGTAATTAACATTCTCAAAGAAATAGGAATACAGGGTAATTTCCTCCACTAGGCAAAACACATATACAAAAACATGAGCTGAATACAGCTAATATTACAGTTAGTGATGAAAGACTGAATGCTTTCCTTTTAAGACTGGGAACATGTCCACACTTACCATTGTTAGTCAACAGAGTTCTAGCAAGTGACAAAAGAAATGGTACGCATTTCAGAAGGAAAGATGTAAAACTGTTATTTACAGAGGAAAAGATGGTCTATGTAGAAGATCCTAGGGAATCTACAAGGTCACAAAATACCAGATCATATAAAAATCAATTGTATTTCTATATATTAATGGATATATGACACTGAAATTAAAATATAATACTAGTTATACTTACTCAGAAAAATAAAAATTTAGGTGTAAATCTAACAGAGATGCACCGATTTATATACCATAAACTGCATAATGATGAAAGAAATAAAAAATGAGCCAGGTGCAGTGGCACATGCCTGTAATCCCAGCACTTAGGGAGGCTGAGACAGGAGAATCATCAGTTCAAAGCCAGCTTCAGCAATGGCAAAGCGCTAAGCAACTCAGTGAGAACCTGTCTCTACATAAAACACAAAATAGGGTTGGGGATGTGGCTCAGTGGTCGAGTGCCCCTGAGTTCAATCCCCAGTACCAAAACTAAAAAGAAAGAAAAAGGAAGAAAGAAAGAAAAAATGCTCTAAATGGAGAAGTATACCATATTCATGAATGGAAAGTGGATGTTATATTAAAGATGTCAATCTTCCACAAACTGATACAGAGGTTTATGAAAATTTCCATCAAAATACCAGTGAATTTTTATACATATAGAAAGTATTATATAAAATGTATATGAAAAGATAAAAATAAAACAATTTTGGAAAAAGAAGACATTGAAGGTTCATGATGTAGCTACAGTTAAAATGCCTGTGTGGTACTGGCAAAAACATAGAAATATAGATCAACATAACAGAATGGACAGTTTAGAAATAGGCCTACACAGATTCAAACTAACTTTTGATGAAGGCACAAAAGCAACTCAATGAAGGAAGATGACCTTTTCATCAAATGGTGCTGCACTAAAAGGTTAACTCAGCAGCTTTGGGGAGTTCAAACTCTGTGCCTTGCAAAGAAATTACTGCCCCTTGACTGGCTCTTCAAAGATACCTTTAAGCCCTTGGCTTATCATGCTTATTACAAGTATCTGATAACAATGTGATTTACCATAGGGGCCTTGGACACGTTGCATCCATTTGACCTTTGCAGGAGCTGGAAATTGAATATCTAAGATAAGCCACACAATGACTGATTCCTCCTCAATAAAAATCCTGGACACAAACCTTGGGTGAGCACCTCTGTTTCACAGCATTTTGTCCAAGATGTCACACATTGTTACTGGCAGAATTACGTGCTGTCTGACAACCCAGTGGGAGAGGAAAATTGGACTCTGTTGTCATCTTTTACCTTTGCTGATTTTACTCTATAGCCTTTAACTGTAGTAAACTGTAATAAACTGCTGTTCCAAGTTCTGTGAGTCCTCCCAGTGAAATACTGAACTTGAAGGTGGTCTTGAGAAAATCAGATACAACTGGCCTCAAACATGGAATATGCTAGAAGGGCCATGGCTTAGCAAAACATGCAAGAGTGTAGTTTAGGATAAAGGACGAAACGGTGACAACTGATACATCTTTGATTCCTGGGTGGCTACTGGGTTACCCATGGAGGGAAGCAGGGGCTCTGTTACTACTAATTAATAGAGGTGCAAGTTACCAATGGAATTTAGAAACAATAAAGCCAATTCCTGAAGAGATGGCTCATTAGTTACATAATGAAATGTAAAATAACAAGACACATCTAAACATATAATTTCTTGTTTATTGTCTGAAATAGCTAAAATGAAATAAAGGAGTATATTGGAGAAAGTCCTGAGGGTCTGCCAAGCTCAGATTTCAACCAGTCTAATCTATAGTCATTAGCCTCAGGGCCAAAGACAAAGGAGAAAAAATAAGGCTGAAATAACAGAAAATTAGAATGCCTCGCAAGAGATAAGAAAAAATAAAGAATTCAGGAATTCATCCCATAATTGATAAGACATGATATGAATAAAGCACATATTAATGGGGACAAAACAATTGGAGGGTGGGAAGAGTGACAGTGGTCCAGCAAACCAATCTGGATAAGTATGAATGAAAGGATGAGGGTTCCTTGGCCCAATCACCAAGTGGGGACCCAAAGCCACTAACACATGTATGAGTAAAATGGCCAGGGGATAAAGAAACTTAGGACTTCTTGACATGGGACCTCTCTGCACTGTGCTTCCAAAACCTGGTGATGGTGACCTAACAGGGATTACAATTTGATTGACAGTATACAGGGAGGCAGTGGTTGATGGGATTGGGATAAACGTTTATTTAAGAAGTGGAAGCCAGGCGCGGTGGCACAAGCCTGTAATCCCAGCATTTAGGGAGGCTGAGACAGGAGAATCCCGAGTTCAAAGCCAGCCTCAGCAATGGCGAGGCCCTAAGCAACTCAGTGAGACCCTGTCTCTACATAAAACACAAAATAGGGCTGGGGATGCGGCTCAGTGGTCGAGTGGCCCTGAGTTCAATCTCCAGTACCAAAAAAAAAAAGAAGTGGAATGTTAGGACAGACTTTATGCAAAGTGGCTATCTCATTTACTTTGAATGGATTGATGCGGTGGGGTGATATTGTGATATGAGATATTGAGATATGAGAATTCGGTTTTCAAACCTGGTTTCTGACACAGAGCTCCTAGATGCCATGGAATTTTCTGGGTGGTAGAGGAACATCTTTTGTTCTAATGAGGTCACCTTTGATAGGTTCCTGTACAGCTTCAGGATGGGGGCTGGCCACCAGAAAGACCAAGTCATGATTAAAATCTTGGGACTCTGAACCCCACCTCTCTTCCTCCAGGAAGAGGAGTGAGGCTGGAAATGGAGGTGGTGATTTACTATCCACATAAAAATCCCTGAAAGATTGGAGTTCATCTGCTGGGATCGGGGCTTACTCCAACTCCATCAGAACAGAAACTTCTGTGCCCAGGACCCTTTCAGACTTTGCCCTGTGTTCCTCTTTATCTGGCTCTTCATATGTACTCTTCATAATAAACCAGTAAACATAAGTGCTCCCCCAAGCTCTGTGAACTGGCATAGCAGATGATTAAACCTGCACAGGGGGTTCTGTGAGTCTCCAATTAGCCAAGAGAGACAGAACTGTGAGTAACCAGGTGACCCAAGAGCGGGTACAGTCTTGTGGGTCTGAGCCCTTCCTTACTTTACCCAGGTAGCAATGCATTGCTAACTCCAGGTAGCTAGTATCATAAATGAATTGTAGGACACATGGTAGGATTACAGCGGCAATATCTCTGTAATTAGTGATAAGGAGAACCCAAGTGCTGGTACCAACAAATTCTTTTGTACAACAGCACAGTGTGACCCATGAAAGACCGATGGCTCATGTGGCACTTTCAGAGACTAGGGTTTATGGAGAAAGCTCGTGAGAGCCACCTAGTGGTCACTACCGGGATTTTTGTTCCAGAAAAATCTCCAGAAGCTGTGGGTATAATAATAGGACACTTGGGAGATAATTACTAGCTTGCTGTTTAGCATTGATTGAGGTGGTCCCTAAAATTAAAGCACATAAAATATTCTTGAAGTCTGAAATAGTTATAGTGCTTTGGAGAAAAATAGTTATCAGAGAAAAACTCCAGTAAGTAAAACAGTGTTCAGAAGTTCCATAATAAAATGGAAATGTTCATACAGAAACATTATACTGAGGGAATGCCAGGAGTTGCCATTATATTCACAGGCAGCTTGCCTCTTTCCCTCTCAGGCCAGCTGGGGAACAACTACCTGACTTCCCAGGGTTGTCATAACAACCTTCATAACAATCTTTTTTTTTTTTAATTTTTTTTCTTTTAGTTGTAGATGGACACAATGTCTTTATTTTATTGGTTTTGTATGTGGTGCTGAGGATCGAACCCAGGGCCTCACGCATGC
The DNA here is from genome assembly GCA_028644305.1 of Xerus rutilus. Taxonomy (NCBI): domain Eukaryota; kingdom Metazoa; phylum Chordata; class Mammalia; order Rodentia; family Sciuridae; genus Xerus; species Xerus rutilus. The sequence continues at coordinate 61,442,668 of CM053412.1, read as the reverse complement.
GAGGCAAGCGCTCTACCGCTGAGCTACAATCCCAACCCCTTCATAACAATCTTGAGTAACCGAAGTGCACTCACACAGTTCGGCAGATAAGGAGCCCGAGGTCAAGGTGTCAGCACCCTGAGTAGTGGGTATGAGGGAGGAGTGCCTGCTGAGGGCGACCAGAGAGAATCAAAGCTGTGCCTCTCTTCCCAGCTTCCTGTGGTTTGCTGGAAATCTCTGGCGTTCTTTGATTTGCAGTTCTGTCTTTATCTTCACAAGGCTCACTTCTTGTGTTTTCTCTGTGTCCCGATTTCCCCTTTTGTTAAGGGCAATGGTTACACAGGGTTGGGGACCCATTCTACTCTAGCATAACCTCATTTTACCATCTGCATTTACAAAAATTCTGTTTCCAAATCAGGTCACATTCTGAGGTAGTTGGGCTTAGGAATTCAACATATGAAATTATATTTTAAATTTAGAGTAAGTAACACATGCCCCTTTTTTTTCATTTTTATTGTGTTAAAATACATTCAACATTTACCATCTTAGGCATTTGTAACTGTGGAGCTCACTGGGAATAAATACATTCATGACATTGCGCAGCGATCACCACCATCCATCTCCACAAGATCATGTCAGTCTTCATAACGATCAAACAGCTTTTTAAACCATTGGTTGCAGATAATGGAAAGGTAGAGTTTGCCTTCTTCATGTCTACTCCCAAATATTTATATCCAAAAAAGTGCTGTTTTGTCCCACTCACCTACCCTATCCCTTGTTAAAATAGAAACAAGGGTTGACTTATGTCCCACCCTGAATACATGTAAAATCTGTACAAAAATATCTTCTATGAAAATTATTGGTAATCTATAGACTTACTACCTGGAAGATGTCTTGAGGTGTAAAATCCCATCCTTTGGGTTATGGGGCTTTTGTTTTCTCCAAATAAATCTGATCTTTAAAGTTAAAAAAAATCTAATTGCCAATAAAATGCCCTCAAGGCATCTGTATATTAGTAAAATTTCATGTACAAGTGATGTGAATCCTCATATGAAAACTGCCAGTCTTGAATATATTGGATTTAAATTAAAGAAGTAAACTTGTGACCAAGTTATTAATATAAATTAAGACATAATGTTATACATTTTCTAATATCAGGTAAAGCAGCATTAGATAAATGGAGACATATCATGAATAATTAGGGCATTGACAAATATTTATGAGTTTTATTTAATATTTGAAACATTTATTTTAATAACATCTTATCCAAACAGATTTTATCTAAAGCAGGCAAAGCATTGTTCTAAAAGTTTGACAATGCTTAACATGGAATTTAGCCGGGCACAGTGGTGCATGCCTGTAATCCCAGCACTTTGGGAGGCGAGACAGGAGGATTGCGAGTTCAAAGTCAGCCTCAGCAATGGCGAGGTGCTAAGCAACTCAGTGAGACCCTGTCTCTACATAAAACACAAAATAGGGCTGAGGATGTGGCTCGTTGGTTGAGTGTCCCTGAGTTCAATCCTTGGTACCCAAAAAACAAAAAAACTAAACAAAACAAAACATGAAATTTACATTATATTAAATAAACTATTATTTTTATCACTTCTCTTTTTAAAGATGAAAGCAAATCCTTTCAAATTTTGAAATCTCAAAGTCAGCTTGAGATTGCAGTGGACTGAATGTTTGTCCCTCCTCCTTCCAGTTTATATTTAGAAATTCTGGCCCCCAAGGTGTTGGGTTAGAAGTTGTTTTTTTAAGGAGGGGATTTGGTCATGAGAACAAAGCCTCTCCTGAGCCTCGGTTTTAAAAGACACTGTATCTTTCCATGGGTCCTCCAGGAGCCTTTGCCATCACCGTGAGAAGTGTATGACCTGGGTGGCCCTTTGGTCTAGGGAGGCTAAGAGGGATAAATGGAACAGACCCAGACCTACTCTGCAGCTGGCACCAAGTCCAGCCTCATCATGGACTACATGGACTCCAGTCAACATGTAGACACAAGAACTAGGAGAAATGATGGTTCTTCAAGCCACTGAGTTTTGAAGTGTTTTTGTTGTGCTGCGTTATTGTGAGTTGACTGATACAGAATTCCAATAAAGATTATTCTACCAGGTATAAAGCCAGAGTACTGCAGGCTTGGAATCCTGAATGTGGGTCTGGTTAGCACTGACAAGGGATCTAGAAAATCTGAAAACAGAGGGATGAGGACAGATTGGGGATTTGATAGACTGAATGCAAATATAATATAGTAAAATTATTCATTGAGCAAAATGCTAGGCACAGTGACACGAACCTTAACAGACAGTATTTCATTTAGTCCTTATCTCATCCTTGCAAATTAGGGTTTGATTTCCCCATGGCCAATGAGAAGAATAAAGTCCTGAGAGATTACAAAAAGCTACTTTTGGTCACATTCTGGTGAGAGGCTGAATTTTGACTCAGGACTCTGGTAGTCCAAAGCCAGTGCACTGGGCTGCCTCCCCACCTGTGTGACCCCAGATGCATGAATAGTATAGGCAAGGTGGGCAGACTCCTTATCTCTAATACATTAGCATGTGGGGCCCTTCCTGAAATACAGAAGAAGTAAACCGGTAACTTCCCAGCCCAAGAAAGGAGGAAAGATTTTGGTAATAGATTCTCTCAATATGTTACCCAGGAAAATGCATTTATTTAGGGAGTTAATTGAACATTTGGGGGCTAATAGTAGGTCAGTTCTGGGCTGGATAATCTGTCCCTCCTCTCCCTGTTCTTTTCTTCCCCACCTCTTCTCTCTCCTCCTTCCACATGAGCCGTGATTCTAGGTGGCTGCCTAAACCATTCTGCATCTTTGTTTCTGCCATGTATTGACATTCCCGCCTCTTGTCCTCGCTACAAATTGGAGGTTGATACAATATCTCTCCTTCCAACTTCACTCCCATCACCTTCTACTCTCACGTGCTTTTCATAGTCCTCCAAAAACTACTTGATACCCACCCATGGTGATGTGGAGAAGTTATTAACAACCGCGTTTGGGATTGGGAGATGAGCATTTGAAATGAAACCCTGAGTTGTACTAGTAGGTGGGCATTTTGCCATCCAGATATTTCTTCCTTCAGGATCCTCTTCATGCCATGTCAGCAACTAGAAAATGTTGCTGATGCCTGCTACCTGTATTTAGGATATTTATTTTTCATTGCTCTACTTGGCAGCTAATTTTAATGGCATAGTCATTTTATTCTCTGAGGTCCTGCCACTTGGCAGATCAGCAGACAGATTTAAATATATAGCTCACTGGTAAAAATGCTTGCCTTGCATACAGGAGGTCCTGGGTTTCATCCCCAGCATCAAAAACAAAAAAAAAACCAAACAACCATTGGTTTTTTTTTTGTACTGGGGATTGAACTCAGGAGCATTCAACCACTGAGCCACATCCCAGCTCTAATCTGTATTTTATTTAGAGACAGGGTCTCACTTTTTGCTGAGGCTAGCTTTGAACTCACGATCCTTCTGCCTCAGCCTCCTGAGCTGTTGGGATTATAGCCATGCATCACTGAGCTTGGCACACTCTTTCTGTTTGAAAGCTGGGCAGTTGGCATGTATAAACTGCCTAACACATGAGTACACTATTCTCGGTGCTTTCTTTTTGAGCTTACAGAATTCCATTTCCGGGTTCTTGTCATGCATTTTCTTTGAAGTAATTATGAATAGTATTCAGATTTAATGTTGATTTCCATATGTATGCTGTTAGTATATAGATATGAAATTGACTTGTGTGGTGATCCTAAGAACATATTGTACTTGGTTAGTAGTTCTAGGTATTTTGGTAGATTCCTTGGGACTTAGAAATATGCAGACAGTAATATCATCTGGCAATAGGGATAGTTTTCTTTCTTATGTGTATGCTTTTTATTTCATTTTCTTGCCTTGTTTCATTGGCTTGAACTTCCAGTTATACATTGAATATTGATGTAAAAGTAGACATGCTTGTTAGAAGCCATGTATAAATTATGGGTTTGTTTGAGCCATTATAAGGGCAGGGAGGGGCTGGGGCTGTAGCTCAGTGGTAGAGCGCTTGCCTGGCATGCGTGAGGCACTGGGTTCGATCCTCAGCACCACATATAAATAATAAATAAATAAAATGAAGATCCATCAACCACCAAAAAAAATATTAAAAAAGAAATAAGGGCAGGGAGGCTGTTTTCTGGGAACTCCTGGGTGAAACTCCCTGGTTGGAGAAAGCCCAGATCATACTGGTTTTCTTCAAGAAACCCTGCCACACTGAAACCTTTTGATGTATTTCCCTTTAAATAAAGGATTTGGACCCTTTTTCCCTTGTTCAGGTCCATATCCTATCAGGGCTGGAAGACCTACCAGGCACCTTACTTTTAAAACTACTTTCTGCCTATTGTCTTTTTTCTTCTTTTTTTTTTTTTTTTAGTACCAGGGATTGAACTCAGGAGCACTCAACCACTGAGCCACATCCCCAGCCCTATTTTGTGTTTTATGTAGAGACAGGGTCTCGCTGAGTTGCTTAGCGCCTCGCCGTTGCTGAGGCTGGCTTTGAACTCGCAATTCTCCTGTCTCAGCCTCCCTAAGTGCTGGGATTACAGGCTTATGCCACCGTGCCCAGCTTCAGGTAGGTCTTTTTTCTCTCATTTTTTATTGGTACACTAGAGTTGCATATAATGATGGGATTTGTGGCTACATATTTGTACATGTGCACGATATAATTTGGCCAATATCACTCGCCAGCATTCTGTCCCCTCTCCCTGCCTCCTGTCTTGGGTCCCTTTCCTTTCTTTGACTATCATGAGATCCATCCCCACCTTTCTTTTCCTTTTCTCTCTTTCATAGTGAGAGAAAATATTCGACCCTTCACTTTCTGACTTTGACTTATTTCACCTGAGGGTCTCTAGTTTCATCCATTTTCCTGCAAATTACATAATTTCATTTTTCTTTATGGATGAATAAAACTCCACTGTGTACATATGCCACATTTTCTTCACCCATTCATCTGTTGATGGACACCTAGGCTGATTCTATAGTTTGGCTACCGTGAACTATGCTGCTATAAACATGAGTATACCCGTATTACTGTAGTAAAGTGACTTTAATACTTAAGGATATATATATACCAAGGAGTGGTATAGCTGGCTCATGTGGTGGTTCCATACCCAGTATTTTGAGGAACCTCCATACTATTTTCATACTGTACTAATTGACAATGTCACCAACAATGTTGAAGTGTTTTTTCTTCCACATCCTCTCTAGCATTTATTATTTGTATTTTTTTAAATATATTTTTTTTATTTTCTTAGTTGTAGGTGAACAGAATATCTTTATGTTTATGTGGTGCTGAGGATCGAACCCAGTGCTTCACACATGCTAGGCAAGCACCCTACCACTG
>CM053412.1:61418345-61436806 GCA_028644305.1 Xerus rutilus | reverse complement strand
TTGTAATCCCAGCACTTAGGGAGGCTGAGACAGGAGAATCGCGAGTTCAAAGCCAGCCTCAGCAATGGCGAGGCGCTAAGCAACTCAGTGAGACCCTGTCTCTACATAAAACACAAAATAGGGCTGGGGATGTGGCTCAGTGGTCGAGTGCCCCTGAGTTCAATCCCCGGTACCAAAAAAAAAAAAAAAAAAAAAAAAATTAAAACATACAAACCCTCAAAATGCTAACCCTCAAAAGACAAGGTTAGGAAAATTAACTACATTAAAAAATGTTGAAAATGGGGCTGGGGCTGTAGCTCAGTGGTAGAGCACTTGCCTAGCATGTGTGAGGCACTGGGTTTGATCCTCAGCACACAAAAAAATAAATAAAATAAAGGTATCGTGTTCATCAACAACTACAAAAAATATTTAAAAAAGAAAAAAATGCTGAAAATGAAGGAAAAAAGAAACAAATATGCAGATGTATATATGCCCCTGAACCAATCAGTACAGCAGCCGCTATGACAAATAGCATGGTTGTTCCTCAAAACACTAAAAATGTAATTATCTTATGATCCAGATAGCTCAGTTCTGGGTACATATCCAAAAGAGTTAAAAGCAGGATTGTGAAGAAATACTCGCACATCCATGCTCGCTGCAACATTACTCACAATAGCCCCAGAGGTGGAAACACCCAAATGTCTATTATCAAATAAGTGAATGAAGAAAATGTGGTATACACAATGAACTATAAACCAGCCTTTATTAAAAAGGACGGAAATCCTGTCGTGTGCTACATCATGAATGAACCGTGAGGACATTATGTTAATAAGTCAGTCAAGAAAAGACAAATACTGTATGATTCCATTTCTATGAAATATCTATAGAATTCAAACTCATGGAAACAGAAAGTAGAATGGTGCCTACTAAGGGCTGCAAGGAGCAAACAGGTAGTTGTTCAGTAGAAACAGATTCATTTCGCAACATTCCAATAGATGTGGGACCACACTGATTACCATAGCTTTATAATATGTATTGAAACCAGAAAGTGCGAGACCTCCAGGTTAATTATTTTGTTTTCAAGATTGTGTGACCTAGGCAGAGTTCTTTGAAATTCCATAAAAATTTTGGGATTTTTTATTCTGTAAAAAAATTTTGATAGAGATTGCATTGAATCTGTAGATCACATTGCAAAGTATGTATATTTTAACAATACTGTCTTCCTATCCACAAATATGGGGTGTCTTTTGTCTTATTTGCTTTCAGCAATTTTTTGTAGTTTTTAGTGTAGAAAGACTTGTTTTCTTGATTGTTTACTCCTATTTTATTCTTTTCAACGCTGTTGCAAATATAATTATTTCTTAATTTATTTTTTGGGTTTCTCATTGTCAGTGTATAGAAATGCAACCGATTTTTAAGGGTTGACTTTGAATTCTTCAATTTTGCTGAATTTATTAGTTCTAATAGTTTTTTTTTTGGGGGGGAGTGTTTCTTTAGGGTTTTCTACATATAAGATTGTGTCATATAAAATAGCTGCAAGTGAACATGCTGGTACACACCTGTAATTACAGGTACTCAGGAGGCTGAGGCAAGAGGATCACAAGTTCAAGGACAGTCTGGGCAACTCAGTGAGAATCTGTCTCAAAATAAAAAAAAAAAGGGCTGGGGTTCAGTGCAGTGGCAGAACAACTGCCTCACCATGTGAGGCCCCGAGTTCTATTGCCATTACCGGAAAAAAAGGCCATTTGCAAGCAAAGATGAATTTCTTCTTTTCCTATCTGGATGTCTTTTGTTTCTTCTTGCATAATTGCTCTGGCTAGAATTTCTAGAACTATGTTGAATATAAGCTGTGAGGGTGGTCAAATATGGGAGCTACTTGGGAGGCTTCAGCCAATTCGGGCAACTTCATGAAACCGTCTTAAAATAAAAATAAAAAGGGCCGGGGATGTAGCTCAGTGGTAGAATGCCCCAGGGTCCAATCTTTTTCTTTTATGAAAGGGGGAAAAGTGATCAAAGTTTGCTTTTTGTTGTTCCTATCTTAGAGGAAAAGATTTCAGTTTTTCACTGTTGAGTATAATTTCAGCTGTGGGCTTTTCACATATGGCTTTTATCATGTCGAGGGATTTTCCTTGTATTCCCAATTTATTGTTTGCATTATGAAAGGCTGGATTTTGTGAAATGTTTTCTGCAGCCATTGAGATGGTTATGTGGTTCCTCCTCACTCCCTTTCTGTTAGTGTGGTGTATCACAGGATTTTTCATGTGCTCAAACATTTTTGCTTCCCAGAAATAAATCCCACTTAGTCCTGGTGTATAATCCTTTTATAACATGCTGTCAAATTTTGTCTTCTGGTAGTCTGTTGAGGATTTTTGGATCAGTACTCATGGGTGCTGGTCTGTTTTCTTTTTGTATATTGTCTTAGGTATGAGGTTAAAGTTCCTTACACTCTGTTCCTCTTTTACTTTTTCCCCCCTCTTCATTCCTCTTCTTTAATGATTTCAAATGACATGTCTTCAGTTTGTTGTTTCTACTTGCCCAAGTCTGTTGCTGAACTCCTCTTCTTTTTCAATTCAGTTACTGTATTTTTCATTTCTAAAATTCATTTGGTTCCTTTTTAGTTTCTTTGCTGAGATATTTTGTTCATGCATGCACTGTTTGCAAATTTCATTTATTTGTGTACTTTAGTTCATTAAGCATTTTTAACATGGTTATTTTGAATTCTTTGTCAGGAAACTCTCAGATCTCTATTTCTTTAGGGTTGGTTTCTGGAGATTAATTTTGCTCCTTGATTGGGCCATGTTTTGCTTTTTCATTGTATGCCTTGTGATCTTTTGCTGAGATCTGGGCTTGTGAAAAAACTGCCATCTCTTCCAGTCTTTACAGATTGGCTTAGTGTAGGGTGATACCTTCACCAACTAGCCCAGCTAGAGATTCTTAGGGCCTTTCAAACCTTTTCTAGAGTTGTATCCACTCTGGACTTGAATGTGTGAATTTCCAGATAAAGAGGTTTACCATTTTAATATCTTGCTCCTCCTGGTGTCTGTCTGTGGTGCTGCAACATGACTGCAGCTGACATACCCCAGGCAACCAAAATAGCACTGTTCCTGTTAGTGCTGCTAAGCTACACTGCCCAAAGTCAGTCCTTTGGACAGACTATAAGCCATTTTGTTCATACATGCTACTTAACCCTTTCCCTCTTGAGAGGGAAAACTTCTTAACCAGTTTCTGAAATTCTCTAAGGCAATATATCTTTAAGTCAGTATCTCCGCGGGAGAATGAGTCTGGGGTCCTCTTGCTGCCACTCTCTACATACCCGTTTTTCAGTATTTCCTTATTTTCTGGCACTACAAGATGCTCCAGGCTCATCTTTTTTTTTTTTTTCAGTTGTAGATGGACGCAATATCTTTATTTTATTTATTTTTTATGTGGTGCTGAGGATCAAACCCAGTGACTCACACATGTGAGGCAAGCGCTCTACCACTGAGCCACAACCCCAGCCCAGGCTCATCTTTTTTTAAAAATATTCTTTTAGTTGTCAACAGGCCTTTATTTTTGTTTGTTTATATGCGGTGCCGAGAATCAAACCTAATGCCTCACACATGCTAGGCAAGCGCTCTACCATTAAGCCACAGCCCAACCCCTCCAGGCTCATCTTTATATACTCCAACTCCAGCTTTAGAATCAGTCAAGGAACTCTGGTTCCTTTAACTGGAGAATGGTAATAGGAATAGCTCCCTGAGAGTACATGGGAGACAGTAACCTTTGAGACCTACCTAACCTTTGTCTGAAAGTCATTATTCTACCGTTATACTCATTTGCTATTGTGGTGAGGTAGAATTTTAGATAACAAACTTTCCCCTAAGAATTGAAAGGTTCTCTTCTTGCTTTCTATGTTGCTGTTGAGAAATCAAATCCTTACCAAGTATCCTTTCATATATCTTTTTTTTTCCTTCTTTATGTTCTGAAATTTCAGTTGTAAGCCTTGGAATATACTTTTATGCAATGTGCTAGGCACTTGAAGATACCTTACCATTAGGTTACTTGTCTTTTACATCTAGTGAAATTTTACATTATTTATGATTTCCTAACTTTTCTTCATTCTTTCTAAGTTCCTGTAATTTGGATATTGGACCTCCTGACTGAATAATTTATGTTTCTCTTCTCTCCTACCTTCCATCTTTAATCATTCTAGCATTTGGAAAATTTTCTTAATATGGTTTTCCAATGATTCTGCTAGATTTTTCATTCTGCTGTTATGTTTTAAACCAACAGGATATTTTATCCCCTGAGATTTCCGTATTTTGTAGCATCCTGGTTTCATTTTAAAGATGTAAAATCTTACCTTTCATATATATATATATTTTTTGGTACTGGCAATTGAACTCAGGGACACTCAACCACTGAGCCACATCCTCAGCCCTATTTTGTGTTTTATGTAGAGACAGGGTCTCACTGAGTTGCTTAGCACCTCGCTGTTGCTGAGGCTGGCTTTGAACTTGCGATTCTCCTGTCTCAGCCTCCCTAAGTGCTGGGATTACAGGGTTGCGCCACCACGCCTGGCTCTTACCTTTCATATTTAAAAGTTGGCAGGGGGCAGTTCTCTTCTCATTGGCTTCCATTTGACCTTTCTTCTGTGATATAGGCTTCATTAAGAAATCTGATAATTTTAGAGGGAATCTCATAAATAAGAATTGAGGCTGCTGTAGTTTGGATCTCAAATGGCACCCAAAGAGCCATGTGTTAAAGGCTTAGCTACCAGCTTGGCACTACTGGGAGATGGGTCACTGGAGTATGCACTTGGGACCTCCAACCTCTTCCTTTATTGTCTCCCAGCAATGAGGTGACAAAAAAGGAAAAGGATTTGTTCCACCATGCATTTCCTGCCATGATATGCTGTCTTGCCATAGGCCCCAAAACAACAGAGCAAACTAATGGATGGAAACCACCAAAGCTGTGAGCCAAAATAAGCCTTTTCTCTTTATAAGTTGATTATCTCAAGTATTTGTTATGATAATGGAAAGCTATTACAGAACCTGCAACACTGAAGTAAGACTACTACTGACAGTGGAATTTTGAACTTAATTATAGGTTGGTCAGTGAGCCATTAGCTAATCCCCAGTGTCAGTATTTTTACAATGTTCTTCTCTTAGTGGGCAGTATATATAAAGCCACATAAATTTTGTTTCCATTGCAGTACAGTATAAAAAGCAATGTGGCCTTACCTTTGGAACCTTATGCTTAGGAAGGCATGTCTTTGCCTGGGGAGTTGAGTCATATTGAATAGTGTTAGGTTAGGGTGCAGGGCAGGGATGCAATTATATCCGAAATCTACCAAGGCAGAGGCTTTGGGTCATGAATTATCAGCTGACTTAGAGACTGAAACTAACAGTGTGGACAATCAATCATGTGTAGCTGATAAAGCCCCCATAACAGCTCTGGACTCTAAAGCTGTGTGAACTTCTCTGGTTGGCATTACCCTGTGTCAGTCACGTAGTCTGGCCCTGAGGATAGGACAACAGAAATGCTTCATACTTCTCCTGAATTCTGCCCTCTGCATCTCTTTGGTTAATTTTAACTTGGCCCTTCTGCACGATGTTTCTGCCTTGGAGCCAGTTGTCCATGGTCCCAAAAGCTCTGAAACAGTGAGCCAAAATAAATTTCCCCCTTTCAGTTGTTTGTCAGGTAATTATAACCATGAATACAACTGCTTTCAGTGAGATCTGAATCCTCCTAGGGAATTATCTACCCTAGGAGTGGTTTGGGCAATCTTCCCAACTTGCAAATACTCTTGTCATCAACTCACAAATTTCTACCATCCAGGTTCCCATTATGTTATGGTTTGGATGTGGACTGTCTCCCAAGGACTCATGTGTTGAAAAACTGGTCTCCAGTGCAGCAATGTTCAGAGCTAGGGCTTTTGGGAAGTAACTGAATCATGAGGGCTCTGATCTCATCAGTGGGCTAATCCATTGATAGCTGAATGGACTACTGGGACATGAATGGATTATGTGGGGCATTGTTGGAGGAAGCAGGTCACTGGGGGCATACCCTGGAAGCATGCTTCTTATCTCTGGCTCTTTCTCTTTCTCCTTTCCAGCTGCTATGAGCCGAGTAGCTTTCCTATGGCACATCCATCTGCTACGATGCTTCTGCCTTGGAGTCAGCTGACCATGGACTGAAACCTTGAAACTGAGCCATAATAAATTTTCCTCCTTTAGGTTACGTCAGGTATTTTGGTCAAAGTGATGAAAAGCTGACTACCACACTCAATTACCATCTCCAGAGGAACTCCACATGCCAATCATGGGGGTGTAAAGAGAGCTGTCTAGCAGTGTGGAAACAGGGAGACTTATTGTTCACCCACTCTTCCCTATTTTCATGTCTTGCCTTTATCCTTAGTCCTAGAGGTAACTGGTGCTGAGGATTCCGAGCTGTAAATACATTTCTTAGTTCCTCTGTTGTCTATTTAAAATTGGGCTTTGTTGGGTCTACCAGGTTAGTTAATGCCCATCCATCTGCTTTCCAGTTCCCCAAATTCTGGCTGTTCTTTCCTCTGATTTTTCCAACTCTCTGGGTTTGTTTGAGTGCATCTGTTACAGCAGTCATTGAGAGGTGTCAATCAGATCGTCCTTCAAAAGAATCCGATGTGGAAGTTGGCTGGTTGATAGCTTCTGGCTGCTGTACTTTGGGATCTATCAAGGCATTTGTGCCAAGGCAGTGATTCCACCAAACATATCTGAGAGAGGGTTTGTTAACTGTTTTGATTTACTGAAACTTAAAATATTCCATCAAATTACCCAGGAAAATCCAGGTAGCAGAAATATATAACATGTCCATTTTTTCAAGAGGTCTCAAATCAGCTTTAAAAGGCCATAAAATGATGTACATATGTGTATATATACTGTGCCATTTAAACCACTTCCACTTTCTATAACAGAAGAACTCAAGTAGAGAAATAAACTATAAAAAGTCTGTGGTGCTGAGGTAATATCATAACCTTCCCCCAACATGTCTGCATAGGTATTTAAGGTTAAGTGTGAATATTATATGAGGTCTCAAGTTAATTAATTAATCCCATTTGAATTTTAGGCCCAAAGCAGCCTATCAGACATGTGCCTAAAGGAAATACCTTCAACATGTCCATGTGTACAGATGTGTAGAGGATGGGTGTAAGTCAGGGAAAGGCTTACTAAACCACACTGATAATTAAACATTAGAAGTCTGCAGTTGTTGGCAATACAGAAACATACACAGTCTTCATATTCAAAGTCTTCATGGGGATGTCTTCTGTAATTTCTAGAATGGAAAGAAAAAAATTAAAAAATCAATATTCTAACTATCCTAAGTAAGTAACATATTTAAAAAAATGTTAAGTGGCTATGTAGTAAGAAATCTGGCCTCATCCTAAGTAAGATCAGACCTTTGTCCCTGCTAATAAGATGATTCATGGTAGAGTTGGTCACACTAGTAAGACCTACTGTATGATTCGGGGTGGGGACCAAGTCCCACAGTCATCAGTTGATACAGAAACCCGTCAGCTATAGGAGCAATGAATCACTCATGCCTACATAATGAAACCTCAATAAAAACTCTGAACACCAAGGCTCTGGTTAGCTTCCCTGGTTGGTAGTACTCTGTACTGTCACATTTGAAGGAGATAACATTGATCATTACTGCCATGGGGAGAAGAGGACCTGGAGCCCTTCATTTGAACCCCTGTAAGATTCTACCCATTAATCTCTTTCTTTGGCTGGTTCTAATTTGTATCCTTCCCCTATAATAAACAATCCATGGGTGTCATACCTTTCACTGAGTCCTTTTAGCAAATTACCGAACCTGAGGGTGATGTGGGGATGCCCCCTGCCCCTCTGGAAGTTGTAGTTGGTGCCAGAAGTGATGGTGGTCTTATGTAGACTATTCACTTTGATTCACAGTTGAACTGAAACTGATTTTGCAACTCCTTGCAGTCGGAATGAGAAGTTTGGGGCAGACTACTGGGAACATCCAAAGGGCTATTTCTCACTTTACAGTGTGACTTACTCTGAGTACTGCCCAAGATGCTTCTGTCCCTCATAAACACATATTTCCTATACCAAAACAAAAGGCCTAGAAGCAGTGTCAACCCACTAGCCCAGACATACTTCCTAAATAAAACTCTCCATAACTGGAAGAATATCTATTTTCAGGTATGGGCAAGCAGGGGCAGGTACATGACAGGCTTAAGACATTGCTCTACTCAAAAGCAAGAAGTTCCCAAAGACTGAGGGGATAGTGTCAAAGAATATAGGAGTCAGTGTGGGCAATGGAAAACTTTATGCATCTAAAAGTATAATAAAAATGCAGTTTATTAAAACCTACAAACTATAGGGAGGAAAAAAAGAAAGTAAAAAGAAAAAATTTAGAAGTTATTTGCCTACCATGGGACATTTTGTCTCTGAGACAAAATGAGATGTGAATTTAAAAAGGTAAGAATCAGCTTTCTCTAGAAATAGCTGATGTCCTAGCAGGCAATTCTGGATATAAAAATACCCTCCTTAATGATAATGACAGGATCTGGAGATGATGTTTAGAGTCTAGGAGAAGAAACAAGAAGATACTTAGGAGTTTCTAAATTTTAAGCATTTTGTGGTCTAATTTACCAAGTTATTAATACTTAAAGAAAAAAATTAAAAGGCAAATTATGATGAAAATGAGACTACAGATACTGGACTGAAAAAGGTACTGCACTGTAAGACATCTCAGCTTTGTGATAAGCTTGGGTAAGTCACTTAACCTTTATGCCCTTAGCTACTAAACTCTGCCTAGCTAACCGCAGAGAAAAGGAAGGCAGTAAGACAGTATAGGTAAGATCTCTGGTTATATATATGAATCACAGTAGTATTATAAGTATTTAATTCACACAGACATGATTCTATCCTTGACCAATTTTCAATCATTTAGATTACTTTTACTTTCTATGCTTAAGAACTCAAGTACAGAAATAAACTTTGTGGTGCTTAGGAGCATTTGGTGACTGAGGGATTCAAGGGCTAAGGAAAAAGGAAGTTAAGAATGTGCTTATCATGACAGGGAGTTACATGTCCTACAGATGATTCTTACCACCATGCCACAATGAAAGAACCGTATGTGTTGGAGGGAGAGTAAAAACAGCCTCCTGATAGAGGGAAAGACTCAAGGATGTAACTGGAAAGGCAGAAAAGGACTAGAACATGAAGGATCTCATGTGCCAAGCTGAAGTTCCTGAAGTATTAAGCAGTGGGGACCTTGGGGACTCCCGAGTGGGGAACAGCATCATGGTAAGAATGTTCATAAAGAAAATTTTGATGGAAGAATAGACTGTAGATGGACAATTTCAACAGTTGATAACCTCCTAAACTAGGTGAGAGGAGAAAAAACAAGGGAAAGTCACTGAAAATAAATCTAAGGTACAGCTGGCTGCTTTTCATTAAAGGAAGGGAGAGAGGAACCCAAGGGAAAATAAGGATTTATAGTTTATTAAAATTTTGTGGTGGCTTCTAATGGCTTAATGCTTTTTGTACTAAAGTCTGTGAAAGTGAGATTAGAAAAATCTCTTGGTCTATACAAACTAGGAAGTCTAAAACACCCTTCTCAAAAAACTGGGACCTTGGGGCTGGGGTTGCGGATCAGTGGTAGAGTGCTTGCCTCGCACATGTAGAGGCACTGGGTTTGATCCTCAGCACCACATACAAAATACATAAATAAATAAAATAAAGGTTTAAAAAAAAACTACATTGGTAACAAGAAAGTAAAATGTTAGAAGGGTTACAAAATGGCTTTAAAATAAAAAACTGGGACCTTGAAAAAGGAACAGATAGCAAAGGGGTAAATATGAATAAGATGTTTCATTAAAGGTGGGAGGGTGAGAATGCATTGTTTAATAATAGCCTCCCCAACTACTTACCCACATTCTAAATTCCTAGAAGCTGTGAATGTAACCTTATTTGTAAAAGGAGGAAATACAGGAGAAGGAAGCAATGTGACCATGGAGTGATGGGGCTGCAAGGAAAAGATTCTTTCCTTGAGCTTTAGGAGAGTGTAGCTTCATTGATACCTTGATTTCAGGCTTCAGAACTGTGAACGAATAAATTCCTGTTGTTTTAAGGCACCCACTGAGTGGCAATTCACTGTGATGGCCCCAGGAAACCAGCATAGAAAGGAGGACTCACTCAGCCCTTCTCTGGGGCAGGGGCAAGCAGACTCTCTCCAGGAATTCCTGGCCCCTGCATAACTTTCTTAACATTCTCTGTGGCCTAAACAATTGAGCTGAAAGACAGTCTGGGTGGACAGTGTCGCCACGGAACTAGAGAAATGTTCCTTAAAATTGGGCTTCAACAGAAACCTAACAAAATAAGCAAGACAACTGAGTGATACAAGCAGAAAGATGAAAAGTAATAAAGAATGTTTAAAAAGGAAATGCTAGAAATCAAATCAAAGCACTATAACAGAAACAAAGAATGACTTCTATCAAAAAATGTATATACTTAGGCATATCATAGTGAACTGCAGAAAATCAAAAGACAATGGTAAAAATCTTGAAAGAATCCAGAAGAAAAAACACCTTATCATGGAGGAGCAAGAATCAATCAGTCAAAATAAACTGGACTGTGGCACACAAGGATGAAGAGAGGGAAAATATGAACACAGAAGAGAGAGGCAAGGTGGTGTGTATTGAAAACGTCTCATCAAAATTCCAGCAAGAGCCGGGCGCGGTGGCGCAAGCCTGTAATCCCAGAGGCTAAGGAGGCTGAGACAGAATCGCGAGTTCAAAGCCAGCCTCAGCAGCAGTGAGGCACGAAGCAACTCAGTGAGACCCTGTTTCTATATAAAACATAAAACAGGGGTAGGGGATGTGGCCCAGTGGTCGAGTGCCCCTGAGTTCAATCTCCAGTACCCCCCCCTCCGCCAAAAAAAAATTCCAGCAAGAGATGATATTAGAGAATGCATAGAGGTTCACCCAGTATCTGGCAACTTTGCATAAGTGCTGAAAGACACTGACCCTGATTAAAAAGCCCCCAATCCTGGCTTAATGTCTTGTAAGTAACAACACGGGAGGGTAAAAGATTCTGAGTTGGGATGGTGAGAAGGATGGCCATGAACAGAAAAGAACAGATCCCACAAAGGGAAGCTGTTTGGGAAGTGATTTCAGGGGCACCAAAAGTAGAGTGAGCGTGCTGGGTGGACAAGCAGGATCACAAGACAGAACTCAAGGGGGGCCACGCTGTCCACAGAGGCTGACCCAAGCACCCCTGAAACCGAAGCCACACAAGAGGGTGATATAAATGGGGAAAATGCTGCTGCTAAGCATCAGCTGGTGGAAGTTGCTGTCCTGATTTTGTTTTCTGAATTAATGGACATCACTTGCCGGCCGACCTGTTGTTATGTGGCCCAGTAACAAAATGGATGTGAGCATGCTTCATCAACTGGCAGGGAGGGAGCCACCTGCAATGCCAGTTATGAGTTTCCTTCAGGCTGGTGCCTTATAATGTGATAATTTTGATTCCCGGGGAGAACAATTTTTAGGTCAGCAAATATGCTAATTTACCTAGAAGCCCTGTATTTGTAAATTATCTTCAAAGCAAAAAGTAATTACCCTTTCAATTATTATTTCTAAAAAATTATATTGTGGTTACTTTCTAAAGAAATAGCCAAAACAAACAAACAAACAAAAAACCCCATCTCTCCTACACATAATCTATAAATGGTTCATGGCATTAATATCAACTGTCAATGAAGAGAAAAATTCATGGTCCATAATCCCCTCACCGTGTGTTTGAGTCTCATTCAGAAACAACTTTAGCTTCCTGCTCCGAAGGCCAAACACCTTGGCTGCCTCATACAGGAGGCCTTGGTGGGTGAGTCCATTCTGCCCAAGTGGGTTTTCAAGCAGGAGGGTGCCCTCTGTTCCCATTAAACACTCTACAGAAGGAAAAACACATCGGATTAATTCCTGAGAGCTCACCCTCTAACATAGGCAGTGACTATAGACAGCTGGACATACAATCTATGTAAAAACAGCCCTGGACAGTCCCCAGAAGTAAAGGAGATAGGGGAAAAGAAAAACTGACTTATATAGAAGCCAGCACCTTGGGGAAGAGATATTCAGTAATACATAGTTAAGTGAAGAATCAAAAGGCTTCAGTAAAAATGCATACAATGAGGATCCTAGCACACCAGTGTTATGGGCCAGACTTCACGTGTCTTGGCCAAACAGACTCCATTTTACACTGAGGCTCCATTTTCTATATGAAGAGCCCCCTCCCATTCAAAGCCCACAGCCACATCTCCCATATCCTGCTTCTCATGCTTAGTATATCCTGTTTGGCAGCACATAACATAAGAAAAAGAAAAAGGAAAGAAATGTTTCTCAAGGTGTTATCTTTTGTTCCTGTGCAATGTACGCTGACTCGGCTTATTCTGACCTACTTTGCTTGTGGTTTTGAGTTATAAAGACAAGCTTTAACCCTGGTGGGGGGTGACGTGAGCAGAGACGAATTAGTCACTGCCCTTTGGTCACCAGCAAATGAAGTTCCTTGTCTTGCTTCAAAACTAACCTGGTGATTTATTTCAATTGTGCCACAACACCAGGAAAAAACAGATTATCAATCTAGATTCTTGATTAAGGCATGAAAGCATACAAGCTTTCAGAACATTTACCAAGGGAAAAAAAGGTGAAATTACAAAATGAAATATTCTGGGACTTAAACAATTGCTTCATTATTTGTCAACTTTACCTATCCTATTTATTTCATTTCCTGACTATATCAGATAGATAAAGCCTTTCTACATAAACACACTTTAAAAACAAAAATGAAAACAAAAAGAACCTGTGGTGCTCTCCAAAGCAGCTGGAGAGTCTACACTTTAAAATCACTGCTATGTGTTGACAAATACATGAGCCAGAGATGTGAACCCTAAGGGAATCTTATCACCCAACACCCCACAATCTGACTGCCCGGGAAGGCAAGTACCTTGAGGTTCTGCGTTCAGGAGCTGCAGGTTGATATATTCACAGAGAAGAGTACTAGGGCTGTTGATAGAAGAAGGAACTGATCCCGCAGTCACACAAAGTGTTTTTCCACTAAGACTCATTAAGTCAGTTTGGTTTTGTATTTCTAAAAATAACAATAATTCTGAAGTCATTCATTTTTTCCTACTTCACTATTAAATTAACATCTACCTTTTTATAGTGATGATTTCCATTTAATTTTGTTATCAAAAGACATTGCCTTTTCTATAAAACCAGGCTTTAATGACATCCAAAGAGTAGAAATTGTTTTTTTGTTTTTTGTTTTGTATTAGGAATTGAACTGGGGTTCTTGTGCATGCTAGGCAAACATTCTACTACTGAGCTACATCTCCAGTCCCCTAAATAGTAGGAATTCTTAATATTGAAAAGTAAATGGCATAATAATATAATTAAAACACAAAGCAAATTTTCCCTGTTATAATGTGGCTCCTCTTAAAATTTCCTCCTATATCAGAATCTCAAACTTCAACATGAAAAGCTTACATTTGAAAAATGATAATTATAATCAGCAAAAAAGTTGTAATTCTTTAAAACTGTATTCTAGTGCCTGGATTTAGTAAGACTCAGGCACCATGTTTAACGAAGTTACCATGTTTAACGAAGACTCAGGCACCATGTTTAACGAAGGGGCGGGTGGGGGGGCGGTATTTCTGAATCCTGATAATCTGTCACATGGGGCACTAGGTTGGACTAGGACCTTGGCCTCCTGATAGGCCCAGGGTTTTCAGTGGAATCCCAATGAGGGGCACAAAGGGACACTGCAGCCCAGCACTGCTGAAGGGCTGCCAACTCTGAGTCAACAAAAGCACCAAGGTTTGGGAGAGTCAAAGCACATTCTCCTTCCACATACCTGTTTCACCATGGAAGACAGATAGCTCTGTGTCTTTAATACCAAAAATGCTAGTAACAACACTCTTTAGCTTTAAAAGATCCAACCTATTATCACCTTTTGGATTTTCCAGAAGCAAAACTCCACCTAAAAAGCCACAAAAATAAGAACTTCAGAAAAGTAAGACTTAAAAACAAAATGCTAAATTTAGAGGAAAAGACAAAGTATTCAAGGGAGTTTAAGCCTGATATTTTCTTTTCTCTTCTTGTGAAGTACACACTATTTCTATTTTGTAGTACATGTTTTGGCAATCCTCAGTAGATATGGTCAAGGGATGAGACTCTATTGTTCTCATCTTTTTCTAGATTCAAACTCTTATATTTATAAACCCTGTTTTTCATTTTGTGCACTTGTAAATGCCCAAGGTATAGTGGTTAAAAATATAATCTGATCATTACCTTAAAAAATATCCTTAAGTGGCCCTGATGTTGATACATCCTAGACCTAGATTCAATTACAGATATTTACTTTATTGACTTATTTAAACATTTTACTTTTTTTTTTTTGGGTACTGGGGATTGAACTCAAGAGTACTCGACCACTGAGCCACATCCCCAGCCCTATTTTGTGTTTTATGTAGAGACAGGGTCTCACTGAGTTGCTTAGTGCCTCGCCGTTGCTGAGGCTGGCTTTGAACTTACTTATTCTCCTGTCTCAGCCTCCCAAAGTGCTGGGATTACAGGTGTGCGCCACCGCACCTGGCTTTAAACATTTTACTTTAAGGTAATTATAATCACATGAAATTATAGGAAATAATTGAGATACCACAGGTCCTAGTTCCCCTCAAAGGTAACATCTTTACAAAACAATGTCACAAACAGGATATCAACAGTAATGTATTACTCAGTTAATCCTATCCAGATTTCCTCAGTTTCACTTTTGCTTATTGGGGTGTGTATGTTTAGTTTTATGTGGTTTTAAAATGGATGCAGAACCTGCATCCATCACCACCATTAAGACAGAGGACAGTGCTGTCATAACAAGGGTCCTGGTGTTCCCTTTTAATAGGCACCCTAACCCTCCATAACTCCTAGCAGATAACAGTCTTCACTCCTATCTATCCTTCACTATCATTTCAAGAGTGCGGACATATGGGGTGGAATTTTTGTGACGTTTTTTCAACCAGCATCAATCTCTAAAAGATTAAAATAAGTGGCAGTGCTAATCAATGGTTGTTAACCTTTTTATTGCTGAGCAGTGTTGTGTGGTATGGATGTATTACACTCCACCATTTTACCTGTTGAACAGCATCCTGGTTTTGGCTATAATGTGTTTGGTGACACCCACCAACAGGTTATCTGGTGAACATGTTTTCACTTCACTGGGATAAATACCTAGGAGCACAACTGCGGTGTCATCATGGAAAGCAAAGGCTTAGTTTCTATGACACTGCCAAACCCTTTCCCACTGCACCACTTTACATTCCCCCAGCAATGTATGAGATCTAGTTCCTCTGCATCCTTACCAGCATTTATTAAGTCACTTTGATAGGTGTGTAGTAAAACCTTGCTGTGGCTTTAATTTGCATTTCCCTAATGGCTAATGATGTTAAACATATTCT
Organism: Xerus rutilus; assembly: GCA_028644305.1. Classification (NCBI taxonomy): domain Eukaryota; kingdom Metazoa; phylum Chordata; class Mammalia; order Rodentia; family Sciuridae; genus Xerus; species Xerus rutilus. Next base: position 61,421,329 of record CM053412.1, on the reverse strand, counting down.
CTTACAAAAACGTGTATGCCCTTCCCTCTTTTCCTGATTGGATTTTCATCAACATATTCTCTTACAAAAACGTGTATGCCCTTCCCTCTTTTCCTGATTGGATTGTATTTTTACTGAGTATTGAGAGGTCTCTACATTTTAGATATGTCCTTTGTGGGGCGTGTTGTTCATAAAAATCTTCCAGTCTGATGCTTTTCATTCTTTTCATGTATCTTTTGCAAAGAAAATTTTTTTAATATTGATGAAGTCCAATTTATCAATTTTCCCTTTTATGGACAGTGCTCTCAGTGCTCAGTCTTTAAAACTTTTTGCTTACATGAAAAAACCCTGTTTTTTCCACAAATACAAGAAAAACACTTGGGCCATCTGAATAGATGACCTTAATTTATTCCATCTGCTACAAACACAACTTTGATATAGCTATTTCATAAACTAGTGAGTTTTGTATTTTAGTATCTGACACGTGGCTAGCATTTTAGAATAAAAGCTATAACATCCGCTTCTGTCTATATGTTTACGTATGCCTATTTATATATATGTTTACATAAGTGATGTTTTTCTATCTCTGGTTAGTAAGGTGCAATTAATTTGTAAAAGAGTTAGCTAACTGATTTAGAAATAAGTGCTTAATATAAACTAAGTATTCTCTCTGAAGTATAGAAACTAACACAACTGCTTTTCAAGTTCACATAACTTGGGTGTTTTGATAAATGAGAATCATGTTGGTTTAATAAATGAACATGCCTTCAAGAGTTAGCATTAAATATGATGCATACATAAAACCTTTAAATTCCACCTGGGTTTATTAGTCAATAAGCTTATGTTCTTTTTACTAGAGTTTGAACATTATAGGATTATAAATTCAATATAAAAACAAATGTGTAAGTGAAAGTGCTTGTGTATCAAGCACAGCAGTAAAACGAGAGCAGCTGTGCCTCTCCCCTTTCAGGATTCCTGCTTTTGTGGTGACAGCCTAACATGCACATACTATAAAAGCAGCTAACAGTGATAACTTGATGACAGCTGGGATTGCTTTGTGTTATGGCTAAAAATAGCTCTCTAGATATCTTTGGTAACTTACACCCTGGTGTTCCAATAAATTAGATGATGGCTATTCATATAATATCTATAAAATTTCCAGATAAGATAAAATACTGAATCATCAATGGCTGAAAATGAGTTTTTCCACTTTTGGTTTCTTATTACAGAAGAACTAAAGATGAGTGGACTTGTTAATAAACATGTCCTGTGCCAAACTGAAAAATTTACGAGGAACCACATGCTTTCAGAAGTTCTGATTTACAGATCTACCAATCTTCAGGACGCAGACAGTTAAAACAATAAATAATAAGGGAAACAATTCAGCATATGAAAAAGCAAGACCTGGCTTTGGTAAGCAAAGCTAGGAGTTATGAAGAATGTGTCTGTTAAACAAAACTTCAGGGCCTTCTGCCTTCAGTTCACGTATCACAACTCAAGAAGGTCCCTCCAGATTCTTTGGACTGTACATCAATTGGAGACATTAAAGTAAAGCTCACAAGGGACATTTTCCCCCAAACCAGATGGCATCCTGGCCGTCATCTAGGTCATGAATCAAGATTTCTCTTTTCTGCCATCATGAAAATCGTATCCTTTTTTCTTTTCCTGTATTACCTGATGTCCTAATCTTTTCCCTTTCCTTACAAAACAATGCATGGGACCATAAAGTGTGAAGGCGTTAGAGAAGCCTCATACTATAGCAAAACAACAACAACAACAACAACAACAACAAACAGAGTAAATGTAGCATTTATGTACCAATGCCAAAAAAACAAAAATAAAAGCCCAGAAAGCAACCCCACTAGCCCCAGTGCCTCTCTATGTACCCAGTGAGAGTCACCCTGAAATCCCAAAGGAAGAGTGGAAAGCTATTCCTGACGTTCACCTATACTTGCTGAAAGCAGTAACAATAATTAATAGCCTAGTGGCCACCAAATACAGAAAACCTGCCTAAGTGCTGCACACTGAGGAAAGGGTCAGTGTGCTTCCAGGCATCATGTACTCAAGCCTGGGGCCTATGTAGGTACAAGAAATAATTTGTATGATATCACTGGATTAAAAGGAGCCAGGTCCTTTGGCACTAAGTGTGAGTATCTATGCCTACAGCATGCCATAACCACCTCCCTGCATCTACCCCTGCCCAAGGAAGTTTCCTACTAGACCTGTTCCAGAGCCACAATGACATGTGGACAAATGTAACTACCCCACACTCAAATGCCACTCATTTCCAGCCCCCAAGAGCCTTTTTTGGGGTCTGTGTAGAATTTGCTTTGTCTCTTCTGCCTTTCCACAGGTCGGATCTTGCTATCTGGTCTGGCTCACTTCTGCCTTGCAAACACCTTCCCCTGAAGGTTCCCATAAAAGGCTAAAAGCCAAAATGGCCAACAACTAAAATTAACACCAACTTTGAAACAGATGAAGATAACTTAGATTCCACTGAGAGAAGATTTCAATGGAATGGAAGGCTCCCTTTCTGCATTTTCTGGGGTACCAGTTGTAAGGAATTTCTGGGGTACCAGTTGTAATTCATAAATTAGGGAAAATCTTGAACTTTGTGGCCAACTAGACCTACTAAGTATTCAGATAGGTAGAGAGTGCCCATCTGAAGGTGGATGATTAATACAGGTTTCAAAAGAAGCACTTATTAGAACATCATGTGGCTTTTTATTTCCTCTCTCCATGTTGGAGGCTTATATATGCTGCCAAACGCATTTCTCAGATATGCACTAAGAACTACATCAATCAATTTTGTAGTATTTGTTGCAAACATGAAATGAAATTTTGAAAATTCAAGAGGAAAGAAAATCTAATCAATTAACCTGTACTTTGCCTCTCTGTTGTTCTTCCTTTCTAAAGGTCCTGGATTAGCTCTTTTATCATTCCTGGTTTTTTGTGTGAAGAACTCCAGTAGCACCAGGTATAGTGGTACATGCCTAAAACCCCAG
>CM053412.1:61307216-61418245 GCA_028644305.1 Xerus rutilus | reverse complement strand
AGCAGCTTGGGAGGCTGAGGCAGGAGGACTGTGAGTTCAAAGCCAGCCTCAGCAATAGCAAGGCACTAAGCAACTCAGTGAGACCCTGTCTCTACATAAAACACAAAACAGGGCTGGGGATGTGGCTCAGTGGTTGAGTACCCCTGAGTTCAATCTCTGGTACCAAAAAAAAAAAAAAAAAAAAGTAAAAAGGGTCGAGGATGTGGCTCAGTGTGTCCCTGGGTTCAATCCCTGGTATCACCCCTTGTCCCCTCAAAAAAACACTCCATTAGCTATTCTTGTAGAAATGGTCTGCTGGCAACACATCTGTTTGGTTTTCCTTCGTTCTCCCATCATCCTGGAGGTTTGTCTGATATAGAGTTCTGGATAGATAATACTTATGTTTCAATAGCTGAAAAATGTCTTTTCTTTTTGGCCTGTGTTCTGATCAGAAAACAATGTAAGTAAGGTATTTTATCTCTCTTACTACTTTCAAGACACTGTCAACTCTTCAGAAGTTGGATTATGACGTGTATTGACATGTGTTCTTTTGGGTTTATCCGGTTTGTGTTTCATCAGTCTTAGTCTGTTTAGATGGCTGTAACAAAATACTACAGGCTAGGCAGCTTATTAAGCAAGAGAAATTTATTTCTCAAAGTTCTGGAGACTGAGAAGTTCAAGATCAAGACACCTACAGATTTGGTGTCTCGTAAGGGACCACGTCCTGGTTCACAGATGGCATTTTTTGCTGTGTCCTAATGTGGTAGAAAGGGGTGACTAGCTCTCTGGAGTCTTTTATACATTATGGCAACTTTAGGAGGTTTTCAGCTATTATTTCTTTGAGTACCCTTTTAGTCCTAGCTTCTTTCTCTTTTGACTCCATTAACAGGAATGTAATCTTTTGTTATTTGTTCATTTTTTTTCCAACTCTGTTGTTTAGAATGGGTAATTATTATTGTTCTATCTTCTAGTTTATGGATTCTTTTCTTTCTCTTCTATTTTGTTGCTGAGTCTATCCACTTAGTTTTATTTTTTAGCTATATTTTTCATTCCTTCTTTTTTTTCTTTCTTTTTTAGTACTGGAGGTTGAACTCAGGGTCTTGTGTGTGCAAGACACGTAAGTGCTCAACCACTGAGCCACATGCCCAGCCCATCTAAAATTTTTTAGTTTGAGAAAGGGTCTTGCTAAGCCTCCCAGGCTGGCCTTAACTTTCAGTCCTCCTGCTCAGCCTCCGAAGTAGCTGGGATTATAGACATGCACTACAACAGCAGCTAGGTTAGTTACATTTTTCAGTTCTAAAATTTATGCTGGATTCTTCTTTATATCTTCTATTTCTTTGCTGAGGCTTTGTATTTTTAATTTGTTTCTATTATATTTGTTATTAATTGTTGAAACATTATGTGAGACAATTTTAACATTTCAATCATATCAGTATTGGCACCAATGTGTGTCTTTTCTCGTTCAGCCTGAGATCTTCCTGGTTCTTGGTATGATCAATGATCTTCCAATAAAACCTGGACATTTGAGTATTATGAGACTCTAGTTCTTATTTAAGACCTCTATTTTAGTTGACCTTGATCACACGGGCAGGGGAAAGGGGACACTGCCTAGTTACTTCCAGGTAAGAGAAGTAGTCCAGGTGCACTATCAGCCTCTACTTAAACCAAGGTCAGAACCTGTTGTTACTGTGGGGTGGCAGAGGAGAGAGATCTCATTCTAAGATTTCTCCTCTAGGTCTTCACCAGTAAAACGGTAGTGCCTCTTTACTGATCCTCCACACTTTCCTATCTTATGCAAGGCTCTGGGTTCAATCCCCAGAACCTCAAACAAAACAAAACAAAAGCTGTCTCACATTGTCCATCTCCTACTCCTAGAGACTTTTTTTTTATCTGTACTTGTTGGCATTTTTAGGTTGCCAACTTCTTAAGCCCTACATTTGAGACATATGAGGCAAAAAAAGAAAATCCAAGGAACTCACCACTATAATGTTGCTTGGTTTCAACATTCCTAGCTGGTCTGCTCTCTTCCCTCTACCTTTGACAGTCTTATGTTTGCTTTGGTCTATAATGGATTGGGTACTTTGATGTATTTAATGGGAGGAATTGGGAAAAACACGTCCATCTTCCTGTAAGTGCAAGTCCATCATTTACTTTAATGGATTCACTTTGATGTCAATGAAAAAGAAATAGTTATCTGATTTTACCAATTCCCTTCTGCTGGCCTAAAGATTCCCAAAGGTTTAAATAATGCCATATGAGCCACGGAATTAATTTCCTCCTACCTTGTTCACTGCCGTTTGCACAAATGTTAAGATTGACATATGCACAAGCAGGACCAGTCAGGGATGATCCTTTAGTCAGTGTGATTTCCAATTCAGACCCCTTTAACTGAACAAATGAGAACACATAATTAACTATAGCCTGTAGAATGCAGTGTGCCACACCATCACTGACTTCTTTTTTTTTTTTTTAGCTGTAGATGAACACAATATCTTTATTTATTTTATGTAGTGCTGAGGATTGAACCCAGTGCCCCACGTATGCGAGGCAAGCGCTCAACCGCTGAGCTATAACCCCAGCCCCCCATCACTGACTTCTTAAGAACAACACTCTTAAAAAAATAAAAGCATTCCCGTTCTTTTCCTCCTTTTATCCTGTTCTTTAAAAAATAAAGTTAAATGCTTTTCAAGTCAACTGTTATTTATTTCTGATAATTACCAGAATCTATAATATTCACTTGTCTAGTGTTAGACAAAACAACCAATGTGGCCACTTTATTTCCTGGCAGATCTCACATGCCCTCCTGGCTACCTCCCCCAAGAGAACTTCTGTGAGAGCAGTTCTGCCTCCCTCCCCTTAATCTCTTCTGGATTCCTCTCTGACTCCACCCACTACCATTCAGAGTAGTAACTACTGGGGACCAGAATATCAAGATGTGACTACATAGACTACATAGTCACACCAAATCTGACATCTTTTTTTTTTTTTTTTTAAATATTTTTTTAGTTGTAGATGGACACAATGTCTTTATTTTACTGCTTTGTATGTGGTGCTGAGGATCGAACCCAGGGCCTCACGCATGCAAGGCAAGCGCTCTACCACTGAGCTACAACCCCAGCCCCCAAATCTGACATCTTTCAGTGGTTCAACAGAACCCAGAACTCACCTGTGTTTTTTCTTGAATAAGGATTTTATCTGATGTAGGAACTGGATATGGTTTCAAGGGGGCTTTTATGGTAGCAAATATGAATTCTGTGTGGCTTTCAATAACGTTATTCAGGTACCTTCCTTCAGATGTTGCATTGTAATAGACTGTAATTTCATCAGTTGGAACAAGATTACACTGAAAGCATATACAGAAAAATTTAAAAAGGAAGCACATTTTGTTAATCAAAACTTAACGTACTGTCAAACAAGTCCTGACGATGCCACATTGAACCACTATGGAAGGGCATGCCTCCTTAGGATGAACTACACTGTGAAAACAGCATCTGCTTTGCTGTCCTCTGCCCATTCTTTGGGACTATAGGATGGGTATCTTCTTAGCACAATCAGCCCCTCATCAACAATGAAACAAAGGAACGACTGAGAACCCACTCAAGAAGCTCTTTGCCTCAACAAATGTTTTCAGTGAACAGTGAAAAAAAAAAAAAAAGAAGCTCTGAACCGGGAGAGCATGCACAAATACTCCTGTTATCTGCTGGATGGCTCCTCTGAGACCCACAGGTCTCAGACATTTGGCCTGGGGAGGAAGATGTATAAGAGACCTCCTAAATGTCGATGCCTCCTTGGGGTAAGAGTTTTCTGACTCTCTCACTGGGCTTGGTGGCTCCTCTGCTCCGCAGGCAACAGACTCTGTGCCTTCCTCAGTTCCCAAATGGGGAAAACCCATCCCACTCTGTCCAGGCCCCAAATCTCTCCCCTGTGCTAGGAGCCCTCCACACTGACTGCCTTCCTCAGAAACACTGCCATCTCTGGTTACTTTCTGCACCAGCCAGAGAGTTATAATTCCAGATGATTTTGTGGAAGCCCAAAGAAATTGAAAAAGAATGGTAAGACGCATACATTAGTTGAAATATCCTGGTCAGAGAAATAAAAAGAACCATATCCAGCCGGAGAATAAGTAAGTAGGTAGGAAAGACACCTATTTTCCCTGCTGAATGGATGATGGATTAGTCAATCATCATCATTAATTCATCAGAACAATTTATATCACCTGCCTCTCTCTCTGGTGCTTGTCAAAATCAAACATAAAAACAAACACAGGTACAAAACAGCTTTTCCTTGACCTGACAAACTGACCTTCTTTCGAAGTTTCTGGATGCGATTGATGACTTCCCTAGCCATTCCCTCATCCACCATTGACTGGTCAGGGGTGACATCCAAGAGAACCAAAGCCTGTAGAAGGAACAGCACACAACATGATAGTCAAGTAAGAACATGTCTTTCAAACCCGGCAAAGTGCTACTTAAAACTAACTCCTGGGTACAGCTGAGAGGTAGAGTGCTTGCCTAGCATGGATGAGGCCCTGGGTTTGATCCCCAGCACCACTGAAAAAATCAATGTAAAAACTGAATTCTCAGGCTGAGGTTGTAGTTCAGTAGTAGAACACTTGCTTAACATGCATGAAGCACTGGGTTTGATTCTCAGCACCGCAGATAAATGAATAAAATAAAGGTCCATTGACAACTAAAAAAATATTTAGAAAAACAAACAAACAAACAAACAAAAAAACCCCCCCAAAACACAAAACTGAAGTCTCAGGAGTCTATGATGCAACACCATTTATTCATGTTACTGAGCAAAGGGCATAAAATTAATCCAGTTCCTTTATCATTGAGGTACTTCTCTGTAAACAGTTAGCTATCTTCCACTCCTGAAAAAAGATGCACTTTTACTTCTTTGTAGGGTGCTGCTCATAGGAGATGACGTGAGACCCCCTTTCACAAGTCCCTCATGTGACTCTGTATTTGGTCATCTAATAAACAGTATAAATTCTCCTAATAATTAAGATAATAATCAAGATGCCCCTAGAACAGTAAACTTTCTCCACCACAAACAAGTGGGCTGAGGCCTCAGAGCAGCCAACTCCAGGCAATTTGCTTGATCTATGACCACTGATGATCCTTCAGTTTGTCAAGATTCAAAATGTGAATTCTAGAATGGACAGCAATGTTTTCTATACGGCTTGATTTAAGCTGCCACCTTTTTCCTAACCTTATTTCCTACCTCACTTGTTTTGAAAGTTTTGATTATAATGCAGTAATAGTGACACCACTACTTCTATTACAGAGCACATTATAGGGCAAAATGTACTCTACAAAGTCCTCGTAAATTAGGAATCATCCATTTACCTTGGAGGAAACTCCATTAGAGAAGTTCACACACTTGCCTTAATACACAAAAAGACTAGTGGTGCAGCTGGAAATGGATGCAGCCCAGTATAATATGTGAGCCACATCAAGAAATTAAGAGGCATCACAGATGACATTTCTCTAAGCAGGGACAACTTTCCAGGCCCCTGATGTGCTGTTACTAGGAAGGGATGCCTACTCTCGCTGCTTATAAACTGCTCCCTGCCTTCCTTCCTGGCCATGTCATCTCTGACTCCTTGCTACTGTCACATGGAGACTGGTACTTATGGAACTCACATCTTCAGGAGGCTGGCCTTCTCTTTAAGGAAGGGCTGCTCTAGCTCCCCCTGTACCTGGGGTTAGACAGAGCAGGATTCCACCAATATCCCCCTGCCTCCATGGGAGATCTTCTCGCTTGGAGAAGTCGAGTCAGGACTGGGGAGAGATACTCTGTTCAATCGTAACAAAAACACTGACCCAGAATCCAAAACAGCCTGTACACTGTCTTCATGGAGAGCTTCCTGAAGACCTTCACCCTCACCCAATTGTGGGATAGGGCTTCTCTGAACTTATTTCCACCTAAGAACTTATCCAGGCAGACACCAAGACTCGGCTTGAGAGTATTTTGTTAAACTGAAGGGAGACTGGTAGAATAGAGGAAGAGGATGGGGGAGGGAGCAAGGAGGGGAAGGGAGGTACAGGGGAATGTAAATGACCGAATTATGTTATGTGCATGTACAAATGCCACAAATGAACCCTAGTGTATAACTATAATCGTTAAAAAAAAAGATTTGGCTTCCTTTCTTGCGTCATGACTGGCTCATTTCTTGTAGTTTATTTTTGTGCAATAGAACATTTAAAAGGATTTCTCACGGGGCTGGGATTGTAGCTCAGCGGTAGAGCGCTTGTCTCGCATGTGTGAGGCCCTGGGTTCGATCCTCAGCACCACATACAAAGCAATAAAATAAAGACATTGTGTTCATCTACAAATAAAAAAAAAAAAAAAGGATTTCTCACAAGTAGTAACTACAAAACATGGATTTCTGCATTTGCTAAACAAATGTTCATGTTAAGAGTCTACTACAGAGAAGTTTAATAAAGCCAATCTAAAGTGAATAACTGGTTGATTTTACTTTGAGACAAACTGTGAACATAGGAAAGGCATAAGTGAAATACTTTCTCATGTTCTCATCTCTATATAAAGAACCTTGTAGGGAACAGAAAAATACCTGAGCATCTGAGTGAGCTTCGAACTGTGCAGTCCCACCTGTGGCCTGGTCAAAGGTATACATGAGACGGATGTCTTCTTCATGCAATTCATGGCCTTCCACAACAATGCTCCCTGAAGGAAAAGAAGACTCCATTAGTCCCTCCTCTTCAAGCTGCCTGGCTATCAGTGCACTGCGCCCCCTTTAATGACAATTTCACAACAGTAGAGCTGCAGAGGTGAGAAGATGCCAACTCCTACCACTGCTGCAGCCATGGCCATGACAAGCTTTCTTTAGGATACACGATGTTGCCCTGAGGATAGTTAAGTCGGTGCCAATGTCCCATTCTACGTACGCTTCCAGGCCACAAGCTAAAGGAGTGCAGCACAAGGTGACAGGTTCCTATCTAAACAAGGAGCAGATGTCGAAAATGAGTCTTTAGAGTCCACCCTCACTAGTAGCTAGAAGGGTGTGGTGTGGGTGAAACGAGATGGACAGTGTGAAGAACGTGCAGCAGGTCTGTCCAGGGTGTGGACAGATGCTGATGGCAGGCCCACCTCAGGGAAGCCCTCTATGTTCTCTTGCAATCTCCCTGGGTTTCAAGCTCTAGGCTGCCAGTTCTACTTTAAGGTTCCTGTGTTCTGAAAACTCTTCTGCTTTCCACTAGGAAACAGTTCATTCAGAAGCTACAGTTTAGAAATGACAGGCTTCCAGTTTCCAGTAAGGGTTAACTTAGGAAATTCTGATGTCTTGACTACTTGGCCAAATGACCTAGATTGGTGACTTGAAGCCTAATGAAACAGCATCTTCCAATTTAATATTCTGAGTTGAATTAGGAATGAGTGATTAAAGTTTTAGCTGCCAACCTCTTATGTTTTATTAATTCCACATAAAAATTTGAGGAATCTTAAAGACATTTTCCCCAGCATCCATAACCACTCGTCTTATTCCTGAGTCCTTAAATCTCTACTCCCAACACCTCTGGGCTTACGATTTTCAACTTTAGGTGGACCTAATAACAAACAATTTGTGTCCCAGGACTGCTGAAGGATGTCAAGCAGCCATATTCAGACTGAGTACGATTATAATCACTGCAGGGGTTCAAATTCCTGGGCACCTGAAACACTCATTAGCAGGGTGGGGAGAGTGGGCTGAGGTTCCTTCCCCAGCCCCATAAGTTGACTGGGCCTTCAGGCTAAATATTCTCACATTCTCCCATATTCTTCCTTCACAGGACTTATTAAAACCATAATTATTCTCATAAATCTTTAATACCTGTTGGCACCATAAGAATGGAGACAGTCTGTTTTATTCTCTACACTGAGCTTTAAAATATATTTGCTGAATGAACAAATCCAACTTTGCCCAATTAAGAGATCACAATATAGACAGCATAAGGGTGGGTAGAACAGTGATGAGCTCTACCCACTTCTCCTTAACAAGAAGCTCCAAACCTCACTGCTAATTCCCTTTCCTCTGAAACACTGTAATCTCTTCTTCTGACTCTTTTCCAGTCTTCATTCTGACACTGCAAAGGTCACCCTGTTTTTCTTCATAAGCAACATCTAGATGCTCCTGGGGAACACCATGCCCCGATCATGAAGCCCTAGTAGTTCTGTTTTCTCTCACAAGGAAGGAAAAGTTTCCAGGCCACAGAGGGTTTTGTAGAGTTCACTGGTAACCTAATCCATTTGATTCAGTAATTTCTATCTAGTCATCTCAACTAAAGGAATCAATTCTATAAAACAAATACATGTAAAAGTATTCATTGCAACATTATTCATACTATGAATAGAAAGGAAACAACCTGAAGCACCAAAAACAGAAGAATGGTTAACAGCATCAAGTATGCACATGAAGGATGATCATGCAGCTATTAAACTAGCATTTCCATGTATAAATATGTAATATGTTGATAATATAAAGTGAAAATACAAAGTAAGAATGTGGGAAAAAAACTACCAAAATACACAAAATGTTGAAATACATAAAAGTGAGGAATGAGAAATTTAAAATTTTAGTGTGGGCTCCATTAAGGCTGTGATTCTGACTATACATAACTGGTGGAATGCAGCCAGAATCTTAGCAGTGCACAAGCACATATGAGGGCTGTATATTAAACTAGAGCAAGTAGGTACCTGTTAGTTATAGGGATGAGTGGTGGGCTAGGGGTCATCTTATTGTCTTTCTAAATCTTCAGAATTATTTATAATAATCTTTGTTATGAACTGGAAAAAGTTTTTATTAAAGCAAAGGATGTGAAGGTCAAAGTCCAACAGGAGCCTGAATAGGAAACACCCCTTGGTCTGAAGACATGAAGGCAATGCAGCCCCGCCTGAGCAGACACCCACCACTCTTCTGGAACTGCTCCAGCTCCTCACTGTTCAGCTGCTTGATGGCCATCATCACGGCTTTAAAGGCTCCCTTCAGACGCTTCCCCAGGACCATGTGATCGGGTTCTGCCCTCAGCCTAACGCCATACTTGTTTTTATCTGTAGACAGTGTAACTTTTCGAACATTCAGTTCCTGTATTTAGTACCCAGGAAAAAACAAACAAGCAAGAAATAAAAACATATGTTCACGTCAAAAAAGATATGTAAACAAATGTCCACAGTAGTACTACTCATAAGAACCAAAAAGCAGAAATAATCCAAATGTCTATCAACTGTGAATGGATAAATACAATATGGTATATCTGTGCAATGGAGATTTTTATTTAGCAGTATAAAGAAATGAAGCACTAATACATGTTACAACATGAATGAACCATGAAAATATAATGCTAAATGAACTAAGTCAGACAAAAGATTGCACAATATATGATTCCACTTACATAACATGTCCTGAGCAGACAAATCCAGTGATAGAAAACAGAACTATGGTTGCCAAGAGAATGGACAGAGCTCAAGTGGAAAAAGCTTGTGAATATTTTGATGAATACAGAGTTTCTGTAAGGATGATGAAATGTTCTAAAATTGTGGTGATGGTTGTAGACTCTATAAATATATTTATGAAACAATGCTTCTGGTTAAGATCAATCAAGATAGTTGAGAATAACTGAGAGAGGACTTCAGGTAAGAAATGTAAACTTCATTTCTCAGGGGTACACTGTGCACATGCAGTTTTGAAGAACCACAGTTAACTATCAGTTGACCAGAAAAACGAGCTAGTCATAGAGCATTTCATGCGTACACCACGCTAGTTAGATTTCCAATGCAGCAGGGAATGTTGATGGTACAGAAGGAGATGTGAAAACGGGGAACATGTGACTACAGATTGAGGCAAACAACAAGAGTACCCAGTTGTGCCATTATGTTTAGTCGTATCAATCTCATAAGTGATCAAAAGAATTTATTTTTAAAAAATTCCACTTTTACGCATATCTAGAGGCATCAATTACAGAATTTAAAAGTCTAAATTCTTGGTTTCTGATAATTGTCTGGAATTCTCAAGCAATTCAAAACCAAATATAGACATTACTATTTTCTACAATAATGCATTTAAACATTGCCTGTGAAAAAATAGAAATTAAAAAGGGAGGGGCTGGCTATGTAGTTCAGTGGTATTGAGTTTGGCTAGCATGTACAAGGCCTTGGGTTTGACTCCCAACATTGGAAAGAAAATATATATAAAAAATACACATATCCTTCTTGTGGTGTGGGAACTGAATGCAAGGTCTACTGCATGTTAAACAGGCACTCTATCACTGAGCAACACCCCAGCTCTATATTTGCTTCTTTTTAAAAAAAATTTTTATATAACTTTATTTTTATTTATTAATTTGTATGTGGTGCTGAGGATCAAACCCAGTGTCTCATCTGCGCTAGGTGAGTGCTCTACCGCTGAGCCACAACCTCAGCCCCTATATTTGCTTTTATAATGAAAACAAACCTCTTTGAGAGAATAAGTGACATTTATAATTTAAACTTGACCCTAAAACTCCACGTTCGAAATCTATCCAACAATATCCATACACTGAAATATGCATAAAGATGAACACACAACCTTATATATGGAAGAAACCGAAATTTCCAACAGGAAAAAAAACTAAATTATGAAGCACCCAGAAAATGAACAACACACAACTGTTAAAGAGATACACTCCAGCAAAAAAAAAAAAAAAAGTTAAAGACCACATACATAATCTTATGTATGTATAAATAAACTCAAATAGCTTATGTGTATGTGAGTATATGCGTATGTGTTTACATGTGTAAAATCCTAGGCCCATGAGGGGAAGTGAGATTCCAGAAAAGGGGTGGAGATAGGCCAATCTTTTTTTAATTTGATTTTAAATTTTTATTTTTTTGTAGTTATGGAAGAACAGAATGCCTTTATTTTATTTGTTTATTTTAATGTGGTCCTAAGGATTGAACCTAATGCCTCACACATGCTAGGCAAGGGCCCTGCCACTGAGCTAAAGCCCCAGCCCAATGGACCAATCTTTTACCAGGCATGCACTATGCTAGTGCTTCAATCATTTATGACCAGTACGCAGTCACTTGTTACCTGCATCATTTGAAGGAACAAAAGCTCTTTGTTAACTACCAAAGAGCACTTTGGGGAAAAAATGAAAAGTAAAGAAATTCACTGGGCTGGGATTGTAGCTCAGTGGTAGAGTGCTTGCCTCGCATGCATGAGGTACTGGGTTTGATCCTCAGCACCACATTAAAAAAAAAAATAAAGATATTGTGTTCATCTACAACTAAAAAATATTAAAAAAAAGAAATTCATTGATTTTAAATATTTTTTAAAGAATTAAAATCATATTGTGAAAACTCAAGATGATTCCCTGCAAACCATAAAATTTGATAAATCTTTATATTTGTTATGTATATACTACTTTACAAAAGAAAAGGAAAATTCATGAAAGAATATTCATCAAAATTATGTTCTCAAAAAAAATCTATTTGGATCCCAAACAGACGACTCATCTACCTTACCTCAAGGATATACTTCTCCAAAGAACTGATATCGTTAAGAGCTTCTGGATCTTGATGAATAACCACAATTTCTTTCAAAGGATACTAGGAGGAAATGGGAGAAAAAAGTTTAAGTAGCCAGTCCTCTAAATAGAAGAAAACTGGAATGTTAAATGTTTATCTGAATTGTAAGCGCCAGACTAATTACGCTGAACTACATCCATTCACAGCCTAAATGAAGAAAAGGGGGAAAAAATTCTGCCATTGCTAGAAGCTCTCTACATTATGAAAGCAATCTCACATAAAATGTAAATGAATTTCAAACCTTTATTGGAATAGTTTTGCGGTCTCGAATCACTCGTCCAAGTTCAATCACAGATTGCATTTTAGATACTGCACTCTCAGTTTTCTTGTCAATTAATTGCTCTCTGATTGACAGAAGCAGAAAAATAAAAGAAATTAGACTTAAAAGGTGCAAATCCAAAATAGGGGCATACTTAAGTGAGGAAGAGGGTCAGGCTAGAGAAGGGATAGTCTCTCTTGGTGAGGCACTAGGGAAGGATAGCACCTGGTCCTGCATTAGTGGGCACACAATGAGCTCCTCAGGTATCCTTAGGGGCATGTCCACACACCACCTGCCACAGCTCTACAGATGGGTTCTACATAGAGCATCCCTTCTCTCAGAAGTGGGCCCCATTATGCAGCTTGAAGAGCAATTTACATCAGCTTGGGTGGGAAGAGGGGCACAGAGGGGGATAGGGTAGGGAAATGCCTACTCTCTCCATTCCTTCTCTGGGAACCTGGGCCGCCACATGCTCTGGTAATTCCCCTTCCAATGGCCTAGGAAAGGTTTATATGCATTTGGTTTATATGCATTTGATTCCTACCGAACACGGGGCAACATGAGGTAGTGAATGCTGAGGGTGTCCTTGTCCGGGACAGAAGCAGGGTCAATTAGCACCTTTAGATTCTGGTACATCAATTCAGTGAGAAATGGTGTGTAAGGGGCCTGTAGGAGGACAGAGGATATCATGTCATTCATATACAGCTATCAACAGCTGATCTCACAGTGAGAAACAGCAATTAAACATTTTAGAGAATGACACGGTACTATGAGCAGACATGAGCATAAGGTTATTAAACACACTGTGAAAGAGAAAGGACCTTGTATCTATGAAGCACAGCAGCAGGGCTAGAGTTAGCACAACTCAAAATATCCCTAAATTTCTGGAAGGTGTCAAACAAACAAAAAAATCAGGAGCCTATGACCTGGTATCAGTCAAGTCAATATGCACAGAGGACTGAATATCCTAGTTCTCAGAAACCTCATCTGTAACTGGGGAAACACAACCTACTTTGCAGCATCCTGGTGAATAAAGGCAGACGTGGAAAGCACCAGGCACACAGGACTTTGCACAAGGTAGATTCGCCCACAGTGAAGGTTATAGAATGAATGGGAAGACTGTAACATCATACTGGAGTAGGAGAATGGGATACAGGGAATTAAAAGCTGAAGGCTTCTTACTGTATATTATTTAAGTAATATTTGAACTGGTAGGAACACACGTTCAATTACCTGCACATTTTTCCCTTATTGGTAAATCGAGAGTATTGTTTGTGATATATTTGTTCACTTAGATAAATTTAGGAACCTCCTGGCTATAATTATGGCAATCCATATTAAGACAAGGTGTGTCTGATCTTCAACTATAGACCTTGGTCTAGATGCAAGGTTTCTGACCTGTACTGCACTGCCAGTGAATATAAGAATCTAGTATTTCTTAGCCATTATTTAAAATATATGAACTAATAAGATTTCTGAAAAGGAATTATAGATAAGCTGTTTTAATACATTTATACCAAACAGATACAAACAGATACACACTGCAGCAGAGGGGTACACATGCAACCCACAGGCCAGTTTTAGGAACTGGCCAAATATCTCACCATCAGTCTGCACAGAGAAAGCAGGACACTAAACAAGGTCTCCAGGGCCACAACACAATCCTCCATCCCATTTTCGCCCTAGTGAATAAAAAAGAAACATGAAACTGCTAAAAAAAAAAAGTTTATCATAAAAAAATAAAATAAAAGAGGCAATCTGCAGAGAGCAAAGAGCAGAGAGGATATGAGATAGGACAAAGAGAAATGACCACCATCATGGTGGTCTAATTCACTGTAGGAAAAAAATAAAGATAATAATAAAGGAGCTGGGTATGATGGCAACTTGGAGGCTGAAGCAGGAGGAACAGAAGTTTGAGGCCAGCCACAGCAACTCAGCAAGACACTGTCTCAAAATAAAAAATAAAAAGGGCTGTGGATATAGGTCAATGGTAAAGCTCCTAAGTTCCTCTGGGTTCAATCCCCAGTACCAAGACAAAAAAAAAGGAAAGAAAATCCAACCATATTTTAGTTACTCAGAGATAACTACTATAATCGTTTTAGTATATATCCTTATAGATATGTGTAAATACATATAATTATAAACCCATATAAGTGTTTATCTAGTACGTTTTAACCAGAATTAAATCAGTTATGCTGCAGGTGGTGGGCCGTGGGAGCTTGCACCTGGCCTGCAGCGAGCACACTTCACTCTTGGCCTTGTCCCGCTGTTATGTTCAAATGGTCTACATCCTGAGCAGGGCCCATGCTGTACTCATCCTAAACTCCAACAGCTACACAAGACTTCTGTCCAAAACAAACACTTGATAAATAACTGTCCTCCAGGGTTGTAACAAGGCGTCGCGCCTCTTAAGACCACAGTTATATCTGACAGTACTTGCAGAACTTGAGAGGTCTGTGTACTTCAGTCCTGCATGGCCTGGCCACTTTCTCCTCAATATGACATGTCCATACTTGTGTGGTGAAAATATGAAAAACGACTTTTAGAACTTACAGGTCCCTATTACCAAATAGCAATCAATATGATTGGTACACGAGGTAAAAAGAAAAGAAAATTTCCAAAACTGAGGCTTTTTTGACAATGTTCATTTTCCCTTTGGCTGTTCTCATTTTCCAACTCTCAAATTTTCGTACGATTTTGCTTTTCCCACCAACACTCACCTTTAATCTTCTGCGGTTCATTCTGACATACCAATTGGTCAGAACATCTACAAACTTTACCAGGCGTGGCACCACAGTGTAAAGCCTATAAGCTAAAAGTAAGAGAATCAGTTAGGTGGCCTTTACCAGCCTTGTTGTGAGAGGAAGACTGCACACACTAAAGCACAAGCAGCACCCCACCTGAGGCTCCACTCATAATAAAGATAGTAAGAATCAGACTGAAGCAATCACAAATGGCTCATTTATTGAGGATAATTAACAAAGTGTTCAGGGATGCACCCAGAACCACCTGAGCCACAGGCAAAACCACACTGGTCAGTGATAAACACCAAACCCCCATCTGTGTGGTGCAGAACGAGGCTGCCTGCACACAATTCTGGGAAACATGGTTGCATGGAGTTGTACAACATAACATCACCAACGCAGCCCAGCTTCTTTCCAGCGTACGACTTCACACCTCAACTAAAAGATAAGCAGAAAGTTCTAATGGGAAAGCTCTAAAGGTCTATCTATACCTCTTACCTCCAGAGGACATTTCACAATGCCTGGAAGACATTTTGTTTGTCTTAATTTGTGGGGCAGAGGTATTACGGCATTTACAGGAGGTATCCAGAGATGCTGCACAAAATGATGGAGAGCACAGAACAGACCCTACCAGAAAGAGTGATCTAGCCCATACTGTTGACAGCACCACTGTTGAGAAATACTGGCAAAGGCTATGACTGAAACAGAACAGGCTTTCTAGAGACTCAATTAAGGAAAGAAAGCTAAAGGTGTAGTGGAAAGAGAGGCCTCTTGGGCACACAGGAGGCAGGCCAGCAAAGCTGGGATCTAAACTGAGTGGTCCAGGTCATGAGTTGGTCTCTATGTGGATGCCTGGATTCCTCCACATGACCTCTGACATGTGGCTCCTGACCTCTAGTTCCTAGGCAGACCGAGCTCTGTCCAGGGTATAAGCTCTCCAGATGAGCTTCCTGGGAAGTCATGGCAGCTGGTGCTAAAAGGTGGCACAGGCCTCAGCACAGTCCCCACACTGTCCACCCACTTATTTGACAGCTGCGAGTGAGCTCCCAGCACTGCCCTTCACTAGCAGGACCCAGCGTATCACTTGTTTCCAACTCTATTCGTGTCAACTTGCCCCACAGCTTCACAGTCCTTTGGTGCCAAGTGTAACAACAGCGACTAATCCAGGGAAAGCCAAGTGCAGACAACCAGGCTAACGCTGACCCAGGTCTGCTCTGGCCAGCTGCACCTGCCCAACAGGGTGCAAAGAAGGCAGGTCAACCTCACCTGTCTCTCTTGCCCCCACTGTGACCTGGGGCATCTGCTTGCCCACCTTGCCAGACTGAGGCGTCTCGATCAACAGTTTCTAGAATTTTTCACTGGATGTATGGTTGTATAGTTCTCAAACCCTGAGAAGTCAATATAATCTACTTTCCCAACCTCTCTCTAAACCTAAACTCACTGGTGTTAGGTAAGAGAAATGTGGGGAAATGTCTATTTAATTATCGCTTTTCTGAATTTTCTGTTTTCTGAAATGGGCAGGGACAATTTATTTAGGAAAACAAACCTAAATTTTTTAAAAATGCAATATAACAAGTATTATTTATCCAATATCTATGTCTGCCAGTCATCTTATGTAAATCATCTCTACTTAAGCCTTATTATTCTACCAGGCACTGTGCAGATAAGGAAATCCAGGCCCACAGACGTAAGGTAAGCCCCTGGAGAGGCAGCAAGTGGTGGAGCTAGGGTCTGAACCCGTAACTATCCAGCTCCAAAGCCTATTCCACTATGGAGGAGTGAGGCCACCTGGACACCCCCTCAGACACAATTCTTAAGGGCCTGGAAACAAATACCTTTCTATAACCAACAAACCTTAACAAAATTATGTTTGGAGGTTAGAAGAAACATTTATGGTTCTGTTTGTTCTCTCTCAAAATTTCCCCTATTTTGTTTTCCCAAGAAAAGTGATTAAATAACAAAACACACACATAAAGAGAATAAACAGTCCTTAATGCTGAGAATAGCCCAGGAGAGACTCACCTGCCATTTCGGTCTCAAAGAAGCCCACAAGCGACTGCATGAAGGACAGGATCCACCGGTCTGTGATATTGGGGCTTTCTCTAACAGTGCTCTCATTGTAGAGGAATTCCATTTCTTCTTCCTGAGGACAATTAATGAGACATTCACATGCATGACAGGGAAGTTACTAGAGAAAAATAAACTCTTTAAATCACTAAAACAGAAAGCAGCAGCAAGAAAACAAAACAATCCAGATTATTAACTGGCAGTCTAAGTTTCTGACATTCAGCAATATTATCCAGATAAGCACTAACTTGGGATGTTAAGTCTTCAATTCCTAATTATTACTATTATTATTTTTGGTACCAGGGATTGAACCAGGGGCACTTAACCACTGAACACATCCTCATCCCCTTTTAAATGTTGAAACAGGGCCTCACTGTGTTGCTGAGGTTGGCCGCGAAATTGCAACCCTCTAGCCTCCACTTTCTGAGTTACTGGGATTATGGGTGTGTACCATGAATCTGGCAATAATTGTTTTTTTGCATGAAATAAAGAGAATTTAGGAAAAAACTACTTCTCTGCACTAAAGAGTGATTCTGAATTGAGAGATGTTTGCATATCTTGTATATGGTTTAATTACTTTAAATCCAAGGAAGGAGCTGGGCATGGTAGCACAAGCCTGTAATCCCAGTGGTTCAGGAGGCTGAGGCAGGAGGATCATGAGTTTGAAGCCAGCCTCAGCAACTTAGTGAGGCCCTAAGAAACTCAGTGAGACCCTGTCTCTAAATAATATACAAAAAAGGGCTAGGGATGTACCTCAGTAGTTAAGTGCCCCCAAGTTCAATCCTTGGCACCAAATAAATAAATAAATATCAGAATAAATAGTGCTTGGAAGTACTTGCATTCTTAGGCTGATTACCTTATCCAGATTGCTCTATTCTTCCCCCCTTTTTGCTTTGCCCAAATCCTCCTTGATCCTAAAAGCCCATTTCACCTGTCCCTCCCTGCTCCACAAACTGAACTCCCTGCCCACTTTGGTTCAGGCAGCAGCACCACCAGGCTGGCAGAGCAGTGATAATGTGGCCTCACATTATTATGTCCCTGGCACTGAGAATCTGCTGATAAAACAACCATACACAACTCTTCTACAAGTGAGGCCCATGTCCCACAGAGGACCCCAGACACCTACTGAACCTTCCTGCACGGCCTCCCCATGGTTCTCAGCTGTCCCCAACATCAGACAGCAGAACAACATGGCTTGGAGGTCCAGACATAGCTCCACCATGTAGCTCAGCACACATGCAACCCACTGTGGCCTGTACCTTCTGGAGCCTCAAGACGTTCTGGATGAAGAAGCGGTACGCATTGTACCATGGGAGCAGCACATCCTTAAGGACATCCCGCACACCCTCTTCCTTAAAGCGCAGGTTCTCTGCTCTCACCACAGGGGAATTAATCAGATATAATCTGGAAAAGGGAGAAAATTCACATAGCAAAGTTACATAGACAGGAAACCAAATATTCCTATGTGACATGCTGAAGCAAGATTAAAACATGTGGACACAGGAGTTCAGGGACAGCAGCCTTCAGAGTGCAGCTGGTATTTGGGTGGCAGAGGTTTGGACGGTTAATCACCCTTCAGGACAGCCCTCACTGTAGAGCCTAGCCTGAATGGTTAACGCACCAAAGGCAAGCCTGACAGATAAATGAGTCGAGGGACAGCCCCTCTCACTGCTCCAGAACCTAGGTCTTCTCTATGACATGGGGATGCTGAATGAGACCTTCAGGTTCCTTTCAACTTGAATACCATGTGATTTCATGATTAGCAAGCAGTGGCTCCGATTTCTCTAAAATCTCTTCAATATTATTTAAAAATTATTTTTAATATTATATAAATATTATTTTCTCTTACATAAATATATTTCATGGTTTTATAAGTGTTAAACTAAAATAAATGGTGAAAGAGAATTCTAATACATACAAGACAGGGAAACTAGAAAGGATGCGAGTTACAGGCCACCTGTGACTAGTCCTGTAGACAAAGTCCTAGATAGCTCAGCTCATGAAATTCAAAACAGGTCCTTTTCCTCAAAAAAATCTCTAGGTTTGAAAATGTTTTTATTATTTAGAAAACTATTTTTAGGGCTTAAAATCAACAACCATACCAAAGTAACTTTCCAGATAACAGAGATCGATGTTGAAAAGCATAATCATAAACCAAACGTAAGAACTGTAAGCAACAGGACGAGAGATGCCAACATAAAAGCGGCACACACTCAAGGTGAAGCCCTGCGTTGTACCTGAGGGCATCAGCACCATACTTCTGGATGATCGAAACAGGATCAGGATAATTCTTTTTTCGTTTGCTCATTTTCTGGCCATCACTTGTAAAACAAAAAGTAGATGCCAATTAAACAAGTGAACAACACACCTGACTTGTACATGTGGATACAGATTATCTGCAAATGGGAGGAGTGACTAGTTTAGATGCGAGCTAGCATTAAGACATATCCAAGGCTGTTCTGTTGCTACCTGTAAACTCTTTCTGAATGCATGGTGAGTCCATGGGGAACCACCAGGCAGACTAGGGCACATTTATCACAGAGAAATAAAAACTTATATTTGTGTAAAAAAAATTCCAAGAATGTGCACAACAGGTTGATTCACAACCAGATAGTGGAACACCCATACTGTACAACACTATTCAGCAATGGAAATGGATGAATTTTTGATACGTACAACAATCAGAAACCTCTAAGGAATTATGTTGACTGAAAAAAGGCAATTCTACCAAATTGGGCAGTATATGACTCTATTTATTTAACATTCCTGAAATGATGATACTAGACTAGTGGATTGGGAATGAGGGTAGAAGGCTGGGGCAGTTAGTGTAGTTAAAAAGGGCGATGGGAGAAAACCTTGTGGTGTTGAAATCATTCATTTTCATGACTGTGTTTGTGGATAGAGAAACCTACACATGCGAGAAAGTTGTATACTAGTAAATATACACAAGCAAATTAGCACATGTAAAGTAGGAGAAATGGAATGAGATCAGTGGACTACATCAACTTCCTCGTTGTGATATTTATTATTAGAATATGGTTTTGAAATGTGACCACACGGGGAATCTATACCAAGTATACAAGGGTGCTCTATCATTTTTCACAGCTGCACGTATGGAAACCTATATTAATGTCAATAACATTTTCAATGAGGAGACAAAAAAAACCAGGTCTGAGGTTACAGCTTAGAGGAAGAGCTTATGCTTAGTATGTGAAGCCCTGAGTTGAGGGTTCAAGACATGAATTTAGCACTCATTTGCTATGACCTTCAGCAGTTATTTTTCTGTGCTATAAATTTCTTCATCATTGAAAGGGGGTAATTACAGGACCCATGTGAGATAGTTCTTAAGATTGACTGGGTGAGGACATGTTGATGTACACAGGGGGCCTGGCTAAGGACACGGATGCACTAAATGCCAGGTGCTGTCCTCTTCCTCCTTACAGCCATGTGAAGCAGACTGTCTGTGTAAGACACAGACACACTTCTATCTCATTTTGTTTATTTTTATTGAGTACAGATAATGGAAGCAAAGGAAAAATAAGACTCCCCTATAATAGTCAAAAGATGGAAATAATACTCAATGGGAGCAGAGCCCCTGAGTGGAGCCTGGTATAGCTCTCATTAGCTCTGGTCTTGAAATCTGTGGTTTCTAGAGCTCCAGAGAGAGCTTCCTGGTAAGTTAAACAGAGGTTAACAAAGACCACATGTTAGGACTGGAACTATCACTACATGGAAGAGTGCACCTGCCTTGCCAGGACAAGCCCATTCACAATCACATTCTTGAAAGGTGGTCGTCCAAAGAGGGCAGTGGCCAGCACCAGCAGTGTGTAAAACCTGAAGAAAATAAAGAACAACAAAGACCTCTCAGTAATTCAAGTAAG
Organism: Xerus rutilus; assembly: GCA_028644305.1. Classification (NCBI taxonomy): domain Eukaryota; kingdom Metazoa; phylum Chordata; class Mammalia; order Rodentia; family Sciuridae; genus Xerus; species Xerus rutilus. The sequence continues at coordinate 61,397,747 of CM053412.1, read as the reverse complement.
AACAGAAAAGGAGTCCATGCACAGGAAAAAATACATTTACCCATTGGATAAAATTTCTATTTTTGATACAGTATACTTTTTTTTTGGGAGTGGAGAACAGGACCAGGGATTGAACTAAGAGCACTCAACCAATGAGCCACATCCCCATCCCTATTTTGTATTTTATTTACAGACAGGGTCTCACTGAGTTGCTTAGCGTCTCACTGTTGCAGAGGCTGGCTTTGAATTTGTGATCCTCCTGCCTCAGCCTCCCGAGCTGTTGGGATTACAGGTGTGCATCACTGCACCCAGCCTGTATACTTCTCGATGATCACACAAACCAAAGGTTCTTAGTTCTAGTTACACATCATAACCATGTAGGAGGGGTTGAAAAATAATAGATCCATGGAACTCCCCCACAGATCAATCAAATCAGAGCCTCTGGTTTGCAAAGGAATAAAAAGCCTTCAGCAATGTCCTGGTCCTCCCTCTGCTACCACGACTCCAACAGGGAACCAGTATAACCAACTACAGGCATCACAGGGGTCCCTTAGTACCACCTGAAACACCTGGTGAAAATGAGAAAAGGTCATACAAGACAAATAATCTGATGAGAAAAGATGCAAAAGGCACTCACACGTAGGTCAAAAGGTGGACTTCCGCATCTAGAAAATGCCTCTGTTCTGTCAGATGTAATGCATGCCATTTATGCACAGCTCTCTACCTTGTTCCTTGTTAGAACTCTCACATCCCTGCCACTGCCAAGGGGTGATGCTCATATGCCATCCTGACTTGTTCCTGCTGTCCCAGGAGGGATGCTCTCCTATCATCCTGACCTAATCCTATACTCTAGGAACATCAAGGACATGAACTAATGAGGACAGCAGACCCCAATCCTAGCATAAATACCTATCCAGACAGCCCTTTCAGTTCCAAAAAAAAAAGGCTAGCAGGACTCTTGGTACCCAAGAGGCAGCCCAGACCTGGGGCAGGGGAAGGAGACAGTGAGCACATGGGCTCCACACAGAAACAGCTGCCAGACTACGCTACTTTTTAGAGAAATAAGCTCACTGGGAAGTCATCTGGTCCTCCCCAAAACAGGAATTTGTTTCTGGTAGCTGTTCCTATATATAAATTGATTAGAATCTGAAAACAGCACACTGCACACTATATTAAGGGTAGAATTCAATGATTAACACAAACTGAAAAAGCAGAAAATGACAACAAAAATTCCTTAAACATATCCCTGCAGAAACATTGTTAATGAAACTATAATTAGCACATGGGCCAGCAAAGCCTATCTACAAAAAGAAGGCAACTCACTTTTCTCCAATTAAGAGGATGAGCGTACTACTTAATAGGGCATAAGACAAAACCCAATGCCCAAATCTTCTCCCTTGTGTATTTTAAAATTTGGAGTTCCCTTAAAGTGTTAATGGATAAGGCTAGACCCTGTATCAAAGCATATAACCACCCTCCCAGTATCTAGCACTCAACCTATTACCTTGTAAATACTCATTAAGCATTTGAGTAAATGATTTGGAAAAGTTAAGAACACATATTGTTTTGTATGACTTAAATTTCCAACTTAACAAATAGATAAATGCCAAAATGTTAGTGAAATAATTAAATTATAATACCGTAGCTCTATTTCAATGAGAAAATCCGACTTGAAAGGCATTTTAGCATTCATGATGGGTAGGAAGGACACAAGGCAAGAATAGAGGCTATCTTGTTAGCTACAACACTAGCCAGCATAAAGGGATACATGGTAGGCACTCAAAATCAACAGAACACTTAAAGAAAGAAGGGGCATACCATCCTCTGGTTTGGTCGATGCCTTCAGCAATGAAGTCTGCAGGAAAAGCATCCTCAAACTCCCTCTTGTTTTCAAATGGATAATGAACCTGAGCATAGGGCATGCTGCCACTCTCGAACCAGCAGTCAAATACTTCAGACACGCGCCTCAGTGATCCTTTCCCACAGCGTGATGGAATGGTCAGGTGGTCAATGCTAGTACACAGAAAAGCAGCACTTCTCATTTTATGGACAACAGAACTTGCAGTTTAGTTGCCAATAGGAAATACAGCCCTGATAAGATATTACTCACGGGTCACACAACAATGCATGTACAATGGTGGTCCCACACAACTATACAGGAGCTAAAGAATTCCTCTCAGTGACATGTAACAGTGCCGATGTTGAATACAATGCATTATTCATGTGTCTGTGGTCACAGTGGTGTGAACGAACCTAGTGTGCTACAAGATGTATAAACATAAAAGTATAGCACATACAATTAAGTACACCACATAAGACTTGATGATAATACATGATATAATGGGTTTATACATTCACTACACTTTTTTCTTTTGGTGGTAACGGAGATTGAACCCAGAACACTCTGCCACTGAGATGCATCTCCAGCCAGTTTTTATTTTGAGACAGGGTCCTTTTGCCTTAGCCTCCCAAGTCACTGGGATTTCAGATGTGCCACCACCATGGCTGGCCTTCTCTTTGTTATTTTAGAGTGTACTTCTACATACAAAAAAAAAAAAAGTTTACTGAAGCCTGTAATCCCAGCTACTTGGGAGCCTGAGGCAGAAGGATCAAAATTTCAAAGTTGGCCTGGGCAACTTAGTGAGACCCTGTCACAAAAATAAAACTTACAAAAGAGTCGGTGATACAGCTCAGTGGTAGACTACTTGAATACTTAGCATATGTAAATCCCTGGTTCAATTCCCAGTATGGCAGAAAAAAAAAATCAACTGTAAAACAGTATGCTTGTTATACTACCAGCATCCACCTACATCTCGTGTTTATCATGTTCCTTGGTTGCATCAAGAGGTCATGTCAAGTGACAGATCTATGCCATCTGGGTTTGTTCAAGGACAGTCCAATCATCTAAGGATGCATTTTTCAGAATACATCCCATAGTTAAGTGAAGCATGAGTGAGAATGCATTTGTGAACAGAAATGTCAGCCATTCTCAAAGGCTTTCAGAGAGCCCATGCACTGCAGTCACTTGATGTTTCAATTGAGGAGGGAGGACACATTACCTTAACCTCATGGAAGTCATCAATAGTGATTCACAGGGCTGGGGTCGTGGCTCAATGGTACAGCACTTGCCTAGCATGTGTGAGGCACTGGGTTCGATTCTCAGCACCACATATAAATAAATAAATAAATGCCCATCAACAACTAAGAATTATAATAAAAAAGTAGTGATTCACAAACTAGTGCTTGCCACGTGCAGCTCTGTGATTTGTTAGGTATCATGTCTTAGTAGGAGGTGACAGGACTGAAGTGAATTAATCACTGAGAAACTGACCTTTCTCTGTGGAGATCTGAGATCTTTGCTCCTGACAGTTCTTCAAGTTCTGCCACTGACCCAATGCAAACTACCTGTTAAAAATAAAGTTAATAGAAAGAGTTCCTTAGAGCCAGAAGAGATCACAAGTTAATTTATGTGACATTCCTATTTAGTTTGAGAAATCTCTGGTTTTCCTTAAAAATTCATTAATATATCAGTCTGGGCTGACTGTTCACCACCACCACACACTGGTCTCTGAAAAAGCAAGAGCTAACTTGTCTACTTTGCTACCTATACTATGTCAGAGGACTCTTATGTGGGGATTTTAAACACTGATAGCCATCATCTCAGTGGGTAATTCTGGAGGGTTTACTATGTGCAAATCTCTGCCAAAATCATGGTAAAATTCCTAAGTGAAATGCCTCAGACTATTGTTATAAGGCATCTGAGTTTCTTCCTGGCACCTGAATCTAGCACTTTAATCTGGAATCTTCCCAAGACAAAGCTAGAACTAAGTTAGTGTTCTCAGACCAGATCAAAACAATCAGCCTACATCATAGATGTTAGGATTATATCTGGGTAAGGAAGTGAGAGATGGGGCTTGCTGGGACACAGAATGGGAGAATCATCTGACAAGGGGTGTGCCAACAGGAGCTGCTGTGCGCTCTCACCCAGCAAGGGGATTTCTGCTACCTACAGACACCCATGCGCTTTTTCTGTCTTTCCTGTCTAGTTCCCAAAAGTCTTCCAGTTCAGTTACTTCACAGCTGCCTGTTAGGTCCCCAGAGGAAACTGACCAGTCCCCAGGGTGCTGTTGTTCATCTCTACTGTAAAGCTCTCAGTAACAGACAGAGACCCTGTCATGGAAATATATTTATGTATCTGCACATGCGCATAGACGCGCACACACAAATTTTACAAGTTCACAAATGCAATTTTAGAAGTTTACAAAATCTACAATGATAATTTTTTCCAACTTCTGCTTTTTCATTATGTTAGCTTGACCTTAAGTTAATGCTATAACAATGCAAAGAGAAAAAGAGATCTATATAACACAAGAATAAAGCACTTAATGTGCCGATTTCTTGGAGAAGAACACAGTATTTTTCACTTTATGCTTAAGAAAATGTAGAAATTCAAATACTAAAAATATTTTATGTCATGATTCTAGGGATTAATAAAGAAAAAAAGATGAAATAAGAAAAGGGTAAAGAGAGAAAAACATGACTTCACACACATTCATACTGCATGAACAAAGTGCTTCAGCACAGTCCACACCATGACCCATGGTCCCACCTCACCTCCTCGAAGTCTTCACTGACCCACAGTGGGATGGGGGTGCCCCAGTATCTGTTTCTGGAAATTGCCCAGTCACGTGCATCTTTTAGCCAATTTCCAAACCGCTTTTCTCGCACAAACTCTGGAACCCTGCCATAAGCACATTAAACAATCATTTAAGAACATAGGGTGAGTCAGCATTGTAAATTATATTCACACAAGCCTTTGTGAACCAAATGCTATGGAAACACAGAGCTCATTGCTAGGAGCATGTTCTTTTATTTTCCCCCCTAGTACTGGGCATTGAACATAGGTGTGCTCTACCTTTGTGCTACATCCCCAAACCTTTTTATTTTTTGAGACAGGATCTCACTGAATTGCTAAGGTTGGCCTTGAACTTGAGATCCCAGAAGCATATTTTCTAATGGGCAGCACCAGCATATGCGACAGCCTTTGCTGCCACTGACTGACCCAAAGCATATATACTTCCCATATCCTCTTTGTCAAATGGGGACCACCATAGACCCCTGACTCTAGCAGCCTTGTTCTAATCAATTCTAGTCTTCACACATCTGACGAGAGCAGCTTTACTAAAAATTATTAGCATGTGCTCCCAATGGGCTGGATAATTGGAAGCTCCTCTGTGGCCCTCTCTGGTCATCCCTGATCTTGGATTTTAGCCTCCAGCAACAAGGTTAAGTTCCTCAGCATGCAGCTTCCTTACCTGCCTCTGCCGTTCAGCCTTCCTTTCTTCTGCCATCCCCACTACTCCCAATGCTTTTGACTGAAAAAGAGCTCCTAATTCCTTAAGGTTCAGCTTTACAGGAATCCACCCAAGCACAAGGCTAAGTCAGGGTACCTCTAAACTCCTAAATACCCTCTTCTTTTCTTGGGCACCGCATTTATCATGCTGTATTATACAAATCAGTTTACATGTCTATACTCCTTGGAGTCTACCTTATTCTATACTACTACATTATATGTTAGGGGAACTAATGAGCTAGCTAGTTTTAAAAATGTAAAAGCTGTTTTTTGCAGTCATACTCTGCTATAATGTATTAGAAAGCTATAGTTTATAACTATTTTCTTTATTGTCCTGAGATCTCCTCATTCTCCCCAAATCAGTTTTATCGCTGGGTTAGGTCCTTGTGGGAAGTAAAAAGTGAACTTGAAACTCCCAGCGGAAAACATTGTTTTAAAATGCAGATTTGAACTTTGTTTCATTTTACAAACACAGGTGAAAATGACATTATCATTTGTCCATCAAACTTCATCTGGGGAGAGCAGTTTCTGTGCTTGGGGTTTATCTATACCAGGAAATCAACAAGCACCAAAAATGGTTAAGTACAAATGGCTTTTGCAGATACACCACAAAATAATGTTTATCTTGAAAATTTTTATTTAAGGTTAGCAGACTGAGTAAAGCCAGAATTTTTCCTTCAAAGTCATTCTACTATGTAAAACATAGAAGTGGCCATTGCTCATTTCCATTAGGTTTTAAAGAAGAAAAGTGCTCCTTTACACGCTGTAGCATGACGATATTATTCTTGTATATTAAATTATTTTATGTTCCTTTATATACAGAACAGAAAGAGCTACTATAATGAACAATAAAAGATAGTTATAAAAATTAGGACTTGGGGGGCTGGGATTGTGACTCAGTGGTAGAGTGCTTGCCTTGCACGCGTGAGGCACTGGATTCGATCCTCAGCACCACATAAAAATAAATAAAATAAAGATATTGTGTCCATCTACAACTGAAAAAATATTAAAAAAAATTAGGACTTGGAAGAGTGTAAACCACTAACTACCTAAAGCAAAGGACACTATGAAGAAACACATCTCACTGCTCACCAGTAACACAGGTCGTTGTTCTTCAGCAGCTGTTCCACCATGTGCTCCACTCGCACAAACCAGCTGGGCACTGCTTTGTAAATGAGTGGAGTGTCTGATCTGGGGAGGCAGAGACACAGATGGAGCTGGTCAGGAGAGATGTAGACACCCAAGGCAAGACTGACTTTTAGTCTTTTATTAATACACCAATACCTACCTGGACTTTTGCTAAAATACACACACACACACAAACACATATATATATTTTATTTTTTGGTACTGGGGATTGAATTCAGGGGTGCTTGTATCACTGAACGACATGCCCAGAACTTTTTATTTTGAGACAAGGTCTCACCAAGTTGCTGAAGTTGGCTTCAAACTTGTGATCTTCTGGTCTAAACTTCCCAAATTGCTGGGATTACAGGGTGTGCCACTGAGTCTGGCTAAAATTCATTTTGATTACAGATGCAAACGTCTAAGTCTTCAAAATTGGTCATCTTGCTGGGCGCAGTGGCACACACCTGTAATCCCAACAGCTTGGGAGGCTGAGGCAGGAGGATGACAAGTTCAAAGCCAGCCTCAGCAACAGTGAGGTGCTAAGCAACTCAGTGAGACCCTGTCTCTACATAAAACACAAAATAGGGCTGGGGATATGGCTCAGTGGTTGAGTGCCCCTGAGTTCAAATGCTGGTACAAAAAAAAAAAAAAAAAATAGCCACAACATCAAATAGTATGTCGCCCCCCTCTCCACAACTCCGGAGAAAAGAGACAACCTTCTTGCATTCATAAAACTCTACTAAAAATAGCCAGGTGTGGTGGCACATGCCTGTAATCCCAGCACCTTGGGAGCTGAGATAGGAGAATCACAAGTTCAAAGCCAGCCTCAGCAACAGCAAGGCAGTAAGCAACTCAGTGAGACCCTGTCTCTACATAAAACACAAAATAGGGCTGGGGATGTGGTTCAGTGGTTGAGTGCCCCTGAGTTCAATCTCCAGTACCAAAAAAAAAAAAAAAAAAAGAATAGGGCTGGGATGTGGCTCAGTGGTCAAGTGCCCGAGTTCAATCCTCGGTACCAAAAAAGAAAAGAAAAAACCTCTCCTAAAAATAAGAGAGCAGTTTCCAAACACAAACTGCAGAATACCCATGGGATGGATCCTGTGAATATAAAGGCACAGGCACACACAAATAGTGTAACCAGAGTGTAAAGTTTCAACTACGACAGTCTTGGCCTCCTCTCACCTCCAGCAGAAAGGGTAGCTGTGCGTGAAGGTGCTAGCAACAAGAAGTTGGCCCTGTTCCTTCAAGGTCCTGATGATATTTTTGTCTGCATCCTGTTAAAAAATTGAAAATTTAGTCATTAATCCTATTATACTTAGTGGCAACATAATTATATTAGTAAAACCCAACATTTTGTTGTGACTTAAAGGCACCATAAAAATTGTCATTTAAAAATACTGTTCATTATATATATATATATTTATTTATTTTTAGTTGTAGATGGATACAATGCCTTGATTTTATTTATTTATTTTTATTTGGTGCTGAAGATCGAACCCAGTACTTCACACGTGAGGTAAGTGCTCTACCACTGAGCCACAACCCTAGCCCTACTCTGTTCATTTTTAGCCACGTAAGTACATTCCATAACTTTATTTTTCAGTGTGTTGGTGGGGGGGTACTGGGGATTGAACCCAAGGACATTTGACCACTGAGCCACACCCTCAGCCCTTTTTATTTTTTAGAGAAAAGGTCTCGCTAAACTGCCCAGGCTGGCCTCAAACATGCTACTGTCCTGCCTCAGCCTCCTGTGTTGCTGGTATCACAGGGTGCACCACCATACTCGGCTCTGTAACATTTAAGATAATGAAGTTTTCAATCACAAACTATTACCCTAAGGTCACAAAGATGCTTCATGGGACTTAGAGTCCAATTTTTGACTCCTACCCCTAAAACTTAGGGCATGCTTCCTTTTAAAGACATTACACCCTCCTAGTATAGCTGACAGTATCTGCCTCTGTTTGATTCTATGCTGAAATGAATAAAAACAAGTTTCCAGATGAATTATAACATAAGCTATAAATGAGAGTGATGATAAATTGCATCAATTTCCTTACTTGGGGGGCGGGAAAGGGAAACTGACTGATGAAATGTATGTAAGACCAAGATCCTTCTGGTCTTATGGACTACAGACCTTCACATACTGTCCCGCAAAATGTGTCACCACTTCTGTGAAGCGGCCTGAAGCATCCACAGGACAAACAGGAAGTGAGTCTTTCTGAATAATGTTGAAATCCATGCAGACCCGATAGTCATCCTGGGAAAAGGGAATGGACAAGCAAGAGTGGAGAGTAAAACAGTCTAATGTGTGGGGAAAGAGGAAAGCATGAAGTGGTAGATTTACAAGAAACTTTTCTAGTATTCTTATATGTACATGTAATCAGCTTCGTCCTTTCAACCAAAGATGAACTATTTAGGCAACTGGAGTCTCGCAGCTGATTAGATCATCCAGCTTAGTCTTCCCAACCATTACATCACAGATATGCCAAATATAGCAGGGTATTCACTGAGATGACAGAGGACACACATGAATGTTTTAAAAACCAAGTAAAATTTGATTTATAATAGCAGTATATATACACATCTGAAGAACAAAGGCACATACAGGTATAGAACACAATTAATTGCACCACAAGATGCTTGATATACATATGGCTGTGCATCCTGTCAAAGGACGCCAACACTAATCTAAAACCAAGGCATTCACTTTATAAATATGTAAAGCAGCCCCAGGTGGCAGAGCTTCCCTAGGTTACACCATGATGCTTCAGAAATAGCTTTGAAGAGTTTTAACCATTAGAGCTCCAGGCCAGGAATACTGAGCATTTTACCACACCAGCACATTTAACCCTCACAATGATGCTGCAAGGAAGACAGATGGGTGTACTAGGGTTTCAAAAGTGCTTCCCTGGCACACAGCAGTGATAATCCCCACTTTACAGATGAGAGGGCCGACACACAAAGAACTCAGCTGCAAAGTGGCAACAGTAGGAGTCAAATCCAAACAGCTCACTTTAAAGTCTACGGTCTCCATCAACATGCTTTGATGCCTAAATATAAAATGACAGACTGTTAGACAGAAACCATACTGGTTTGACTCCAAAACAAGCTAGAAAGCTAACATGCTTCTCCCTGGAACTGTGTTCACTTCTCACTGTGCTGAGCTGCTTGGGTGGTGGGATGTGTGGGCAGACAGGAAATGCCTAGAACACAGAAACTGGAAATATTAAGTGTGGTGCAACAGCCCTCAGCCACTGTGATCAGCCAAGAGCAGCCCCCTGAATGGAGGTGGAACAGGTGATGCTTAGCACAATGCTGGGCAAAGGCAAGGTAAGGGGAAGGCCTCCTAGAAATGTTTTCCCACTGGGGTTAAAGGTATAGCTTACAGTAGTTTATAGAACTATATGGTGTTTAGGACAGATATGTGAGGTATAACTATAGTTAGTGACAACTACCCACATTTAACAAGGATAATCTGAAGAATGACTCAAAAGCACGAAGTTTTTTTATTTATTTATTTATTTTTGGTGCTGTGACTCAGCTACAAACTGTTGTATTTTTATTATCTACTATCAGTGGAGTAACCATACTGACGGGCACAAAATTATTTTGACCTGATATGTGACTAGTTCCTAAAACTCTAGTTTGTATTATCAAGACTGCTCACATCAAATATGAATGATTATTAGGCCTATTAAAGAACTGTTGACTTTATTGTATATACAAATAAATGGCACGTATATTGCATATACATTAAAAAGAAATGTCCTTATCAGTCACAGATGCACCTGGAACTATTTACAGATGAAAGACATGATGTTGAGGATTTACTTCAAAATCCTCTAGCTAAAATAAAAAAGTATAGGGGAAAGAAAGGAGAAAACAGATAAAACAGGATTATTATTATAACTTTTTGTGTACATTCAAAGGTTCCCATAAAATTTAGCATGAAAGCAAAATGAAGACAGTTAGCTTTCCTGCTTCTTAGAACAAACTTCATTTCAAAGTCCTGTTATTGACAAAATGACAAAGCCCAGGAGTCTCTAGGTGCCTTGTGAGTGCTACCCTTGCAGTAGTGACCACAGGACTCTCACTCTTACAGTATCAGGCACTGTGCTAAACTCCAGGGACATGACGACATTTAAACCCCAATAGGCAACTACCACCACCCCATGCTACAGAGAAGAAAAGGATGTTCAGAGAAGCTAAGATAGACACTTGCCCAGGAACTTCCCATCAGTAGCAAAGCTGTGATTTAAGGTTTATGCTAAAGAAATGTGCCTTTAATCTGTTATTTGTTTATATCTTCATATATAAATTACATTAAAAGGAATTTGTTGTCAGAAGAATTTTTATTCTGGGAAAAATGTAAAAGCAAGCATAGAATAGTTTTGGAAGATTAAGGACAGATTCTTCCTTCCAATCTTATAGTATTTGGTTAAGAACAACTAGAGGAAATGGAATAAGTCTTTATTTTGATGGTGCAGGTGTCTGCACATCTCTAAGTGCTTGTCAAAACTTACAGAACTGCACACACAAAAGACAGGCATTTACTTACATACACACATTAAACCATAAATGAATGAATAAAGACACAGCAGGAATGGAGGATTTTTGGAGATTAAATGTCTGTCAACAGACTAGGATTTGATCGAACATTTCCAGAAATCAGTTCACAAGGAGAGGAAACTGCAGATACAAGTTTTACATGCCAGCATGGGAGGAGTGAGCCAAAAAAGAGGCTTGACTGCATGGTCCACATGAGGAGCCTGATGAGACATCTGACTCAGTAAGTACCCCACAAAGAGCAGCTATTGACATTTACTACTCATACGTAAGTTTGCAAGATTATGCTACTCACAGCACCAAAGTAAGGGGCCTGATGTACAACCCCCGTGCCTTCTTCCTCCTTCACATAGTGGTCAACAAGCACAGTGAAAGCACCGTTCTCTTTATACTGCAAAAGGAAGGTTGGCAGGCATCAGAGATGGAACACTTCTGCATCAACAACAGTAAGAGCCTGAAAAAACCCTTCCGCATGTGAAATTATTTTCAGAAATAGAAAAGAAAGGATTATGCAGGTTGGGAAGAAACCTGCTGCTAAAGACATCATTTCTCTGGATGGTGGCTTGTGACTTAAAAATAATTATCTGAAGACTTACAGATAAAAATTTCTAACTTCTCTGGCCACATAATTGGGCTTTTTCGTTATTTTCCCATGCTCCAAAAAGAAGCATGGATTTAGCATATAGTCTCAGAAAACATGGTTCCCTAAGTAATTCACTTCTGGTATATTTCCAATCACGGCATGTGTTTTATTTTTCTTCTTCCTTTCAACCTAGCTCAGACTATTCAGTCATAGAAGGTACATTTCAAAAGGTACCTTCAAAAGGTACAGGTAGGGGAATCAAGAGGCATAAGTTTTATGGGTATGGACTCACTGTAAAATTTAGGGGAAAAGTGTTCAATTTGATTTTCTTTATAATAGCAACAATGTCAGATTGATACACATAATGCTAGAAAACTTACTTTCTCTACCTTCATCTCTTCTTATTTCTTCCCACATATACTTTGCTTGGCCCCAACTAGCCCTCTGTCATCCTACCTCTTTACACTGGTAAAAAGTATTTTTACAAATGACTTTCACATTTAATTTCTATAATCTTGTGAACAGCATCTCAGTACTCCATATTTAAGAAACATTCTGGTGTTATTTATATTTCACAGATGAGCAAACTCAGAATAAAGATTGAATGGCTTGTCCAAATCACACCATTGACATTGATGGAGTCTGGATCTGAAGCAAGGCCTTCTGAAGAAAGTACCAAATACAATGGTACTTTCAACTACAACATAGCACTCTGCTTTGGAACTTAAATTAAACCAGAAAAATAATCGTGAATCTTTAATTACTGCCACTCAAATCACCTTGAAGTATTCTGGGAAGTATGGAACCACAGGTGCTAGAGGTGTTTTCAATAGTTTAAACATGGAGAATACGTGTGTTCGTAGAAGCAGAAGTATAGAGTAAATCCAAAAGTATCTTACTTGGCGTAATTATAAATAAGGAAAACTCTCACTTTGTCCTAGTCACTAAGGATACAGTTTGGGATCCTCTCATACCAAGGCTGGCAGTCTCCTCAGCCAGGTGAGCAGATGCCACAGTGAGCTCTGTGCTACACCTTAGACAGCATCTACATCACAGCTTCCCTCAACTTTGTTTTTTTTTTTATTTTTTCTTTTGGTACTGGGGATTGAACTTGGGGCACTGGACCACTCAGCCCTATTTTGTGTTTTATGTAGAGACAAGGTCTCACTGAGTTGCTTAGCGCCTCGCCATTGCTGAGGCTGGCTTTGAACTCGCGATTCTCCTGCCTCAGCCTCCCAAAGTGCTGGATTACAGGCTTGCGCCACCGCGCCTGGCTCAACTTTGTATTTTACTTATGCATCAGGTGTTTTTTTTCCTGAGACAAATAATTTATAATTCTTGTCTAAAATTCACTGGAGGTCTTAGATATTTTAAGAAGATTGTTTGATAGATATTATTCACCTTAATTCCATATGTACTGAGTGCATACTTTAGACAGACCTCTGACTTAGGCTGACATTCCTCTCCAGGGTGTCCATGTGTGCATTTCTAAGTGGGCTGAGCTTTCCTCTGATTCTCAGTAGGGTCTGTGACTCAGAAAGATGAAGAGTCATTGATTGGGGGTAAGAGGTTTAAGACAAAGAAAATGTTCAGTCATGTAAGAGAAGAATGTAGTTAGGAGATTTTTCAAAGGAAAGAACAGGAGGCTTTTCAGACAATGCTTCTTTCAGATGGCATCAGAATTCAGACCTGGAGGATGGACTGAACTTAGCAGATATAATGAAAGAAAAGTGAAAGATATTTAAAATGGGAAAACAAACATGACAAAGGCAAAGGCCACTTTGGGGTTATGGTCAAGAAGAATGTCTGTGGCACAACCAGCTGGGGAGCAGGAGAGTCCCTCCTGAATGCTGGCAAATGACTCCAGGTTTGTGGGGAGGGATGTGATCAAGGTGGAGTGCATAGGAATGCAAGGCAGCAACATGGGAGGAGGAAAGGAGGAAGCAGGGAGGAAAACGTGGGGAAATGATTAGGGCAGAAAAAACAGACAGAGATGACAGATGTACTGTGGACAGTACTCAAATGACAGAGGTCAACAGCATCAACCAAAGGGGTCAGTAGATGTTTATCCTCAGCTCTGATGTAAGTACAAATCCAGTTGACACAATTTCCACACACCGTGTAATGCCAGGCCTGACAGATTTCTCAATCCCTAGGAAGACCTTAAAATAAAAGGACCAAGGAGGATTACTGCTTGACCCTGTTCTTTTGCTGGTGGTGGTGGTGGTGGGTGTGGTGTGCAACTAGACCTCTGGATTTTCCAGTCAGAAAATAAATACTATATAAAACAGCTATTCATTCTGAAGAAAACTAAGGTGGCTAAATGTAAGAGTTTCACTATGGTGCCCAGGTTTTAAACCCCCACCTAACTAACTTCTGTCCTTTACCTGCAATGTTTTATTTTGAACACTATCTTTTCTTCTTCTTCTTCTTCTTCTTCTGTGGACTGACCCCAGGGCCTCAAACTTGCTAGGCAAGTGCTCTATCACTGAGCTACCTCCTCAGCTCTCTAAGCAGTATCTTAAGTTTGCTGAAAACTTCAAAAACTTCCCTGGTGGACTATAAATAATACATACACACATATATAAATCTAACCAAGTGTAAAGTGACTCCACCTACAGTGAGAACATTATTTTTAAAATTCCCACATAAGCTGGGCATGGTGGGTATGTCTGTAATCCCAGTGACTCAGGATGTTGAGGCAGAAGATTGCAAGTTTGATGTCAGCCTCAGCAACTTAGCGAGGCCCTAAACAACTTAGTGAGAGATAAAAAGGGCTAAGGATGGATGTAGCTCACTGTCCCTGTGTTCAAAAGCCAGTACCAAAAAACAGAACAAAAACAAACACCCAAAAAAACATCCCCTTCGCACTTTGTTTTGTGTGTGTGTGTGTGTGTGTGTGTGATGCTGGGGATTAAAACCAGGGCCTGAGTATGCCAAGTAAGTACCACTGAACTATATCCCAAACTTTCCCATATGAATTTGATGATTAAAATAAGAAGGCAACAATTTAATCTTGTTAATGCTAAATCAGACTGTGGATTCAGGCTCACTCACAAACAATCCAACAAGAACTGAATCCACTCATCACTTCACTGCAGTTACTGAGAAATGGATGTAGGAAGTCCCTGCCATAGCGTTCCCTAAGCTTACCTTCACAAAATAGTCGAACAAAGGCTTATATTTCTTGCCTTTGAGAGAGACACCAGGAAATCTGGAAAAAGGAGAAATGCAAATTCACTGTTAAGTTAAAGAAATGAAGATGTAGTCACCCCAAGTCACCATGCTCACTGGTTTCCTGATCCTTAGTCATGAAAGCAGAACATGTGGCTGAACACATGCAGTACTTAGGACTCAACTTGAAAAGTACACTGGTGGATAATAAAGTCTGTCTTTTTTGTTGGTACCAGGGATTGAACTCAGAGGCACTCGACCTCTGAGTCACATCCCCAGCCCTATTTTGTATTTTATGTAGAGATAGGGTCTTGCTGAGTTGCTTAGCACCTCGTTTTTGCTGAGGCTGGCTTTGAACTCGCGATCCTCTTGCCTCAGCCTCCTGAGCCGCTGGGATTATAGGCGTGTGCCTCTGTGCCTGGCTAAGTTTGTCTTTTTTAAAAACTAAAGTCAGACACACATACATACCCATGTATCAACTATCTGAATAATTACCTTTCAAGGATCTCATAGTCACTCTCCATTTTATAGAGGGCTGATAATCTGGCTTCCATTAAAATGAGTAATTTTCCTCTGGCAACATCTGTGAGAATGAGAAAAGGTGGACCTCATTGACATTCAGACAGGCTGGCTCTGGAGACAGGCATCAGGCATATTTCTTTGCTGAGGAGCTCCTGTGCCACCAGCACCTGGAGTGTCCGGACTTAGAGGGCAACCCTGCAAAGAACCCTGCAGTACCTTGCTTTCCAGACATGTGACAGACACAGACATTAAAGGCATGTACAGAGCTGGCTGTTATTTTAAATCTCGTCCATATCCATTTGAAAGTTAGTCTTATTTTCTCCTACTGTAGGTAATACATGTGAATGTTTCAAAATCACAACATTAACAAATCAAATGGCTCACAAAGGAAGAGTCTGCTATAATCTCACTCCCTCTCAGATATCCTCATTCAGGTGTCTCTCCACCCAGATTTTTTAATGCATATTCCAACTAACAAATTTATATGTAAATGTGTAAGTTCTTTTTATCTTTTTAAAACAATTATGAGGCAATACTCAACATGGTTTTGCAACTTGTTTTCATTTAATATATTGTGAACATCTCTCCATATATTAGCATATATAGATCTTTTTAATTCTTTTCTTTTTTTTCTTTCATTCTTTTTTTGCAGTGCTGGGGATCAAACCCAAGGCCTGTGTATGCTAGGCATGTTCAACCCCAGTCCTGTTATTCTTTTAAATAGCTCCATTGGATTTTATTTTATGGAGATACTATAGTTATTTTTAACAAATGAATAATAAAGACTTAACTTCTTTAAATACCTTAAATTTTAGTGTAAACACTGAGGTAATGTATCTGTGCACATTTACTGGAAGATTTCTGGAGGATAATACCCGAGGAATAGAAAAGCTGGGACAAACACACAAGCACAGAAATACAAGACAGTATCTGACAAACTGCCCTCCAAAAACTCAGTCCAACTTAAACTCCTACCTGTAAGATATAATATGTAGGATTTACCACAGCCTGTGTTAAATATTCAGTTCAGTGTAAGAAAAAAAGGAATCTATGGACCATTGCAAAGGTCTTCGTAATTAATTGAAAAATGACTACAAATAATGCTGACACTCCCTAGCTCTAACCTCACAGAAACTTTGTTGTTAATGGAGTCAACATTTTCTGATAAAATTCAGATTTTATCTGCCAAAACAAGAGTGGGTATGCAGGTAGAGGGATACCTGTTGAAAGCTCGTTCAGATGGCACCTAGGCTGCCAAGCTCACTGACAACACAGGGAAATTGTGCAGATGGTATCACATTTGCCCCCGAGAAGTCAGACTCCTGAGTGAACAACAGCTTTTGCCAAGAGGAATCACTGACACCAATTCTTGGTTCTGTCCACTGCTGGGGGAAGACCAAATACAGAACTTTCCTCCTTTTTTCTAACCTCCAGTTGTCTCCCACTCTTTTCTCAAATTCTTCCTTTGCTAGCACAAACTAGTGTGAACTGAGTTATACATAACTTTTCACATAGATAAGATAGTCAGTAATATGGTTTTATGTTAAATCATTTTACCCATTTCTAAGTGGCATTAAAAACATTAACAATGTCATATGAACATTATTATTCCTATACCCAAAACTTTTTGTCATTATCCCAAACAGAAACTCTTTACCCATTACATGAGACCTCTCCCTTTTCTCCTGATCTCTGGCAAACACCACTGTACAAGCTCTCTGAATCTGTCTACGTAGATATCACAGATGAGTGGAATCACATAGATCTGTCCCCTTTTGTGACTAGTTTACTTTATTTAGCATGTTTTCAAGGTTTCTTCCAGTTGTAGTGTGTATCAGAACTTCCTTCCTTTTCAAGGATGAGTAATATTCTATTGCATGTAAACAACTATTTTATTTATCCATTCATCTGTTGATAAGACACTTGGGTTGCTGCTATCTTTTGGCTATTGTGAATACTGCTACTGTGAAAATGGGTATACTAGTATCTGTTCAAGTCTCTGTTTCTCGATTCTTTTGGGTAAATACACAGAAGTGAAATCGAGTCAGGTGTGGTGGTGCATGCCTATAATCCCAGTGACCCCTGAGAGGCTAAGGCAGGAGGATCTCAAGTTCTAGGCCAGCCTCAGCAGCTTAGTGAGGCCCTAAGCAACTTAGCAAGACCCAATGCCTCGAAATAAAAAATGGAAAGGGCTATAGATGTAGCTCAGTGGTAGAGCATCCCTGGGTTCAATCCCTACTATCAGTACCTCTCGCAAAGGTTTATTTATTTATTTTTATTTTGGCAGTACTAGGGATTGAACCTAGTGGTGTTCTACCACAGAACTACATCCTAACCACCCACTCCCTTTATATTTATATGTGTGTGTGTGTGTGTGTGTGTGTGTATGTGTATATATATATATGTAATTTTTTTGGTACTGGAGATTGAACTTAGGGATACTCAACCACAGAGCCACATCCCCAGCCCTATTTTGTGTCTTCATTTTAGAGACAGGGTCTCACCGAGTTGCTTAGCACCTCACCATTGCTGAGGTTGGCTTTGAACTCACAATTCTCCTGACTCAGCCTCCCAAGATGCTGAAATTATAGGTGTGCACCACTGCGCTTGGCCCCCTTTTTATATTGAGAAAGGAACTTTCACTAAGTTGTTGAGGCTGGTATTGAACTTGCAATTCTCCTGCCTCATCTTCCCAAGTAGCTGGGATTACAGGTGTGTATCATTGTGTCTGGGCTGGTAGTGGGTTTTTCTCTTCTTTGTTTCATTTCCCTCCCCAGAAACTATGCAAATCTGAAGGTACATTTATTCACAAAATAGTAACTCTGTTTTTCATTTAAGTCTCTATGGAAGGACCTCGATGAGCCTGTGGTAACTCTCTACCAGGAGTATTTGAAAGGCACAAAATTCTCACGTTCTGGTACTGATTTCTAAAGGTGAATGTGACACCATGTTTCTGAATCTTAGATTCTTCGCCTATACTAAGTAAGGGCATGAGGTATAAAAGCACCTTACAAACTAGAAATTATAGTAAGATTTTACTTTCTATGTTTTTATATTTCAGCACTATTTTAATTTTTTAGTGTTACTTTTCAATCAGAAATAAAACAATCTTAGAGGCTACCTTTCTGATTAAATAAAATTCTTGTTTTGGTGCTGGGGATTGAACCAGGGATGTTTTACCACTGAGATAAGTCCCCAGCCCGTTTCCTTCTTTTTTCCCCCTTCGTTTTGAGACAGAGTCTCGCTAAGTTACTTAGGGCCTTGCTAAATTGCTGAAGCTGGCCTTGAACTTGCAATTCCAAACTGCTGGAATTACAGGTGTGTACCACCATGCCCAGTTAAGTAAAATTCAAGTTTTTATATTTTCCCAAAATATAAAATTATCTTATCCATATTTGTCACAGGTAATCAGGCTCACACTTACCTTTAATCTTTACATATTGCATATCTGGATTAACACAGAGGGCAAGATTACTAGGTAGAGTCCAAGGAGTAGTTGTCCAAGCAACTAATGATATACTTTCATTTTCCTCCAAAGGGAAAGTTACAAATATTGAAGGATCTTGAACATCCTGAAACAAATTGAGGTAAAGTACTGTTTTACAAACCCACAATAATAGACATAAAAAGAAACTGATCCTAAACAGGACAAAAATAAATGAATTTTCATAATAAAATGAGCTCTTAACAAAACCATTTACTGCTTGGTGTGATGGTGCATGCCTGTAACCTCAGTGACTTGGGAGGTGGAGGCAGGAGGATCACAAGTTTGAGGCCAGCCTCAGCAACTTGCCCAGGCCCTAATTAACTTAGTGTAATCCTGTTTCAAAATTTAAAAATGAGCTGAGAACTTTGATCAGAGGTAAACTGTGGGTTAAGTTCCTAGCACCAAACAAAACAAAACAAAACAACAATTTACCATGTTTATAAAAAGAAAATTCAAAGCGAAAAATTCCACATAAAATTTTTCAATACTTAGCTGGGCATGGTGGTACATGCCTGTAATTGCAGGGGCTCGGGAGGCTGAGGCAGGAGTATGGCAAATTCAAAGCCAGCCTCAGCAACAGCGAGGTGCTAAAGCAACTCAGTGAGATCATGTCTCTAAATCAAATACAAAATAGGGCTGGGGATGTGGCTCAGTGGTCAAATGCCCCTGAGTTCAATCCTCAGTAGCAAAAAAAAAAAAAGCGGGGAGGGGTGGGGCAATTTTGCTCAGTGATAAATTGACTCTAGGTTAAATCCCCAGTAGCCTTCCTCCCAATTTTTTTTTCCTTAAGAAAAGTCCTATTAGTTACCTTAGAAATCACAAACATAAAATACTATAAAAGACATCTGGTAACTTTTAAAAGTAATACGTGAGAAGGAATGAAAGAATGGAGGCTTCATAGTTACAATGATCTATTTTATAATAAGGCTATGAAGAGATAGGTCAACAAAACAACTGTTTTAGAAAATAGTCATCTTGGGCCTGGGGCTGGGGCTCAGTGGAAGAGCACTTGCCTAGCACATGTGAAGCACCACATAAAAATAAGTAAACAAAATGAAGCTATTATGTTCATCTACAATTGGAAAAAAAATACATAAGCTAGGCACAAATGGGGCATGCCTGCAAACCCAGCAAGACCTAAAAGACAAACATCACTATGTGTGAGCTTTTAGCAGATCATAACTCAAATAACAAAAAAAACTCCGAAAACTAGAAAAAAATCCTGGAACCACTGTGAAATAGTTAGAAATGTGAACACTAGCTGGGTGCAGTAGCACATGCCTGTAATCCCAGCCACTTGGGAGGCCAAGACAGGAGAATCACGAGTTCAAAGCCAACTTCAGCAATGGCGAGGCACTAAGCAACTAAGTGAGATCCTCTCTCTACATAAAACACAAAATAGGGCTGGGGATGTGGCTCAGTGGTTGAGTGCTCCTGAGTTCAATCCCCAGTATCCCTCCGCCCCCCAAAAAGAAATGTGAACACTAATAACATTCAGCAATTATACACTTGCAATGAGAATGCTAAGGATGATTGATAAATGATTATGTTTAGATGTGATAATAAATGTAATATTTAAAAATATAATATTAAAAAAAGATTCTTTATCAAAGACCTGTATTGGATTCCATCTTAATAAAATAATATCATGTCTAAAATTTCAAAATAAGGACAGGATGGGGACAAGTGAGCAGGAAGGTATATATGGATAGGGCAGGACTGGCCACATTCAATGGTTGTTAGGATGCAAGAAGGGCACATGGGAATTAATCACTATCAATATACCATTTTTTTTTTTTTTAATTTTTTGGTTGTAGGTGGACAGAATATCTTTATTTTATTTTTATGTGGTGCTGAGGCTCGAACCCAGTGCCTCATGCGTGCTAGGTGAGCACACTACCACTGCACCACAACCCCAGTCTCTATCAATATACCATTTTTTTAAAAATATTTTTTTTTAGTTGTTAATGGGCCTTTATTTTATTCATTTATTTTTATGTAGTGCTGAGAATCGAACCCAGGGTCTCACACATGCAAGGTAAGTGCTCTACCACTGAGCCAGCCCTTAATATACCATTTTTATCTACTTTTTTATGTGCTTGAAATTCTCCATGCCAAAGTGTGTTTTTATTTGTGGTGCTGGCGAGGGAACCTACAAGCCTCACATGTTAGACAAGTGGTCTAACACTGAGGTATATTCCCAGGCCCAAGTGTTTTTATTTATCTATTTGTTTGGTACTGGGGATTGAACTCTGTCTGGGTCACTTTCCTGAATAGCATCCCCAGTCCTTTTTACTTTTTATTTTGAGATAGTCTTGCTAAATTGCTGATGCTAGCCTCGAACTTGCAACCCTCCTGCTCAGTCTCTGAGTTGCTGGGAGTACAGGTGTGTGTGACCATGCCTAGCCCAAGTGTCTCTAAAAAAGTAAAATATATTAAGATCTGACAAAGCTCAGCCTTAGTATTCAGGTAATATATTACAACTTTTATATGCTTGAAATATTTTATTAAACAAATGCAACACAACATGAGCACAATCACAAGGCGACAGAGAAATCATCACATTTGCCTCACAAGGATTTGCAAAAATCAAATGGGATATGTGAAAGTATCCTCTAAGAGGACAAGGGCTTATAACATGTAAATTTTATTAATATAATTTCCAAACCTGGCCCCTGAAACAAGACTTCTGAACAAGTCAAGATCTTTTAAAAGCAGACTGTTAGACAAACTTGCAAAATGAATACACTTCTATAGATACACATGAAGACAATGTATGTTTCAGAAGACTCCCTGCCATTTACCATCTGTCTAGATGAAATAAAGATCAAAATGTTTCAATACCTCTTCCACACCAATGAGAGCTAGAGACTCTATTTCATCAGAGAATAGGCCATAATACAATTCACCATCCCAAATTAAATTTTCTTTACAACACCTTTAGCAAATGCTGTTACCAGGTCCCAGATACAGCACAAAGTCACCCACATGAGTAACCATTAATTCTGAGTGCAGGAAAGTATGTCAGAGCTGGATTTATAAATAAGGAGAAGCATAAAAATATGGTCAAAGCAAACAAAATCTCTTATATTAAGATATCTCATAAATTCAATGTAAAACAAAAACAAAAATAAAACCTCATTTTATAAAAGAGGCATCATTCAGTGACTGGTAACATCACCAGTACTCAGTGGAGACTGATGCCAAGGCTAACATTTCATGTTGGGGCTACCTGGGAGTACTTAATGATGTTTACAACCATTCAACCTCCATGTGCATGACCTGGCACTGCAAGATGTCTCAGCAGTTCACATACCTTATAATTCTGGTGGGATTCGAAGTTGGAAAGTGGAGTGTTACATGCTGTAGAGAAGGGCATGACTTTCACACCTCTGTATACAAGGCCTTTGTCATAGAGTTGTTTGAAGACCCACCTGGCAAGTGAAGAAATGGAGTTCTAAAATTATATAACCAAAAATCTATTTCCTCAAATGCAAATATTTATGGCATTTTCAGTTTCTTTCTGCCAAAGAAGTGAAAAAATATGTCTCATCTGTGGACTAAGTGGCAAATTACATCAGCTCTTATAATTAATTATAAGACATTAAGTAGACACTAAAAATGCTACTACCTATTGACATTTTTATATTCATGACATAATGTGAAGAAAAGCATCTGAGAAACCATGCTGCACAATGAAGTACCAATGATATAAATCTGTACCTATCAGCAGACATACTTACATTTTTAGAAACGCTGAAAATACATATTTTTATCAACATGGTAATAATTATGGTTGGCATTTCAGAGCTGATCCTTTAGTTTTCTGGTCTATTATTTAAATTTCATTAAAATGGATAGTTTGGGGCTGGGATTATGGCTCAGCAGTAGAGCGCTTGCCTCGCATGCGTGAGGCGCTGGGTTCGATCCTCAGCACCACGTATAAATAAATAAAATAAAGACATTGTGTCCATCTACAACTAAAAAAAAAGGACAGTTTAACAAAAGCAATTTAAAAAAAATATAAACCACTGGGATTAGGATCAGTTATTTCTTGTGGCTTTGATCAAAAACTTTTACTGAGCTTTTAAATGTGTTGGGTTAAGCTAAGTACATCAGGACTCTATAGGCACTAATTGTAATGGTCACCTCAAGACCTCTTCTCTCAGCTGTATAACAGAAGGCATTGTTAGGAACCCTTGCTTAATTATGCCTTTTTAAAAAAAATTTATATTCTAGTTCCTATGTACCTGGCATAATAAATGAGTTAAACTCTCATGTGTTAAAATAACATTTTTATTAAGAAAAGGTGTTTTTTTATGTTATCCCTGAGCTTTTAAATCTGAAAAAAGCATATTTTTTTTAGATGTGACGGACCTTTATTTTATTCATTTATTTAAATTTGGTGCCGAGAATCAAACCCAGTGCTTCACACATGCTAGGCAAGCATCTACCACTGAGCCAAAACCTCAACCAAAAAAAAAAAGTGTACTTTAAAACAAATTTTCCAAATTTAAACTCAATCTTAAATTATATCCTTTGATGTCAGGACACTTGCAGCACAGAAGACTATTAGATTTGATGAAATAACCATAATATTAGCTGTGCAACCCCATGCAAGTCACAATTACTTGCCTTTACCTCAAATAGGGGTCCTAAGTCTATTCACAGGACTCTCTGGGTCATATGGGAAAATTCATGTGGAATTATTTTATATAGTCAAAAGCAACAACTGAATCTAACTTACTACCACTATTAATGTTATTATCAAAGGTATATAGGGCTGGGATTATGGCGCAGTGGTAGCGTGCTCACCTAGCACGCGTGAGGCACTGGGTTCGATCCTCAGCACCACATAAAAATAAAATAAAGATATTCTGTCCACCTACAACTAAAAAATAAATATTTTTTTTAAAAAAAAAAAGGTATCTCCTACCAGTTTTAAATCCACCATCAGCTTGCATGCCTTATTTATATACCAACCAATTCCTTAGGAATATTAACATTCTAAAACTTAAAATCTATTTCTTCTTGGTCCAAGCATTTTTATGTAAATTAAGAAGTAGGAAAGAACATAGGTTTTAGAGCTGTACTAATTAATTAATATGATGAGTGTTATCCACATGTTGTTTTTAAAATTTTTTTAAAAATATTTTTAGTTGTAGATGGACACAATACCTTTTTTTTAAATTTATTTTTATGTGGTGCTGGGGATAGAACCCAGTGCTTCATACATGCGAGGCGAGCACTCTACCACGGAGCCACAACCCCAGCCCTGTTTTTAATTTAAACTAAAAACATTTAAACATTTCACTTTGGTAAACTTAAAAATTCAGTTTCTTGCACTAGCCACCTTTAGATGATCCAACAGTCCTTCTCTGGCACTTCTATTTGAGATGCTTAACCAAAACCTGGTTTTCAAATGCTCTAGAGAAATCCAGCTGCTCAATGAACAGGAAGGCTCCTGTCTAATGTCTGGCATTCCACAGAAACTGAATGGCTTCCTTCTCTGGGGTACCTAAGCCTAGAGATATGTCCACAGGGGCATGTCAGAGTCAAAGGGACCGAAAAACTGTCCCAAGGCACCTAGCTCCTCAAAGGCAAAGGACGTATGCCAAGCATGTACAAAAGATCCAGACTAAGAGAAATGTGAGTAGATAAGAAGGCAATAAAAGCCACAAGCAGCTACAAAGCAATTCAAAGAAACTGTACTTTATAAAATAGCTCCGAAAATCACCTGTACTTTCATGTACAATTTAATGAAAGTAGGACTCCCACAATGCTGAATTACATACCTTGGACATTTTACAACCATACTAGGGGTGCCTGTTTGCCTTGTAATGATCCCATACTACTATAGGAAGCCCAAGTTAAACCATCTGTCAAGATTGGCATGGCTAATGATAGTCAAACACTATGGAACAGCGACTTCACTACATTATCTTCTGTCAGCACCAAATTCATGTACACAATCTCTTAGACTTAAAAACCACTTCTGAAATGTAATTTTTCCTAAATTTGGTATAAACTAATTTGGAAAAAAAAGAAACTAATATCAAATATAAATGTGAGGCCATTTATATTCTTTATTCTATTTAGTGATGCAGAATTACTAATGTATTTATTACAACTTGTTATTCAACCTACTGGGGCTATTATATGTAAAAGAACACATGAACATCCTGGTAAAGTTTTCAAATCCAGAATATTCTGAATTCAGAAACATTATTTATTCCCCAATATACATAATTATGGGTCTGAAGACAAACTAATTCAAACTAGCACACCTTTCCACTGACCAGTACAAAAGAATATTCATTGTACTTATAATTTTAAATAAACCTACCAGACAGATTCCATGAATTGTGGATACAGAGTTTTGTAGTCATTGTCAAAGTCGATCCATCGGCCAAGTCTGGTAACAGTAGACTAAAAAGTATGGATATTAGAGCAGTATTAGACAATGATATTTGTTATTGTACACCAATGTGTTGTTTACTTTTATTGTATCCACGTATGATACTTTTGGGAAATCCAAACAATAAATGGTTCAAATAAATGTATATTTCAAACAACATACCATGTGAGGTTAAGAATTATACTACATACAAATGTTAAATATAAATATTCATTTACAAAAGTCAACCAAAACTGCCATTTGGCAAAAACCAGAAGTATAATTGTGGCTAGTAAATCATCAATGTGTGCTCAAATTAATAAGTGAAAGTATCATAAGAAAAAGAGTATCTGGCCAGGTGCAGTGCTACATGCCTTTCATCCCAGAGGCTCAGGAGGCTGAGGCAGGAGGATCGTGAGTTCAAAGCCAGCCTCAGCAACTTAGCAAGGCCCTAAGCAACTCAGCAAGGCTCTGTCTCTAAATAAAATACAAAAAATGGCTGGGGATGGTTAAGTTCAATTCCAGGTAGCAAAAAAAAAAAAAAAAAAGAATATTTGAAAAGAATCTCCCCACAAAAGAAAAACTGCAACTTTACAAAGGAGACAACCAACAGATAACACCTGAGATGAACAAAGCTACAGCACAAGCCTCCTGACATGACACACTGAGGACATGACATCACCTCTGAAGCACTCCTGTCCAAAACCCAAAACCCATAACCTAAATTAAAATTGTGAGGAAACATTAAACATTGAGAGGCATTCCATAACTAGATAGCACTCTTCAAAAGTACTATAGACTAGGTGTAGTGATGCACACCTATAATCCCAACTACTCAGGAGACAGAGGCAGGAGGACTGGAAGTTTGAAAACAGACTCAGCAATTTAGTGAGACTGTGTCATAAAATAAAAAATAAATAAGTGCTGGGGATGTAGTGCAGTGGTAAACGATCTCTGGGTTCAATCCCATACCCCAAAAGCAACAAGGTCATGAAAGACAAAGACCGAATGACTCTGATATTGAAAGAGACTGGGCTGGGAGTGGTGGCACACACATGGAATCCCAGCAGCTCTGGAGGCTGAGAAAGGAGGATTACAAGTTCAAAGCCAGCCCAAAGCCGGCCTTGGCTAAAGCGAGGCGCTAAGTAACACAGTGAGACCCTGCCTCTAAATAAAATACAAAATAGGGCTAGGGATATGGCTCAGTGGTGGAATGCCCTGAGTTCAATTCCTGGTAACCCCTGAAAAAGCAAAGACTGTGAAGACATGACAACCAAATGCAATGTGTGATCCTGGATGAGATCTTAGTTCACAAATGAAGATTGGTAGGACAACTGGTGAAATCTAAACAAGATCTATAGTATTTTGGGCTGGAGTTATGGCTCAGTGGTAGAGCACTTGCCTCGCATGTATGTGGCACTGGGTTTTATTCTCAGTTCCGCATATAAATAAAAAATTTTAAAAAAAGAGATCTATAGTATTTTATCGATGTTAATCTGTACTTTTGAAATTATATTACAAGCCGGGCGCGGTGGCGCAAGTACTCAGGGAGGTTGAGACAGGAGAATCGCAAGTTCAAAGCCAGCCTCAGCAATGGTGAGTACTAAGCAACTCAGTGAGACCCTGTCTCTACATAAAGCACAAAATAGGGCTGGGGATGTGGCTCAGTGGTCGAGTATCCCTGAGTTCAATCCTCAGTACCAAAAAAAAAAAAAAGAAATTATATTACAGTTACTGAAGACATTTACAATTGGGAAAGTAGATGAAGGGTTTACAGGAATGCGTCGTCAAACCATGTCTGCTATGTTTTAATACATCTGAAAGAACGTCAGGGGCTGAGAATGAAGCTCTCTGGTAGAGTACATGTTTAGCATGTGAGAGGTCAGAGGACCCGGGTGGATCCCCAGCAACACACACACAAATCTTTCAGAGTGAAAAATCTAAAAATTAAGGAAGGCCTATATCTATATTATACTCATTAGGGTGGGAGCAAACTGAAGAGCTTTCATTTCCATGTTGATAAAACTCAGACTTTACAAAGCAGGGAAGGGAAGCCTCTCCAGATCCATGAGTGAGGAAGAGCATGACGAATGGTGCTGTGGGAGACACAAGTCTGCAGTCTGGGTGGGAAGAGCACGGAAGAGATGATGAGGACAGTTACAGAAAAGAAGATGGTGGTGTCACTGTAGAAGTGAAAGGGACACTCAGAAGAAAGACTTCACAGGATTTGGTGCCTGCTGTTATCATGGGGATTCAAGTTTAAAGGCTGGAGGAGTCGTACCACTGGCCAAACAGGGAATTCTGAAGAACAGCAAGGTTGAGAGGTTGAAGTTAAGATGGAGAATATAGAAAAAACAAAACCAGACATATTTTAAAGTTATACAGACATACTAAACCAATTTGAGAGGCAGGGAGGACAGGGAAAACTATGTTCTGGAGTTCAGAACAACAGGAGGGCAGGAGTTCTGCAGTCTGGAGCTTGATTACTAAAAAGCAGTGGGCAACATGGGAGTCAAATTAACATAACAAGCATGAGCCCAAACTTGAATTTTTGTTGTTTTATTTTGTTCCAGGGACTGAACCCAGGGGTGTTTAACCACTGAGCCACATTCTCAATCCTTTGTTGTATTTTATTTAGAGATAGGGTCTCACTGAGTTGCTTAGTGCCTCACTAAGGTGCTGAGGCTGGCTTTGAACTTGGGACCCTCCTGCCTCAGCCTCCCAACCTACTTGGATTATGGGCATGTGCCACTGTGCTAGGCCCAAACTTGAATTTTTAAAAATGTCTGAATTATTACAATGAAGCATTCAAGTAAGCCTATTTGCTGAAACAGCATGATTCCAGTTATATACTGTGGGGTAGGCAGGAGACTGAATATGGAAGACGAACCATGCACACAGAAATCAGAAAAGAGAGGGTTCAGTTTAAGCTAACAGGGTCACGGGTGGCAGCCGAAGACCCTTTCTGAGGTATACACACGCAAAGGAGAGGATCAGCTCCTTTGGTGTCACATCCTCATATGTACCACCACACTTTTGAGAACATCTCATAAAAAGAACAAAGGACCATAGGCCCTTTCAACTTTCATTTAAAACTAAACTGTCTGTTCATTCTACTGAAAATAACCCAACGTACCTTCCACTCAGTAGAATATCTCATCACAATTGCGCGGCACTGATTGTTATACTCTGCAATTCCCATTTTGGCCACATCGTCTGGCCCTCTGATTCCCAGTGTCTTATCAATTTCATATTCCTGAAAAATTATGGGAAGACTGTTAACATCCCTGACTTAAGAAACAAATACAACTAAGCAACAAGAAAATAAAACAGCTTGAAAACAAACAAATAGTTCTCAATCTACAGAGAAAACAAACTATAAATAATATTATGGAAATACAGAAGAAAAAGTCTGACATATAGTGAAAATCTACCATATTTCAATATGACATGATGAAATGTAATGCTTAAAAAAAAAATCAGAACACTGTAAGGCTGGAGACTCAAACATACCACAGGTAAGCCATGGCAATCCCAACCAAATCTTCTGTCAACGTGAAAGCCGCTCTGGTGAGCATATCTTGTAACTATATCTTTAATTGTCCCTGCAAGTATGTGTCCATAGTGAGGCAGTCCAGTTGCAAAAGGAGGCCCATCATAGAAGGTAAATCTAACAGAGGTAATACAACCACATTAATTAGTCATTTTAGAACTGACAGCAAAAATTTAGGGCTTTTTTTTTAACACATAACTTCTATTGGAGTGTTTAGGAAAAAGAAAAGTAGCAAGATCAGGAAATTCAAACATAATTGATTAGATATTTACTAGAGGTCCAGGCTTCAGAAAAGCTACTGGTTATGATAGAGTTGGGGAGACTGCCATTTGATTATCCATTCTTCATTTATTGGTCTAATAACTTAAGGCAAGTTAATAGCCCTGATCCTGAGTTATCTCATCAGTAAAATAGGGCAACAGACATCTATCTCAAAGCTTTTGAGCACAGAAGGCACATAATGGAATCGTGATTAAAGGACTGGTCTTTTAGGTGAATGGATACCAGAGGCAGCAAGTACTGTAAAAGCTTTCCATAAAGGACTTAGGTATAAGACAGGGTGGGGATAATGAGAAAAGTGGAAAGGAAGAGGGTGGTATATTCATTCTATTTAGATGCCCTCTTAAAGAAATTTAATCTATCTTAACTAAGAACTTATCCATTTAACAATTACCTACTACTGAGTATGCATTATGTAGAAAGCAAAGATGAATAAAGGGTCTCTGCTTTAATGGAACTCATTGTAGGAAATGATTACTCTTAAGGACTTCACCTTTACCAAAGAAATTCACATACTTTGGTCTATGTTTTGACTGCTTTAAGCATTCCTGAAAACAATTGAATTCAGACCAGAATTGCAAAATTTTTTCTTCTTCAGCAGGAAAATTGATGTTTTCTGGAACTTGTTGAACCATTCTGTTGCTGCAAGAGAAATTAAATTTATTACTATCAAAAGAGAAATCTAAGAATAGCAGGGTATTATATTATTAAACACAAAGTTCAGTCTTTAAAAATGGACAATTGAGTGGTTTTCAGCATATTGAAAAAGTTATGTAATCATCATCACTAATTTCAGATCATTTTCAACCCCTAAAACAAACTACAAGTCACATTTGCTTCTTCGATCCCTGAAAAGCATTAATTGGCTTTCTTAAGTTGTCTCTTGGATATTTCACAAATGGAAGCATTTCTATGAGTTATTTATATGTGGCCTATTGTATCTGGCTTTATTTCCTTTGCATGTTTTCAGATTCATTCATGTTGTAACGTATTCATACTGCATTAATTTTTATGGCTGAATATGTTCCTCTATATGAATACATGAGTATGTTTATCTATTCATTAGTACACAGACTCTTGGTGTGTTTCCACTTTTTGCTATTGTGAATGATGCTGGTATGAATGTTCAGGTACAAGGTTGCATGTATATACAATTTTATTCCTCTGTAGAATTTCTGGGTCATATGTTAACTGTGTATTTTAGCTTTATGTCAAACTGCCAAACTGCTTACCAAAGTGACTGCAATGGGCTGTGGGTGTAGCTCAATGGTAGAGTGCTGGCCTAGCATGCAAACACGCCGGGTTCAAAACACAGTGCCATCACCAAAATGACCACACCACCACCACCACCACCACCACCTTAACACACACACAGAAATCAAAGTGACAATACCATTTTACATTCCCCCAGCAGAGAATGAAGTTGCCAATTTCTCCAAGTCTTCCCCAACACTTCTTATTGTCCACCTTTGGATTACAGCTATCTTTGAGGGTATGAAGTAGTATCTGATTGTGGTTTTGAATTACATTTCCCCAATGACTAGGAATGTTGAGCATCATTCTGTGTATTTACTGGCCTTCTGTGTCCTCTTTGGATAAACATTTATTCATGCTATGTCCTTTCTTTAGTTGGGTTGTCTTTTCATGGCTGAGTTTTAAGAATTCTTTATATATTCTGGACACAAGTCCTTCATAGGATATATGATATGTAAAAAATTTCTCCTGGGGTTGTCTTTATTTTCTTGATGGTATTATCTGAAGCATAAAACATTGTTATGTGTTTTGGTTTGGTTGCTTGAATTCTGGTGTCATAGTTAATAAACCATTAGCTAATTAGTTCCTAGTGAGAAATGTTTTGTTTTTTTTTTAAATATTTATTTTTTAGTTGTAGGTGGACAGAATATCTTTTTATTTTATTTTTATGTGGTGCTGAGAATTGAACCCAGTGCCTCACATGTGCTAGGCGAGCACGCTACCACGGCGCCATAACCCCAGCCCCCTGGTGAGAAATGTTTTAAAGTACCCTTTTGAAAGTTTTGCTAATAACCTCAGACACTTGATCAATCTGACTTAATTAGTGAGCATCTTTCGCGCCCCTTCCCCTTAAAATTCTAATAAAGTTAGTAACTAGATTTGTGAGCCAGGTCAGATTAGAAGGGCACAGGATTGCTAATAATGAGAAAACAATAGAGAAGATGGAAAACCTTAAGTATTCAAGAACCACAACAGTTAGGAGTAATTGACTCTAGAAGAAAAGACCTCTATATTCCTCATCCAGTTCCAAAAGCACTGAAAGCTCTGTAGTCTAAGTACAGCAAACAACTCAGGCCATGAGAAAAGTATTTGGCAGTCTTTCCTTTTTTGTTCTCATTCATTTTTCAGATGTAAGAGTGCCTCTGTTTTATATAGGAAAAAAAAATCACACAAAAACAGGTGGGCTCTTTAAGTCTTTGAAACAGTCATTTCCAGTCAGGGTATACCATTAAACAGTATTAAATAGAAGTTGTAAGATATTTGAGATTTTCAACTCTTACTACAATCTCCAGCCTTTCAAGGACGTAAAGAAGTACTGGTTTCTGCATGTACTGATGAAGGGTCTTAGTGGTTCCGTAGCTGCTTAATCAGAAGCCAAATGAAACTTATAGGATCATATGTGAAGACCAACACACCTTTAGATATCAACACGTTCATTACTGTCACTTAGAATCTGCTCCTACCATTGTCCTTGTTCACGGAAGCTTATTAGAGATGTGGACTACTCATCAGCCCCAACCAGAAGCAAGGAGTCAGAACCTGAATTTTCGTAAGACCTCTAAGGAATTAGCATGCACATCTAAGTTTAAGCATCACCACTCTCCTACTGTTCTAACAATTATTAGGGGATACCTGTTTGAATCCTTTTTATTTTATTTATATTTATTTATTTATTTATTTACTTTTGGTACCAGGGATTGAACTCAGGGGCACTTGACCACTGAGCCACATCCCCAGCCCTATTTTGTGTTTTATGTAGAGACAGGGTCTCACTGAGTTGCTTAGCGCCTCGCCATTGCTGAGGCTGGCTCTGAACTCACGATTCTCCTGTCTCAGCCTCCCCAAGTGCTGGGATTACAGGCATGTGCCACCACGCCCAACTGAATCCTTTTTATTTTTTGAGAAAAGAAGATTTAAGTTTTCTGAGGGCTTATAGCTTTTGCTGAATTTTCAAGGATGCCTCTGCTGACTCAAAAGATTTAGAATCACAGTATTATTATGCCAAACACCAAGATCCAGAGTAAGAGCACTTACTATTTCAGAAGAACCGTGTACCAATGACCGGGCTATGGAAGCTGCTGAAGAGAAGCAGCTTCCATGCATAAATCACAGGATTGCTCTGGCCCACTGTATCCACTGGAAAACTGTACTAGCACAACAGCCTCCAGCAACCACAGGGCGGTGGGGGTGGCATGAAGAGCACCCTTAACCTCAACAGGTTGTACCTAGGGATGCCACCTCCTCTTCTTCCTCTTCCTATAATAGGCCTTCCATTCTTCCCTATTCCACAACTCCCTGCTTCACATCACCTTAGCTTCCACCTTTTGTTCTGCAGCTTCCACACTACTCTCCTTGGCCTTCACTTGCATTTATCTCCATGTACCTTGGAAACGTATACTGAAACATTTTGTTTAAAGTCTCAGATTTAAAATCTTGCCAAAACTGATTTAAAACTGTCTTTCTGGTTCTACTATTTTTCACCTTTCCCAAGGATGGCATTGCTGAATCACCTGTAATAGTACTGAAATGACTCCCACATCCAACTAATCACCAAGAGATGTGGATTCTACCTGTAAGTCTATTTCTGAGGTTCACTCTTTTTCATTCCCAGGACTTCGTACTCTATTACATTAAGTCAAATTTAAGCCCCTGTGGGTTACCTTAAGTCTTCTCTCAATTTAGTTATATCCTACTAACATATATCCCACAGACTACTTGTAAAAAAATCTGGATACAAAGATATACGGATTTCACATACTCACACCTGTGAAAATTGATGATACCAAGATGAGATCCTTCTTGTCAGACTCAGGAAGTTAGGAAGAAGGAGGGTTCATGCCTGCCTAAGTACTTTCTCAAGGACTTTCTAAAAGCTCAAAAAAGAGGGGTTGGGGCTCTGGGTTCAACGCCTAGCACTCAGCTAAGCAAATAAAGGCTCAGAAAATATTTCTTCTCATTCTAAATGCATCCCATTTTTGTAAGCCTGGCACATATCTTTAACATCCTTTAAGACTGCAATAATTCAGACAAGATAGATGATCTTGAGAGAACATCTGCTCAGGATTGGGCATCTCTACCAATGAGCTAATACTAATTCTCACCTAAAAGTCTCCAAGACCAGCAAACTCTGTATCCAAGTAACTTACATAATTTTCTCCCTTTTTGACTTTAAAATATTTCTCCTAAATAAAACACAAAATAGGGCTGGGAATGTTGGCTCAGTGGTCGAGTGCCCCTGAGTTCAATCCCAAGTACCCCCCCAAATAAAAATGAAAAATAAAATATTTCTCTTGCCAGGACTTCCTATAATATGCCCATAGTTTACTATGGCGTGCATATTCCCATGGCAATGCTCTGCTACTCCCAAATAAATACCATTTTTCTTTGAAGACTATCCTTCTTATTGATATTTAGGTTGAAACATGGAAGCATTGTTTCTATAGGTAAATAACTTAAAACAATTTAAATATCTAAGATGAATAAAGTAAACAATGGTACATGAATAAAAAGAACACAAACAGCCATTAAAAATAACGAACTGGCATATATTAAACACAGTTGTCTAGACTGGGGGCATAGCTTAGTGGCAGAGCACTTGCCCAGCATATGCAAGGCCCTGGGAGCAATCCCCAGCACCACCAGAACAAAACAAAACAAAATAGCTGTCTCTGTCCTGGGGAACTGGTTCCAGGACTCTGGGATACCAAAATCCAGATGCTCAAATCCCTTTTATAAAATGGCATAATACTTCCATATAAGTTATATAATTTAAATAATCTCTAGGTTACTTATAATACCTAATATGATTTAAATGCTACATAATTAGTTGTTATGCAGCATTGTTTGAATAATGACGACCAGCAAAAGCAGTCTGTACATGTTCAATACAGATGCAACCATCACAGGCCTACCTACCTATCACGAGATCAGAGGTTGGTTGAATATCTAGATGCAGAACCTATGGATATGGAAGGCCAACTATATACATATTACTTGTATATATTGAAAAAGAAAAGAGCAATTTGTCAGCCGGGCGCGGGGGCGCAAGCCTGTAATCCCAGCACTTAGGGAGGCTGAGACAGGAGAATCGCTAGTTTAAAGCCAGCCTCAGCAAGGGCGAGGCACTAAGCAACTCAGTGAGACCCTGTCTCTACATAAAACACAAAATAGGGCTGGGGATGTGGCTCAGCGGTCGAGTGCCCCGAGTTCAATTCCCGGTACCAAAAAAAAAAAGAGCAATTGTCAGATACACCAACTTATACTACATGTAGTATATCATTTTCAAAAGACTTACTCATTTCACTACCTTACCAAAAATAGCAACCATACATTCAGAAGGCTGGAAACTAAATACCACCTCCCACCTATTCCTCACACACACTCTAAGTTGCAGTGACAACAGTGACTCCTTATCCCTGAATGAACATGATTGGTATTTTCAAATCCTACACTACTCTAGGTATGATGCCCTGCCCAGCTTCAAGAACCAAACCCCATGGTAGCTCTTGAGAAGCAGCCTCCTCTCACCTCCAAATCCACTGAAAAGATGTCTTTCTTCTCTGTGCTCCCAATAAGGTGTGTACTTGACTACTACATTATTGTTGGGTGAGCAGAGGGAGGAGAGGTCGCGCAAGCCCGTCTCGGGCCCCAGGTCCCCAGTGCTAAATGCACATTAATGGAAAATAGGGACAAGAAGCGGCGCTCAGGGACTCGAAACCACGCCTTGATTTGTCCTTATAAATACCTAGATTGGCAGTAAACTCACCCGCCCCAACTGTCACCCTGAATTCTCACAACCACAGCGTTCAAGGACCACCGCGGCCCCAGGCGGCAGCTGCAGAACTTCCGCGGAACCCAGATCTGGGTCCAAGTCAGACCCGGATTCGCGCCCGCCTCTTAGTTCTGCGGTGCCCCTTCAGAACGACCCCCATCTTCCTCTTCGGAAATAGATACAACCGCAACCAACTCACCGCAGACCCTGAAGAAAACGCTCCTCAGAAAAATTTGTATACATATGTGTGCACACACACTCCTATTCCCAGTCTCGGGGTTTTACCATACAGGTGACACTCGCCTCCATGGGCAAGACGCCGCGTCCCCGAGGGGCCCCACGGGCAGGACCCGGCGGGCGTGAGAGACCCTGCGTACCAGAAGGGCCTGGCTTACCTGGGGGACCCCGGGAGGCCGCAAGCCTAGGAGCGAGCCGGCACCCACGCTGCGGCGGCCCGAGGTGATGCAATGTCCTGACAGCACGCGGAGTCCCGGCTCCAGCCAATCAGCAGGCGCTCACACCCTCCAACAACCCCAGTGGCGATTGGCCGCATGGGCCACGATTCCGGCCACGCCCACCGGCCGAAATTTGTGCCGCAGTGCGTGCGGAAAACGCAGCTCAGCGAGGGGGAGGAGCTCCGCGCCGAGGCGAGGCCTTGGGCGGGGCTGGCCGGAAGCGCGCGGGCTTGGCTCAGGTTGCACTCCACAGTCCACAGCTCTGGGAGGGGTGGCGGGCCCTGACTCATTCTTTGTCTTTGTAACTGTTCAGAATTCATCTAGCCAGACATTTAAGGTCTGCATTGGACTTCATGTAAATCCCATCTAAAATTTATGTCCTCAAAACGCCGAGATTTCGGAGCAGTGGCTTGCGTAACTGTACTGTGGGGCCTGCACTGTAAACCAGAGGCAGCTTTTCCTGTGGTAAATGGCAAGGGAACAGACGAAAAGGCCTCATGACCATCTGTTTTTAAAAATATTTTTTAGTTGTTGATGGATCTTTATTTTATTCATTCATTATTTATATGTGGTGCTGAGGATGGAACCCAGTGCCTCACACATGCTAGGCAAGCGTCTACCTCTGAGCTACAGCCCCAGCCCCTCATGATCATCTTTACATGTTTTACTTCGTTTAAAAATGTTTCCTGTAATGAAAAGAATCATTGGCTTATTATCATTGCTGTGTGTCAGCCTGACCTTTTAGTTCTGCTGTATGGGGATATAGCTCAGTGGTACAGGTGCTTGTCTAGTATGCAAGGCGGCCTTGGCTTCCATCCCCAGTACACAAAAAACATAAAAACAAAAGATTCTGGAGCTTGGCACCACAGCTTATGAAGTAAACTTTTGGTCTTGACAAATTGAGACTAGTAGTGTAGATAACTGCCTATTTTACCTACTGTAGTAAAAATTCATCTGTCCTAGAATAGGTAGAAAGCACTTGCTTAAGTTTTAACTGAAAACTTTTTTTTTTAAATACTTTTTAGTTGTAGATGGACACAATGTCTTTATTTTATTGCTTTGTACGTGGTGCTGAGGATCGAACCCAGGGCCTCACGCATGCAAGGCAAGCGCTCTACCACTGAGCTACAATCCCAGGCCCAACTGAAAACATTTTGATAAGTCTGTTTAGCATTTATTCAACAGTTACTATGATCTAGGTCCTATTAACTGTCAAGGATTAGGGCAAGTGGTTTCATTCCCTCCATCAAAGGGGTTATTTGAATCACTTTAATGTATTTAATAGTAGCAATTCTTTACTGGAATGTTTGAAGTTTTTGCATTTCTTTCTTTTTTGGTACCAGGGATTGAACCAAAGTGCTAGGATTATAGGTGTGCGCCACTGCGCCCGGCTAGTTTTTGCATTTCTTAAGTTACCATTGGTTCAGTTGATTTCTACCACCAATCCAGAGAACACAGATTGGAGCAGGACAGAGGGCTCCTGGACAGGTGTTTGGGAGGGGGAGGACTACAGGTGTGCACAGCCATGCCACATGCTCTAATTTAATTTTTGTTTTGGTTGATTTTTTTCTATACCTTCCAACAGTACTTTAAAACTGTTTCTCAAAACAATCAGAGTGGTAATATACCTGAACTGTAGCCCTCCCCTACCCACCCCACCCCGGAGGCTGAGGCAGGAGGATTGCAAATTCAAAGCTAGCCTCAGCAATTTAGTGAGGTACTTAGCAACTCACGGAGACCTAGTTTCTAAATAAAATATAAAAAAGGGCTGGGGACATGGCTCAGTGGTTAAGTACCCCTGGGTTCAATTCTCAGTACCAAAACCCAAAAAAAGAAAAAGAAATTAGAGCATAAATAGGTAGAAATATGGAGATAAAAATCAGAGGAAACAAGACAAATTATTATTATTATTTTTGGTACCAGGGATTGAACTCAGGGGCACTCGACCACTGAGCCACATCCCTAGCCCTATTTTGTGTTTCATGTAGACAGGGTCTCACTGAGTTGCTTAGCGCCTCACCCTTGCTGAGGCTGGCTTTGAACTCGTGATTCTGTCTCAGCCTCCCAAAGTGCTGGGATTACAGGTATGTGCCACTGTGCCCGGCTGAGTAAATTACTCTTAGTGGAATGGTTTGCTATGAAGCAACAGATAAGAAAGTATGCACTTGACTTTAAAAGAAGGTGAAATATTAGAATTATTTATCCTGTTGAATAGTTGTTCCCATTCTCCTTAAAATCTGAAGTCTTTAGGGTGGCTGAGGCAGGAGGATTGCCAAGTTTCAGGCCAGGCTTAGCAACTTAGTACTAAAATAAAAATAATTTTGTTTTAAAATAAAATAAAATTTAAAAGATGGGCTTGGGACATAGCTCCATGGTAAAGAACCTCTGGGTTAAATCCCTAGCACCAAAAAAACCCTCAAAAAACAAAAAACAAAAATCTGAAATCTTAAAAACATATGAATCCAGAATGATTCTTCAAGCTACTTAGCATGTACCATATTTATTAAAAAAAAAAATACATATTGAGCATCTACTATGTGCCAGACACAGAACTACATAGTGGGAACATAATGGTTAACAAACCTGATGAGATTCCAACCCTCATAGTTGGATTTAAGGAAGATACAAATCCAAAAATACTAAAGAAAATTATATATATACACACACACACATATACATGTCATGGTTCAATGATAATCTCTTGAACTGTCCATGAAACACAATTTTGTCCAGATCTATTTTGATAGAAGGCATATCTGTCGTGAATCCTAGCCAGGCTTGGCTACTTAGTTAGATATTAAACCTGCTTCTGGACTTGGGGTCTGACTCTAGCTGTTGTGTAAAATATTTCAAGATACCTGGTATTTTTCATAAGCTTCTAGTCTAATTCTGGGACAGATGGATGTATCTCCACATACTGCTCCCTAATTTTTTAAGGCCAGAGATAGGAAAATTGTTATCTGGCTTCCTTTCCTGGTCTTCACAGAAGTCTCATGGTACTGATCTGAAATATACTGTATTTCAGTTAGCTTATTATCAGGAAATAAGTACAGAACTCAAAGCTAATTTGTCAAGTGAAAGTACAAAATGGAGATAGATGTATTTGGTACAATCAGAAACAAATATTTCAAATAGTCTATAATTCACATAAATATTAACTTGGGCATAAGTATAACGAATCATTTATTTAAAAAGGCTTCATGTAACCTAGCATGAGAAAATGCACACTAATTACTGAGGGTGGAGGGCAAAGAGGTTATATACAAGAAGTACTTTAGTGAACTGTCATGTGCTTCATTTCTTAAAAATTCACTTAATTTTTTTCCCCTTTTCTTTTTCTTTTTCCTTTTTTTGAAATAGGATCTCACTAGGTTGCCAAGGCTGGTCTCAAATTGCCAAGCTCAAATGATCCTCCCACCTCGGCCTCTTGAGTGCCGGAACTCTAGTTGTGCACCACTGTGTTCCGCTCAGTTTAATTTTTGAAGTAATTACCTAAGAAGAAATACAGAGGAATTGCAGAGAAAAAGGTGGCAACAAGAATAATAATCCATTAGCCAAATTTTGAATGTTCTTCCACTTTAAAATTTCTTCTTTGTTGGCTAAAACTATTTTCTAGGTCTTCCTTCAGTGAGCTTGTTCTCATTCAGTTACAAGACCAATGCCAACATTTATTATTTTGATTTCACTTTCCTTTTGGCTTCTTTATGTTTCTTCCGACAATCCTAGAAAATCATAAAACCAGAAGCCTTAGTTAACAATAAAAACAAATTGTTCTCAAGGTGTTGAATAATTACACAGTAAAATTCAGCTCACAGTGGAAAGCTATTTTGGAAGTGCTCAGTGGAATAAACAGGGACTATTTAAACTCTTAGTTGTACATGTTTAGGGAACTATAATTCAGTCTTTAAAAACCTGATTTCCTAGCCAGGCACGGTGGCATATGCCTATAATCCTAACACTTTGGGAGGCTGAGACAGGAGAATTGTGAGTTCAAAGCCAGCCTCAGCAACAGTGAGGTGCTAAGCAACTCAGTGAGACCCTGTCTCTACATAAAACACAAAATAGGGCTGGGGATATGGCTCAGTGGTTGAGTACCCCTGAGTTCAATCCCCGGTACCCAAAAAAACACCAAAAACCAAAAAAACCCTGGTTTCCTGTTACTTACTGAACCCAGATAAGCTCTGGGACCAAACACTTAAACAAGGTAGTCTTTAGTCTTTCCATCTGCACCAGGTATGGGATGAATGAACCTCTAAAATTCCCTCCAATGCAATAATTCTGATAATTTAAATCATGTTCTCAGTATTTTCCCTAAATTATCATATTCCACACCACGGGAATCTTAACACAAAGAACAACTGTCCATGTTCAGAGACAACTGACAGGGAGGACAGTTACTCACCATACGCAAGCTATTTGTTCTGGCCTCCCAAGAATTCCTGCTAACATTACTTCCCACGCCACTCCAGAACATGTCAGAACCTATTAATGGAAAAAAAAGAAATACAAGGCAGCAAATTACTGTTGAAACGGACAATAATCTGAACCTGGTACTACCAAGGTCTCCAATTCTAGTTAACATCATTTTTAAAAATTTCTATAAAATTTTCAAAAATTTTTTTCTCAAAATTAAAAATGTAATGTTGCTAGAATAGTACCGTTTACATGTACTGTTATATAACTTTATTGTGGTTTGTGTTTAGGCTTTAAGAACTAAAGAGCTAAGCCGGGCGTGGTGGCTCACACTTGTAATCCCAGCACTTTGGGAGGCTGACGCAGGAGAATCGCGAGTTCAAAGCCAGCCTCAGCAACAGCGAGGT
Organism: Xerus rutilus; assembly: GCA_028644305.1. NCBI lineage: Eukaryota > Metazoa > Chordata > Mammalia > Rodentia > Sciuridae > Xerus > Xerus rutilus. The sequence goes on along the minus strand of CM053412.1, from coordinate 61,357,426 downwards.
GCTAAGCAACTCAGTGAGACCCTGTCTCTACATAAAACACAAAATAGGGCTGAGGATGTGGCTCAGTGGTCGAGTGCCCCTGAGTTCAATCCCCAGTACCAAAAAAAAAAAGTAAAGAGTTCACCATCAGCTTCTGAGTTTTTATGTGAACTTTCAGGGTACTAAAAACTCAGGGTGTTTTTCTTATGTTGACAGATCAGCAAGTTCCTATAACAAAACAAGCCCTTATAGACGATAATGAATGAGCAAGGAATGTGGACACCAAGGAGCGCTCAGTCCTGAGAGCTTTATAAGTCAACATGCATCAGTCTGAATGGAAGGGGCTCAACCACATGATATTACAGAGGCCAGAATTTCCAGTTATCATACCAGAGTGTGGGATCAGAGCTATGTGATCACCTACTTTTTACTACTTAAAGGAAAAATGAATCACAGGAAAAAGGAATCACACTCTCCACTATAAAAAGGCTACAGAACACATTGAAGAAGCTGAGAAAGACTTACCACAAAGTCTTTCATCATTCTTAGAGAAAAAGAAAAATCTAGTGGTCTCTTTTTCAGGTACTGGTGCTTCTCTAAAATGGGGAAGGAGAAAAAGACAGGTGTTGGTTGGTTTACTCTGAATATTTAAAATGAAATATTTATATTGAAAATATAAACTGGGCTGGGATTGTGGCTCAGTGGTAGAGCGCCTGCCTCGCATGCGTGAGGCATTGGATTCGGTCCTCAGCACCACATACAAATGAATAAAATAAAGATATCTGACCATCTACAACTAAAAAAATTTAAAAAAGAAAGAAAGAAAATATAAACTATTCCTTAAAAATAGCTGCTTTATTTCACTTATTTTGCCCTTAGTTAAAAATGACCCTGCCCCTTCTCCATTCAAAATTCTCCTCTATCTGAAGTTTTGATAATGAGGACTTAAGTACAAACTCCACTCTTCCCACTCTGGTTGTTGATGTTCTCACTCCCACAATTGCTTCCCTGTTTGTCAGTGTTCACCCAGACGACCACAGCAGCCCGTGTCCAGACCAGTACCTTTACCATCAGGCTCAATTCCCTGGGTATGTGTGTATTTTAAATTGTTACTCCAACCCACCCATCTAAGGTCATCTCTTTTTCCCTTTTTTATAGTGTTGGGGATGAAACTTGGGCCTTAGCACATGCTAGATGAGCACTCCACCACTGAGTTACACCTTTGAGTGTATTTTCTCTCCCTCCCAATTCTATGCAAATCTCAGGAAAAAGGAATCACACTCTCCACTATAAAAAGGCTACAGAACACATTGAAGAAGCTGAGAAAGGAAGATTAAGTTGTCCTGTAAAGAGAAGCCCACATACTTAACAAAATACTTCTATAGCATGTCTACCTCAGATTTTCACAAATTACAAAATTGACCTGCACACAAACCAAATGCTTACCCAGGGCTGGACTTTCTGTGATCGGTTTCTTCAGTAACATCTTCTTCTTCTGAACTGCTGTCTTGGAAATGAGGATTTCCCTTCCAGACAATCTTCCCAGGTTTCACTGCTTCAACTTTATAGGTCTCTGTATCGTTATGAAAATAAATAATGATGGCACAAATGCACAACTAAGACACACAAAAGAACTGGGGGTGTAGCTCAGTGGTAGAGGGTACCTGGTTTGAACCCCCAGTATCTCTCTCTGTCTCTTTAAATACATGCTGATATATAGATTATATATATATACATATATATATATATATTATTATTTTTTTTTGGTACTGGAGATTGAACTCAGGGGCACTCGACCACTGAGCCACATCCCCAGCCCTGTTTTGTGTTTTATGTAGAGACAGGGTCTCACTGAGTTGCTTAGTGCCTCGCCGTTGCTGAGGCTGGCTTTGAACTCACAATTCTCCTGTCTCAGCCTCCCTAAGTGCTGGGATTACAGGCTTGTGCCACTGCACCCGGCTAGATAATATATTTAACATTTATAAATACATAAAAATGTGATATATACATTTAAAAAATACATATATTTAACATTTACATCAACTCTACTCAACAGTTTAGGGCTAACAGTGGTGTTCAAATGGACAAGAGAGACAAGAACATAAAATAAGCAGAACACATGATCATGTCTTATTTACAATTTTTAAAATACTTTTGGAATATCATAGAGCTGACATTTGACATATATTTGCTGAATACATGTATACTATTTTAAGTGCCAATCTTATTTCTTTCTCCTATCATATGCAATACTAGTTCTCCATAACTCATGCATTTAAAATTGCATTGAAGACATGGAGCTAATTAAATGATTTACTTTACTTCTTGACAACTTTATATGTAGGAGAAGAAGGGACGCAGTACATTATTCCCTGGGTCCCCTTCACATGGCAGTTAGCTACGAGTTTGCTCTCTTAAATGCAAAAATAGTTTCTTTCACCACTTCAGGAGCATCACACTTACGGTCATGCAATACTGAATCTCCTATTGTCTATCTAGACTGAAGAAAGAATCTTTTTTTTTTTTTAAACATTTATTTTTTAGTTGTAGGCGGATAGAATATCTTTATTTTATTTTTATGTGGTGCTGAGGATCGAACCCAGTGCCTCACGCGTGCCAGGCAAGCACGCTACCACTGCACCATAACCCCAGCCCTGAAGAAAGAATCTTTTACTCAGATAATTATAAATCCATTACACTTAAAGGAGACTCAATCAATTAGTTCAATCTGCCTGAAATGAAACAGTGTGGGGGAAAAGGAAAATACCTTCCTTTACTTCTTTAGTGTCTGAATCAAAAAAGGAGAACATGAACCCGCTGGGCTGCTCAGTCCCACTTGTCAGAGCTGTAACATGAATTTCCTCAGTTTTATCTCCATCATAGTCCTCATTCCAGGCTTTCCCTTCTTCCTTTTCACTGGTATCTTTTGTATTTTGGAATATTTCTTTCAAATTCGTAGCAATGTTGTAATACATTTCTTTAGACACTTCAGGTAGCTTCTCAGCTTCCTCCCTTTTCTTTTTCCGTTTTGCTTTACTGTAATTACATATACATATACACATTTTACAAAAACAAGTTTGGCAAGTTGCTAATAATCAGAAAAGATGACTCCTAGGATAACTTTAATTCCATCCTTCCAACAACTAAAAAGATCCAAAGTATCTTGACCATAAGCACAAAAATGCAAATATTTAGCCTGATTCATATTCTCCTATCTTTTACACTCTAAACCACATTTCCAAAATTACACTTAAACTGTTAACTGTGAATAAAGAAATCACTTAGCCTCAATGGGCCTGTTTTCATATCTGTGAAATGATCCTGTTACACCAAATGACTTCTCAGATCATTTTAAGTTCTAAAATTCTATGAATTTTAAGAAAGTGATGGGGATGAATTAAGTATAATTCAGTTTTAGAAGTGAAATATAAATGTGCTAAATCTTTAGTTTCTTGAAATCAGATTTTTATGTTGTCATAAATCTGTTCTATAGTTAGGAATGAATATGCTTTTCTCTTTGACCTTAGAAAAAAATTTACATGATCATTTTCTTTTCTTTTTTTTTAAATATGTTTTTAGTTGTAGATGGACACAATATCTTTATTTTATGTATTTATTTGTATGTCAATTTTGTATTTATTTGTATGTAGTAAGAAGCATAGGCAGCGGTGGCTCACGCCTGTAATCCCAGCACTTAGGGAGGCTGAGACAGGAGAATTGTGAGTTCAAAGCCAGCCTCAGCAACGGCGAGGCACTAAGCAACTCAGTGAGACCCTGTCTCTACATAAAACACAAAATCGGGCTGGGGATGTGGCTCAGTGGCCGAGTGCCCCTGAGTTCAATCTCCAGTACCAAAAAAAAAAAAAAAATTAATTGAACAGGATGTCCTAAATAACCATCTTAATGGTGAAGGTCATCTTAAAGATAGAAACTGTTCATACTTTATAAAATAAAACAACTGGCCAGGTTTTAAGATGGAAGTGTCTCTTACAAAACTGAGCTCTATAAAACAGTATCACACAATAGCTTTAAGCCATCTTGATTGAACCATCATGTGGTGGCTTTAAAACTGCTCCCAAAATTCCTTGATACTTTTTTCAAGAGGTAGAAGGCAAATTCCTTGGGCATGGACTGGACTAAGTAATCTGTTAACAAAGGAAAGAAGGCAGGTGTGGTATTATGTGACTTCTGAGACAAGGATCATAGCAAAGGCCCAAATGATCTTAAAGAAACCATTAGTAGAAGCCAGGCGTAGTGGCACACACCTATAATCCCAGCACTTAGGGAGGCTGAGACAGGAGAATTGCTAGTTCAAAGCCAGCCTCAGCAATGGTGAGGTGAAGCACTAAGCAACTCAGTGAGACCCTGTCTCTACATAAAACACAAAATAGGGCTGAGGATGTGGCTCAGTGGCCAAGTGCCCCTGAGTTCAATTGCTGGTAGCAAAAAAAAAAAAAAAAAAAAAAAAAAGACACCATTAGTAGGAATCACATGGCCCTGAGGAGGTTGCAGGTAAGGGACTGCAGAAAAGCCTGATAAATACTACTGAAAATTGGAGGAAAGAGGATCCCTATTTACGTGATGGCAAAAGTTCAGTGACATCACCCATAGAAAATAGAAAATTTACCTAATTAACCAGATGATCTAGCTAAGGAGATACCCAGAAAGGCTGAAGGTTGTTTTTTTTTTTTTTTTTCCTGGAGTAAGGGGTTTCTTCTTGCTGCTTAGAATAAAATGTGAGAGAAGTAAAACTAAAGGGAATATACTTTTCTTTTATAGGTACCAAGATCTCATGGTTTTAAAGATTACTTATCTTCAGAAGGCAAATGACATGAAATTTAAGAAATGGTTTCTAAGCAAAAATCAGATCTATGACAGCAGGAAAACATGATCTAAAGCAGGAGTGGCAACTATGGCCCCTGGGCCAAATCTAGGCTGTTGCCCCTTATGTCTTAAGTGCACGTTAACGTTTCTTATAGTTTGAAATGACCAGGGAAATAAGAGTGATTTTATGACATGCAAGGTATACAAAAGGCAAATTCCAGTGTCTGTTAATGGTTTTACTGGAAAGCACCTCCTTGCTTGTCTACTACAAAAAGCATGGTAGCTTAATGGTAGAGGGCTTGCCTAGTGATCTCAAACACCACCAAAAAATTAATAAAAAGACACAGTTTTAAAAATTGTGGTCAAGAAGGCATTATGACAAAGGAAAACAGTAGAAGACAACAGAACATAAAGCATACGTAAATTTCTTAGCAGCTACTGATCCTTTGCTTGTAGGACTGTTCAAGCTGATGTGCAAAACACTTTGCACAACATTCAGGCTTTCTTTTTTTCTGCAGCAAGGTAAAGGGAAGTTGCCCTAACAAGTTGCCCTTTGGCTTGCAAAGTCTAACATATTTACTACCTGACTCTTTACAGAAAAATTTAGACTGCCCTTCAAAAATGAAAAAATCTGCTGTGTATGGTGGCACAAACCTGTAATCCCAGCAGCTTGGGAGAGTGAAGACAGGAGGATTGCAAGCTCAAGGCCAGCCTCAGCAATTTAGGGAAGCCATAAGCAACTTAGAAGACACTGTCTCAAAATAAAAAGAACCGGGGATGTGGCTCAGGGATCAAGAGCCCTTGGGTTCAATCCCCAATACCAAAAATAAACAAACAAACAAACAAATTTTTTGTTAAGGCCTTAGAGCTTCAATTGCTTCAAACAAACTTCAATTGCTCAAACAATAGAGTGTTTATGGAGCTTAAAAGCATTGTATCTAAGCAGTTTCAGAAGTTGTCTAAGGCAAAAAGTAGCTCAATTTACCTTTCTTTTGGTTCATCATCTTTTTTTCTTTCGTAAGTGGCATGGTCATGCCTTGTGGGATCATAACGTATGATGTCCCTATGTAGAAAAAAAAAGGATGGAAGAGAGAAATTAGAACACTAATACAAAAAATAGCAAATTATAATTCAACATTAAACATACAAATGTTTGGCCAAAATGAAGCTAATGGTATCAAATAAAAAAATTAGGACCTTGTTAGAAACAGTATTTTAAAATGACCAAATTTTGAGTTTCCCTGGATGTTTTTTTAATCTTAAAAATGATTTTAAACATCCTAAAATAAATACATATAAAATGATATACTATGTGGAATTTGCAAAAAATACTTCAGTGAGTGTGGCAGATAAAACAAATGTATAGAAGAGAAAACTGGCTATATATTTTTGGTGACTGTGGAAGTTGGATGATGGCATTACATGGGTTGTATTACACCAGTCTGTCTAAATTAGATGTTTGAAGTGAGTCACTGGGTCAAAAGTAAGACTATTTTTAAGAATTTGATACAAATTGCCAACGGCTCCCCACAGGAAGTTAAAAATGACCCAGGTGGGTTGGGGATGGTAGCTCAGTGGTAGAGGGCTTGCCTAGTGATCTCAAGAACCACCAAAAAATTAATAAAAAGACAAACAGTTTTAAATTGTGGTCAAGAAGGCATTATGACCAAGGAAAATACAGTAGAAGAGGATAGAACATAAAGCATACTTAAATTTCTTAGCAGCTACTGATCCTTTGCTTGCAGGACTGTTCAAGCTGATGTGCAAAACACTTTGCACAACATTCAAGGCTTTCTTTTTTTCTGCAGCAAGCTCTTCTTCCTCAGCAGTTTTCTTTTCATTTACCTCTGAGGAAAAGAATAATTATTAATTTCTTGACAAACAGCTTGAAAAATCTCAATCATCCAATGCTTTACCAAGCACTGTAACAAGTCCAAAGCACATTGAGATAGAGGAAAAGGTTGACTCATTCTGCTGACCTTTCTATCCACAAGACCCTCATGCTATAGCAAACCCAGAAATTCCATGATCGGCAAACAAAACATTCCACTTTTATTTGTAATTATAAAAATGAAATCTGGACTTCAGTGGCAATTCTAAATTTTTTTATTTTTTACTTTTGCAGTATTGGGGATTGAACTTAGGGCCTCTGTACACTAGACAAGTGCTCTACATTAGACAAGAGCTATAGTATCCCTGGACCTTTTTAATTTTATTTTGAGAGAGGATCTAATTTGCTGATGCTGGCTTCATACTTGTGATCCTCTTAGTTCACCTTTCTGAAGAGCTAGTATTACAGGCATGTACCACTGTGCTCAGCAAAAGTTTAAAATTCTCTTTATTCATTTATTTAAATTTTTTTAAGTTGTAGATGGACACAATATCTTTATTTTATTTATTTTTATGTGGTGCTGAGGATCGAACCCAGCACCTCACGCATGCAAGGCAAGCGCTCTACCCCTGAGCCACAATCCCAGCCCTAAAAGTTTAAAATTTTCAAGGAAAAGATCAAAAAATGTAATATGGCAAGATATTAATTATAATACAAATGATTATGAACCCTTTGATTTCTTTTAACATTCTAAAAATGTAATCTTGATTTCATTTAGGTCTAAAAATGATACAGATAGTAAATGATAGTGATTTTACAAACTGTCAGTGTGACATATTAATAGACAGTTATTCAGTCTTTGATTCAGTAAAAAGTACAGCAGGAAGAAAGCCATATTTCCCATATATATGAGGTGTCACTAAACACTATCAGCTGCTACCCTCAACTACCAGAAACAGACACAGAGAACAGAGTCAAACAGCTAATTTGGATAACAGAAACATGAAAGAAGTCTAAGCCTTTAAGACCCTTTCAACCTACTGCAAGAAATAAATGACATAACAGAAACAGTAAAATACTGCTTTAAGTTCTATGAAGAGGGGACCCAAAAGTTTCCAAGGTTTCGAAGGAGGTAGATTGTGTTCAATTAGGTCAAGAAATGCTTTATAAACCAAGTACAGCACGTAGGAAACAAAATAAAACACATACAATGAAGTAGCAAAGTGCCAAGAGTTTAGTTTTAGTTTGAAACTTGTAACTGCTACTTTTCAACATTTTTTAACTTCTAAAAGCAGAAACTTCATTGTTTTGGTTCTGGGGAACGAACCCAGACTGTGACTGGCTCTGAACTCGCCATCTTCCTGCCTCAGCCTCCTAGGCCGATGAGAGTAGAGGCATGTGTCCCGACACCCAGTAGCAGCTTCAATTTAAACCTAATTGTAATCATTAGGGAAGCAGAACACAATAGTGGGAAGGGCTCAAGGTGATACACACTGGCTGTGCTGCTTATGTGAAGGACAGACAAAAAATTGTGCCTTAGAAGTTGAAGAGGAAAGGAATAAGACACAGGTTCACTGTCTGATGGGCCTAAGGATGGAAGGGCCAACAACCCAGAGGGAAGGGTCTGGAGGAGCTGGTTTAAGAAAAGAGAGAGAAATTAAAGTTTAGACTTTCCGAGTTTTAATACAAATTCAGAAAGCCTATGGGAAACATCCATCTGGCCTTGAGAATAGCAGGAAACAGAGAAGATCCAAATTTGGAAAATACCCACATATGAGAAATGAAAACTAAAACCACAGGGTCTTAGGGAAACTGGAAGAACCTAAATTTGGAGGCAAATGGAAAATTAGGACTCAATAATTAGGAAGAAATACAGGAACACATGCTTCAATGGCAGCAAAGGTAAAAATATTTCAAGGAGGATGATTAACATTGACAAGAGTAGCAGGCCAGCTGAGGAGGGTGCTACCTGGAAAAATGCCACTGGACATGAAGTCCTTTGCAGCTTTGAAAGAGACAAAAGTGGAAGAACTTAAAGTAACCTCTATTGTCATGCCTATGTAATTTCTTAACATAGGCTATTCAAGGTTCTGTTCATTCCTGTGCTTTCAATACCGGATTGTACACAGATCTGAAAGTTAAATGTTGGTTTGGAAACAAGTTGGTGTGAACCCCAAAGAATTTAGTCACAAGCCTCATTCAACCTTGGTTTCCCAAAAAAATGTGTTGTACTGATAATAATCACTTTGAAGCACTGAGAGGATCACATAAGAGACTATTTGAGAGAGGGGATGACAGGAAGTAGGAACTGTGAGGATTCAGATGCAGATTAAGTTAACTCAGGAAGGAGAGAAAACCAAGACCAGAAGGCTGAGGCTGAGGTTCTCCAAGGTGGTCATGTAGGAGGTCAGATCTTTTGAAAAGGATGAGAATAGACTGTCTTCTAGATATGTGTGGAAACACTGCTGTGAAAAATGGTACAGAAAGTAGATTGGCATGCTTCTAATAGCACTGTTGCTCTCAGATTTATCCAGGTAAAGATGAATTTGGCATTTACTTTTAGATTTATCCAAGTAAGGATGAATTCAATAGAATGGCATTCCATGATACTATGCTTCCTAAAACACACATACCTGGGCTAGGATTGTGGCTCAATGGTAGAGCGCTAGCCTCGCAAGTGTGAGGCACTGGGTTCAATCCTCAGCACCACATAAAAATAAATAAAATAAAGATATTGTGTCCATCTACAACTAAAAAAATTTTAAAAATAAATAAAAAATTAAAAAAATTAAAAAAACAAAACAAAACACACATACCTGGTATGCACACCAGAGGAAGACAAAAATTCTTTTTATTAGAAAGAGTCAAGTTTGACTTAACTGTCTTCCAAGGCCCAACCCAAACCTGAAGCACTACAAACGTGATTGTCAAGGAGGAACCTTTGCCTTCTCTCATGTCAGTAATAGGATGTAGAAATATGTATCTTCAGTGGATGCTCTTTATTCCTGTCCTATTTGTCTGCGTCAAGGAATAAAATTTCACAGAATAAATATGTACAAAAAACTTAAGAAATATTAACTTTTGATTAAACATTTGATTACAAACTCCTCAATTCTTGGAGTGTAGAATTTCTTTATGCTAAACAAAGGAGGTATGCTGGATGACTTCTCTGACATCAGGACTGTTGGGACAACGAAGCATTTACCTTCCTGTTCCTCTTCACTGTCACTCTCCAGAAATCGAGAGTCCAAGCGGAACCTGTCATCACTGCCAAAGTGCGACTGTAAATCCAGAAGCTACACAGACAAAAAGCATACACAATTGACAAGCACATTCCCAAGACACTGCTTCTAAACAAGGCTCTCCAGGTACACTTCCCCACACTCTGAAACTGACATTCTTTTTGTCAACCTCCGTTTGGCAGAGATCCTTCAGGACATGACAAAAACAAATAAATAAAATGGTTGAGACATTTGCACGATCTCACTTGCCCAATCAGAGGATTTGCTCCCCAAATAAACACCCAATGATGAAATATGTGTCAAGGTCTGCCTGCGTTTACCTAAAGGACTATGTTAAAAACATAGTCCTTTAGCATGAAGACATGCTAGACATTTTTCTGTTTTTAGTATTCACTAACCTTCTGTCCAGCTCTGCCCTCAAACTGAGGTTTAATTTTGAACCTGTCAATGTCATCCTCTGAATCAAGTTCCTCATCATCACTGCTGCCAAACAGCTGCCCAGAGGCTTTACCCACAGACTCCTGTTATAGAGAAAACAGAAATATTTAGTAACTGTGGCAATCAGCATTTCCTTTATAATGTAATCTTTTGCCCACATTTAAAAAACAACAACCCAGATGCATCTACCAGGATGCATCAGATAGAAACTCCTGACTCAGGGATCTCTAACTGGCCTCAAGGATCATTAATCCCAAGGCTCCCCAATGCTACCTGGATTTGCGGGGCAGTTATTACATGCAAGAACATTTTCTGTAGTCTTTCACTGATATTGATGTGATTTTACAGATGATGTGAGAACACAGGTTCATGCATGAGAAAATCTTTAAGACCCCAATCATCTGAGTCTATGGTGGCCTGGGCAGGCCTGAGTGATACTGCAGCTCCCAGGACTCTGTGCTGAACTGGCAGTTGTGTGGAAGACTTGGAATGCAACAGACAGATGGATCTGCAAAGCAGATGAATGTCCACAGGGATGCTGGAACATCTTACTTTCACCAGCTCCTTTCCCGGATGGCTTTGCTCCTGAGTGCACATCTCCTCTGCTTCATCTTCACTGTCAGAACCGAAGATGATGTGTGTTGCCTTGTCCTCTGGATGACCATCCTGGGAAGGCCATCAGAAGCATCACATTTTAAGACAACACAAACTCACACTGATCATGTCCCAATCCATCATCTCTCTCCTGCCACATCTCCCTCCTGTCCTTTTCTTCATCTAGCAAATACCATTGTCATCTGCTATTTGCCTGAGATAAACTTAGAACTCCTTTTTCTCCATATCCAATGATCACCAACTCCAATCAATTAGACTTTCTTGGAATCTTTGAATCTATTCCCACCATTGGTCCTTGGTTCTGGCCCCCAACCTCCCGAACGATCTCCTGAGCTCCAGAATTAAACCATTTTATTTGTTTTTGTCATGTCCTGAAGGATCTCTGCCAAACGGAGGTTGACAAACTTTTTCTATAAAGGGCCAGAAAGTAAATATTTTAGGATCTGCAGGCCACATGTAGTCTGTCCTATATGCAATAACTACTCTTAGCTTGAAGGCCGTACATGATGGGGCCATAGGCCAGATGGCCTGAGACCTATAATTTGTCAACTCCTTTCCAAAATATGTACAACTGATCTTCAATACCCTCCTAAAATTCTTTAGCTTTAAAGAGTGAAATTCAACCCCTGCAGCCTCTATATTTCTTGCCACTTCTATAAATCTGTAAATCACAGTCTGACTGAAAACATTCAGTTTTGTACAATGTGCTTCTTTCTCCTGGAACATCTTCCCTCTCCCTTCCTGTTGTTTTACCTCTGCCTAATTCCCACTTATCTGTACGTATTTCTCAGCTCTGGCTAAGGAAGTCTCTGCCAGGCTTGGGTACCCAAGGGGACTGAACTATGACTATCTGCCTGTTACACAATGACCCAATAGCTTCACGAGAGGCGAGACCATCATACTCATTCTATAAATCTAGCACTTGGAGGTGCACTTAACTTTTGGAGGAATGACAAAGCTCATTACAATAAATCTTAGCAAGTCTTGGCAAGCTACAAATCACTTTGTAATCACTATGTGAAATTAAGAAATAGAGAAAATTTTAGGGATTTTTGTTATTGATGTTGTTGGGGGTTGAATGCAGGGCCCCATGCTAGGAAAGCACTCTAACACTGAGATATATCCCCAGCCCTGAAGAAGATATCAAGTAAATTTAAAATGTTTTAGGTGCTCTTATTAAATGCAGAGATTGAAAATACACTCACCAAATTTGCCAGGGCATCATGCACCAGTTTCTTCTTTATTTCTCTTGCTTTCTGCCTTGCTTCCAAGGCTGCCAAACGTTTCTGATTGTCTTCAGCATACTTATCCTTAGCATTCACGTTTGCTGAACTCCTAATAGAAAGTGAGAAATCAGCTGTTCTTTCCTGAGCATCTTTTCTGGGAGAGACCTTTGGTAATTTCTCAAGAGATGGGAGGCTGCTTGAATCAGATCTCTCTTCCTCAGAAGCTTCTTCTCTCTTTTTGGTACCATGGCAACTGTCTTTGTCAATGCCTATTTTGAGAGTGTTTGCACTAAGACTTAAGGACTTCTTGCCTTTTAATGGCAACAAACTAGAAACAGAATTTCTATCTCCATTTTTTGAACTGCTAGGGGACACTACCTTGTGATCCTGGGTCTCAAAAGTGAACTGTCTTTCTTGAGGCAGAGTGTGATGTGGGCTACTTATCGTCTTTGCACGTTGCCGTGAAATCAGTTTGCTTGATGAACCATTAACACATAGGGATTCATTTTCAACAGAAATGCTCTTAGGATCCTCCAGTTTCAAGGAACTCTGATCTTCATTTATATTGTTACAGTCAACACTCTCTTTCAAGGTTTTTTTCACTGATTCCTTTTCATAGAGACAGCCTACTCCCCTGAATGCCTGGAATTTGGGCTTTAAGTTGTTTTCCTTTGGTTTCTGTTTGCCACAGGTATTCTCTTCCTCTAAAAGGGAAGCCACAATCTCCTCAGGATGAATGCACTGTCGGCCTCGGCTAAGGACACCCGGAGTCTTGGGGCTCTTGGAGGCTCTGTCAGACTTGCAGCGGGTGGTGGTTTTGGGGTCATCGCTCTCAGAATCTTCTGGTACCACCAGATCACGGCCAGCCAACTGTTCCAAATCAGCCAAAGTGAGATTCACGCGGGGACAGTTTTCCATGATGGCTTTATATTCCTCATCTCCTTCACTGTCTTCATCATCACTGCTGCTGGAGTCAGATGAAGATTTATGACTTGGAGGCTTCACTCCATTATTGAGGGCTGACTCTTCCTTGTTTTCTCTTTTTTGTACTTTATTACAGTGGTTGGAAACCTCTTTCATTTTCAAAGTTTTTCTGTGCATAGGTTTTCCTGTTTGTGAAATCTCTGCATTATTTTTGACCTTGCTAATGTTTTGTTTCATTGCAATGATTTCATCTGTATCACCTGAATCATATTCATGGTCACTTCCCATAATACCATCACTAACACAAGAGATGTTATTAACACCTAATCCTGTTAAAGAATGAAGTTTGTGAACATCTGATTTGAAATCATCTCTTACAACTTCAAAAAGATCATTTTCAGATTCATTTTTTGAGGACCATGTACTTCTCTGTAAGTTTTCTTCTTCTGCAATCAGCATTCTTAATTCATCCTCAGAATCAATATCATCATCAGACATGCTATTTCTCTTACTGGCAGTTTCCAAACCAGAAGTCCGAAAAGGTACATTTTGAAGTTTCTGAGAACCAGAATCAGGTACAGGGGATGATTTAGGAATAACAGAAGCACAAGGCATTTTCTGTGCAGCTCCATGCTGGGTTAATGTGCTGTTCTCCATTACCCAACTGGTCCTGGGACTCACAGTGGAACCCTTCTCCTCCGGCACTTTTATCATCTTCTTGAGAGGGCCATGAAAGTCAGAGAACTCTCCTCGCCGTTTCTTACTTATAGGGTCATTGCCTCCTTCCAATTCCCAAGTGAGGCTAGTTATAGGAATGGTATTTGTACAATCTTCCCCTATCTTCTTCAGGTTGTGGCAGTATTTTGATGGATCATATTTCATGATGTTACACAGAGTCAAGGAACAAAGCAAAAGCAGTAGGTGTTAGGGACACCTATTGACCTAGTGAAACAAAAAGAATGCTGCTTAATCTCAAACACATCATTTACTCCATCTTACTCTTATAGTTCCTATCAAATAAAACGGGAATCCATAAATAAATTTTCATGGTCTATGAAATCAAGCTTTCTAACACATTTCCAGAGTTGAAACCAAGTACCACCATGATCAGTTAGCAAATTACTTGAACTTTAGCAAGACCACAGCAAACCCTGACAATACATACATACCTTTTGCAAAGAAGCCCATGACATCAGTTCTTCAAGATCTCTGTGTGATCTCACTGAACAGGCACAGAATTTGCTTAACGAGGCTCAATACTATTTTTCCACTGACCATACTCCTGCCAGTCTGCATTTTTCTTTTTCTTTTCTTTTTTTATAGTACCGAGCATTGAACACAGCGGTACTCTACCACAGAGCTACATCCCCATTTCTTTTTATTTTTCATTTTGAGACAGGGTCTCAGTAAGTTGCCAAGACTGACCTTGAATATGTGATCCTCCTGCCTCAACCTTCTGAGTAGCTACAATTACAGGTATGAGCCACCATGCCCAGTTCTATATACTTTTATCTACAATTTTCCTCTAAGACTACTTTATACCACTTTACTATTAACTCAAGACCTACCTCAATTCTTCTTAAGTCTTCTTTAAAATGGGCCCTTCTTCTCTTACTCTTCTATAACTCCTTTTGCAATGGTTGTGAACCCATATGCAATAAAATGTATAAACTGATAAATGAAAATGCTTCTTTGGCATTCATCATTCGTATTACTTTAAAAAAAATTTTTTTTTATTTGCAGATGGACACTACCTTTATTTATTTATCTTTATGTGGTGCTGAGGATTGAACCCAGTGCCCCACACGTGCTAGGCAAGTGCTCTACCACTGAGCCACAACCCCAGCCCCCATATTACTTAATGGTATAAAATCTCATGACACTCTTTTATTATTATCAAATTACCTGGTCAAGAAAATGGGAATATACAAACTGTTAAGTAAACACCTAAAGATTTACTGAAACAGTGAAAATGTAAATGTACTTTGCAAGTATCCATCACTGTGATAAATAATAATTATTCTGAGAAGCAAATCACAAAGGATATTTTACGTTTATGTTGATTCTTCAGGTGAAGAACAGGTAAGACTCTTCCAAATTTACTTACAACCCAATTCTAAAAGAGAAAAAATAAAATAATGCATTATAATACGTATCACAAATTAAAATTAATAATGTAACAATAAATAAATAAAATTTTTCAAAAGTTGAACCATTTTCAAAAGTTGGGCCATTATTATTGTTGGGTTTAGTTTTCTAATAATGAAACAAGAGTTCTTTTTTTTTTAATACATATTTTTTAGTTGTGGATGAACCTTTATTTTTATTTATTTATTTTTATGTGGTGCTGAGAATTGAACCCAGTACCTCACACATGCTAGGCAAGCACTCTACCACTGAGCCACAACCCCAGCCTGAAACAAGAGTTCTTAAAGAGAAATTGTGCAAAAGGAAAAAAGAAGAAATTTTGGAGCAGATATCAAATCCAAACATATGATGGAGAATATTACATAAAAACTACCAGCTACGAAAAAGCCAAACATGGAACCTGCCTACGCTTTTTTTTTAAAATTTGGTACCAGGGATTGAACTCAGGGGCACTTGACCACTGGGCCACATCCCCAGCCCTATGTTTTATGTAGAGACAGGGCCTCACTGAGTTGCTTAGCACCTCGCCATTGCTGAGGCTGGCTTTGAAATCGCAATTCTCCTGTCTCAGCCTCCCTAAGTGCTGGGATTACAGGCGTGAGCCACCGCTGCCTATGCTTCTTACTACCTGTCCTTTGGAAGACAGCCTCAGTCTTTTTTATTTCTTGGTCTAAAATGATCGGCAACTATGCTAACCTAAGAGTCGTAAATGTATCTTAAGAATTATAAAGCGTGATTTATGTTAATTGCTTTACAGCAAGGGATTAGCTACAGGCTTAAGACATGACATTCAAAATCATACGGTCTCAAGTTCCTGGGTTGGCTCAGGCTACCAGAAGAGACTCACTTTGTGCCCTGGTACTTCTGTTCCTGGCACAGCTTTCATTTGGAAATCTATGCCTCTCATCTTTTCCAACACATTGGTATTGTCTGTTGTTGATTTTTCTTTTTTCGCTTTTGCTTCTTTTCTCTCTTGGGCCAATCTGAATCAAAGGGAAAATACAAATAAAAAAGCTAAGATAATCGCTCATGCAAAATGGCTATTCCCCTTCAGGTGATACCAAATGAGCATTATAAACATCTTCACAGCATTAAAAACCAAAAGAAAACAAAAAACTTTGTTGATAGTATAATGGCCTTTATTATTTTCATTACAGAAAAAATGAAAAACATGCAAAAATGAAGAAAACCAAACATGTTGCTCATCTCATATCCTATTGTTTAAATTTTATCTGTTTTGTTCGAAACATAAATATATACATTTAAAAGTGTAATCTAGGTAATCCTGTAGGTATTGTTGGGTCATATATTTTCTATCATTACACATTTTTTTGAAAACATCACTGTGATTGCCCTACTACACACATTACATAAATCTGTTTTATTTACCAGTCCCCTGCTGTAGGCAACTAAGCAGTAGAGGGCTGAGCATGGAGGATTCTCTCCTTCTGACCACCCTCTCCAGTCAGCCTCCCAGCCCCTGACGTTCACACCAACACCTGTGTTCCCATCCAGCAAATGTCTCAGTTCCCTTTCATGGAAGACCAAGACGTCCATCACAAACTTGCTCAATTTTCCCCTTTCAACTTATAAACTTTGGGCATTGTGCATATCTTCTTTCCTCCCACTCTACTCCGTGAGGAAGAGGTGTTTTTAGAGCCCAATTTGTTAAGTCTTTTTTTTTTTTTTAAATATTTATTTTTTAGTTGTAGGTGGGCATAATAGCTTTATTTTATTTTTGTGTGGTGCTGAGGATAGAACCCAGTGCCTCTCGCGTGCTAGGTGAGCACGCTACCACTGCGCCATAACCCCAGCCCTGACCAATTTGCTAAGTCTTGCTGGTTTCTACCTTCCTAATGAAGAGAATGCCATCTCAACCTTCCAATTCAAGTTTCGTCCACCTCACTCAGCTGTGAACAACTGCTCTGACCAATGCTCCCTGGCCTCTTTGTCTCGTTTGTCTCTTTTTCTACCACCCAGACGTGCTCCTCAGGCATATCTGCACAAATACTTCAGGGCAGCAGGACCATGTGTGCTCCCTGCTCAGCATGGATTTGTAGTGTTCCACCTTTCCATTTTGTTTTATTTAAAACAGACATACCTAAAAGGTAAAGAATTATTACCTGAGTACATGGCAATACAAAAATATATTTCAGTATTTGCTTTTTCTGGGCCTATGTGGTAGTACTTAAGTGATGCAGAATGAACAAAAAGTACATGACAACCCTGCTCATAGGCAGAGGCCCCCAGAGAAAGAACAAAATCTAATACTCACCTTTCCTGTAAGACTAGTCCCTTAAAACATGTCTCCAGTAAGCTGCTTGCCACTTACCTTAGACTGTATCTTTTCTTGGTCTAGAACAATCTTATTAACTCTCCTAGTCACTCCATTAGTACATTCTTTTTTTTTTTTTGGTACCAGGGATTGAACTCAGGGGCACTCGACCCCTAAGCCACACCCCCAGCCCTATTTTGTGTTTTATGTAGAGGCAGGGCTTCACTGAGTTGCTTAGCGCCTCGCCATTGCTGAGGCTGGCTTTGAACTCGCAATTCTCCTGTTTCAGCCTCCCTAAGTGTCCATTAGTATATTCTTAAACATGTTTCCTATTGGAGAGTGCCCAAGCTAATAGTCTTTTCTCCCTGAAAAATTACCTTTAGAATTTCAAAAACATTAATGGTTGTTAAACTATCTTATTGTTAAATCATCTGCATAATTACCCTTCTTTGGGTATCTCCTATTACCTTTATATTTTAGTATGATGCTAGCATTAATAGTGAAAAATCCATACAAGTAACTCAATAGTGTCTATTAGAATTTAAATGTACATAACAATAAGACTCAGCAACTCTACTTTTTGGTATAAATCCCAGAGAAACACTTGCACTCATGCAGGAGACATCTTCAAAGAGCACCTACAATCATGAAAAGGTGTAAACACTCTGTTTTAGTCAGCTTTTTCATTGCTATGACGAAAAGACCTGACAAGAACAATTAGAGGAGGAAAAGTTTATTTTGGAGCTCATGGTTTCAGAGGTCTCACTCCATAGAAGGCTGGCTCCATTCTTTGGAGGCTCAAGGTGAGACAGAACATTACAGTGGAAGAGTGTGGTTGAGGAAAACAACTAGGAACATGGCATCAGGAAGCAGAGAGAGAGAGGACTCTCCTTGCCAAGGACAAAATATATATCCCAAAGGCACATCCCCAATGAGCTACCTTCTCCAGCCCTACTCTACCTGCTTTTAGTTACTCACTCAGTTTTATCCCCATCAAGGGATTAATCACAGACTGGGTGAGGGCTTTCACAACCCAATCATTTCACCTCTACATCTGAGCATTGTCAAACACATACGTATTTGGGGGACACCTCATATTTAAACCATAACACACTCTAAATGTCCACCAGTGGGAAGGACCAACCACACTGTGGTACAGCTATGTTCTGTACTAACTGATGTGACCAAAAAAAAAAAAAAGGGGGGGGGAGACTACATTGTGGTGAAGAGAAAATAAGTGTGTGTGTGTACATACATTTTTTGGTCCAGGGACTAAACCCAGGGGCATCTAACCATTGAGTCACATCCCAGGCCTTTTTATTTTTTATTTTGATACAGGGTCTTGCTAAGTTCCTTAGGGCCTCACTAAGTTGCTAAAGTTGGCTTTGAACTTTCAATCCTCCTGCCTCAGGCTCTCAAGCCAGTGGGATTACAGGTATGTGCCATGGTACCTGGCCACATATATATCTTAATATATATATGTGTAAATGCACTGAATTCTTTTTTTTTAATTTTTTTTTTAGTTGTTGATGGATCTTTATTTTATTCATTTATTATTTATTATGTATATGTGGTGCTGAGGATCGAACCCAGTGCCTCACACATGCTAGGCAAGAGCTCTACCCCTGAGCTACAGCCCCAGCCCCACACTGAATTCTTTTTTAGTGGGGTCTAGGCTAAAGAAGAGTCAGAGTTGAGAGGAATTTCAGATCTACTTTTGTATGAATTTACTAATACTATATTGCTTGATAATTTCAAATAAATTAAGTGAATATATAAAACCAATAAAAGAAGAAGGGTTTAAGGGATGGGGATGCAGCTTAGTGACAGTGCCTGCCTAGGATGGGCAAGGCCCTGAATTCAATCCCCATACTGCAAAAAATAAAAAAAAATTTAAAAATTAAAAAAATGAAGAAATGAGGTTTAAATTCATGTGGAACAAATCTTACCTGTGCAAAAAGCTTTCTTTTGCTAGCTGAATTTGTAGTGTTCCACCTTTCCATTTTGTTTTATTTAAAACAGACATACCTAAAAGGTACATGGCAATGCAAAAATATATTTCAGTATTTGCTTTTTCTAATAATTTAGTACCAAGAAAAGTAGACTTATTTATCACAAAGAAACACAACAAAACACAGAAGAAAATGTGACCTAGAGACAGGAAGCCTGAGCTTCCATCTTACCCTGACCACTTACCTTATGAAAGCCCTGATCCTTATACTCACTATCTCATACTTACTAGGAGACTGGAATGAGGAAACATGTGAACTATAAAGCAAAACTTGTTTGCAATTTTTTTTTGGTACTGGGATGGAACTCAGGAGTACTTGACCAATGAGCCACACCCTCAGCCCGATTTTTTGTTCTATTTAGAGACAGAGTCTCACTGAGTTACTTAGTGCCTCGTTGTGGCTCAGGCTGGCTTTGAATTTGGGATTCTCCTGTCTCAGCCTCTCAAACTGCTGGGATTACAGGCATGTGCCTGGCTTGTTTGCAATTCGTTTATAAACTAGTATCAGGAACCTCTGGTGAATAACTGACATTTACTATTTCCTTGTTATTTTCTATACAAAAGTAGCAAGTGGTCAGGGTAAATAAGAGGACATTTGAGAATCCTGAGAGCACCTTTTATTTATTACCTCATATCAATTATCAATGTGTAACTTACAAACAAATAACTGTAAGTGTCTGAACTGTTATGCCCTAGTAGCTGATTTTTTCTAAACATCTGCTAATAACAACCATTAACAGAAATTTCTATGTTAGGCATTATACTAAGTATGAATTTAATTTAATCATCACAGGAATGTTATGAGGCATTATCTTTTTCATTCACCAGAAAAACAAACTGGGGCTTAGAAGTTTAAATAACCTGCCACAGGTCACATTAGCAGAGCTGATGTGTTCTTAAACACAACTTTTCCTGTCACACAATTTCCTTGATGAATAGTAAAATATTTTTGCAAATGAAACTATAAGACTGATGGCCTTCTTCCTCTTATCATATGTTCCTTTTACTTACTTTTTTGACTATTTGACCTCTAAGTAACTAGAATACATTGCTGTATCAGTGACATTATGGATTCTCACCCTTTTGTTCCACACTGACAGTCGCTATTCACCCTCAGCTTTACTAAATCATAACAAGGATATCAGTTTCAAGTATATGGTCTTACAAAGGTATATTCTAATGCCCCCTCCTCAAAATATTTAATGACAAGGATTAGCTACCCAGGAAATGAATAGAGAAGTGTGGTATAATGTTCAGAGAGAGATTTCTAGCAGGTAGTATCTGTGAAAGTTTGGCCCTTTGTCAAAATTATTTGTGAATACCAGTTTTTGAACAAACTCACTAGGAATGTGCTACTATAAGCTTACACAAATGGAACTGACCTAAACCAGCAGAGATGTAGAATACCAGAATCATCTTAATCATTGCTGTTCTTTTGTATGACTTAAAAGTGTCTGTTGAGGTTTAGATTTAGAATCAAAATTACTCCAAATTACACAGTGATTCCAACTAGCAGATAGTATAGAAAATAATGACAATCTTACATTTTTTCAGATCTGCTTCTTCTACTTTGATGTTAACATATGCAAAGATTTTCTGTGGGTTTCCTAAAAAAATCAAAATAAGTTTATTTTAACCATTATCCAGAAAATAATGTAAACATTATTAACTTTCTAAGTTTAAAATGTTTTAAAAAACTTATTATTTCAAAGAAAAGCCTTGTTTTTCATTGGATACAAAGATTACACTTTTCTAAGCATCATCATCAAAATATTCCATAACAAAGTGAATAAGAAAAAAAAAATTAAGTGATCAGTTAAGGAAACATCTGGATCATGTTAGTGATACTCTACAAAATAGAACATTTAATAAATTTATAAAGTTCTCAAAACTGAATGTTAAAATGTTTCTGAAATCATGTTTTAGAATTTTTCTGATTTCAGCAATTGTGAACAAGTTTCATACGAAATATAATACCTCCAGGGCATCACATATCACTTTCGTTTTTCAGACCTAATATTTACCACTGGGGTTGCTTTATCTTATAATATTTTTTTTTAAATATTTTTTTAGTTGTAGATGGACACAATGTCTTTATTTTATTGCTTTGTATGTGGTGCTGAGGATTGAACCCAGACCTCACGCATGCGAGGCAAGCGCTCTACCACTGAGCTACAATCTCAGCCCTATCTTATAATATTTAATCTGAGTTATGTCTGCCTTTAACCACCCAGTGAAGGATTATAAATTTACCTTGGTCATCTTTCCGTGTGATGATCTCCACATCAGAAACTTCTCCAAATCTACTGAACTGATTTTGTAGATCTGTCTTAGAAATGGCCTGGCCAAGGCCACCAACAAAAAGGCGCTTCGTTTCTCTGTTGGCTTTCATGAAGGTTGGGCATACACTTGGTATGTTCTAGTGGAAAAAGTAATTTTCTGTTTATAGAGGAGTTCTTTCCCATAGTTCTCAAACAACTCCCCCCCTCAGCCTACAGTGCTAAATTGGTCTCCTGAACCCATGTTTCATTTCCTATTGTATATCCCTGTAGATTCTGCTCAAGGCCTACATACCAATTCTTCCTGAATGCACTTTGGAATAGCACCCACACACATAATCACAGGTACACACATAATTTTATTTCTAAATGACCACGATTATTATATACTGTCTCTTTTCATTTACTTATTGTTGAGTGTTCTTGATTCATTCATACATTCTTTTTTTTTTTTTTTTCACTTTAACCAAGGCTGACAAATGTAGATGTGGCAGTTTATACGCTAAGGGAGAAAATTACATCTCCATCCTGAAGCTCCATATCCACAAGAGAAGTAACTGATATTGCCATTACAATATTATGGTACAAAAAAATGTCTGCAAAGTGATGTTCAGGCACGGACTTTCATTTTACTATGTGCCTGTATTGTGCACAGCAGTTCGCACGTATTCCATTTTTCACGTGAGCAGAATTCATTTTCCCAATGCTATGAGAAAATTAGTCATGAGGCCAGAATTATTATCCAGGTCTAGTTTCCGATCCCAGAATTGTCAACACTATACTAAGGAAAGTTGCTGGATTACAGAGGATTCAGGAAAACCTTTCTAGAGGTGCTCGAGGTTTGACATCCATCACAAGACCCCTCCTCTAGCTCCCTTCAGGCGCTAAGCTCTCTCCCTGCCCGTGTTCAAGAACTGACAATCTCTGCAAGCGAGATCACAAAACGGCTCCCGAAGCCCAAGGCATGGCACCGAGTCCGGGTGACAGCTCCAAGTGTACCTCTTCCTGAGAGCCTCCGCCCTCAACCTTCCCACCCCAGCTTTCTTCCTCGCAGAAGACCCCCAAAAGATAAAGCAGATCTCAGATCGCAGAGTCCTATCACTTCCCATGCCTAAGCCCAGAGCTCACCACGCCGTCGCCTAGAGCCAGCGCCGCGTCTGCCCACTTCTGGTCACATGGCCCAGCAAGCGCCTTTTCTTTTCCTTCCTACTCGATTTCCAACCTCGTCTCCTGAGGTTCCGCTTCCATACTTGGTTCCGCAGGGCTCATTATTTCGTTTCCCGTCGTTCAGAAGGCTGTGATGCCACCACCGCTGTCCCCTCAACGTCCGCCAAAAGCTCTAGGCAAAATCTCTTAATTTCTATTGCGCAGACTTGACCAGTGACTCCCGGACTGAGTAGGCCTTAGTGAGGGAGCGGAAGAAAAATTAAAAAGCGCCCCCTTTCACTAGGTCCCGGGAACCGCCTCCTCAGTAACCTAGACACCCGGGTTGTTCCAAGGCCGCCAGCGGGGGTGGGCAGCTGGACGCTTGGCCGTCGGGCTGGAACGAACCAACTCCCAATAGGTCGGGTCTGTTTTAAGGACAGCGGTGGAGAGGTGCAGGGGGTCAGCAAGGACCTGGGATCTTGTCTGAGGTGGACTCTCCAGCCCGCGCGGCTACGCGTCCCCGGCCGCCTCCCCTCCCCGCCGGCTGCGCGATGGTGCGTGCCCTGAGCGCGCGCGGCTTGAAGCCCGGGGCGAGGCGCTGGGACGCGCGAGCTGGCTGTGGTGCCCCAGACCCGGCTCCGGAGTTCGGTGCACCATGGACGCCCAGCGCGCTGAGGTGCGCGCCCTGGAGGATGAGATTGCGGCGCTGCAGCGGGCGTGCGAGGAGCTGCCGGCGCCCTGGGAAGGGACTGCCAGAGTCCGGTATGTGGCTCCTGTCGTCCCCCTGGGGTTCTCCAGCACTGCCTCTGGGCGGGTCAGGGGACTCCACCGAGAGGCCCGGGCTGCCACTCCCCGGGGCCCTGTCCTGAGAATGGCAGCTTGAGACGCCCCCAAACGTAGCCTTGAGCCGTTATCGATTCTGTAATGAGGGTGGCCTGGAGTTGTGAGCACCGCTTGTGGGCTCTGTTGGAGGCGCCTTTCAGTATTAACTGAGGGGCGTGAGAAAGTCGTTTTCTTGCAAGTTCCCAAATCTTGCTTATCTCTTTTAACAAGTAAATCTTGCCTTCGGCAGGCAGCAATATCAAGTTGGGATTTAATAACTTTATTTTCGGGACATTTGTTTTCGTGTGTCACCTAACCACGGGGATACCTATTTTTTGTTTATGAAAACGACAAAGTTTTCTCTGAGGCATAGTTTAGGTAAAAAGATAAGCTGATACAAGGAAAAAATAGCTAATACCGGCTGTAGGGAGAATCTGACAGTCCTCTGATACAGATACTACCTTTAGCTCGGTTTTAAATTTAAAGAACCTGAGAATCAGAACTAGTTTGCCAAAGGTCCTAGACAAGGGATGTCAGAAATGAATTGGAACCCAAAATACTAACTCCAAAGTCTAGGAGCCTTCATGATTGAAAAAAGAGAAAAGATCTCTAACAATTATGTATCAGTTATGTATCATTTCAAACTTGCAAGCTACTTGAAAGTAAAGTATCTTCATTTTTAAAATCAGGACTAATTTGACGTAGGTGCAGAGCGAATGAGTTTTCCCCCCCCTCCCCCTGAGCTAAATAGAAAAAGAGTGCTAAAAGAGTTCTAAAATGTGGAGGAGGAGGTCTAGAGAAAATATTTGGGCTGAGGATGGAGCTGAATGATAGGTAGAGTGCTTGCTTAGCGTGCAGTGAGGTTCTGGGTTCCATCCCCAGAGCTGGGATAAGGTTGCATGATGTTCTATGCAGTCATGAAAGCGGAGAAAACTGTCACTGGTAAAAGGGAGAAGGAAACAGGTGAACAGGGTATGTA
The DNA here is from genome assembly GCA_028644305.1 of Xerus rutilus. NCBI lineage: Eukaryota > Metazoa > Chordata > Mammalia > Rodentia > Sciuridae > Xerus > Xerus rutilus. The sequence goes on along the minus strand of CM053412.1, from coordinate 61,332,687 downwards.
TATGCTCCAAAACCAGAGTAAATAAAAGATCCTTGCTACTCCAGGTGTGACCCATAGATTGGAAGCATTAGTATCACCTGGGAGTTTGAGAACTACAAACTTCTGCCCCATCCCTACTGAATCATAACCTACATTTTAATGAGACATCCTTCTCTTACCTCCCCAATAAGCATGCAGTCTTTAAAGTTTGAGAAACACTGTATTATACTGTGGGAAGAATGATTTCAACACTGACCACAAGATGTCATTATTAGTCCAGAATACCATAGTAGATTATTTGTTATCTGGGACTCTTCATTGATCAAACTGGAAGAGTCACAAGAGTTTCAGACTCTGGGAGACATTAAATGTCAGTCCAAGGTATTTAGATTTAATGGGAAATTTTTATTCTCACTATGGTGGAGATGAAAGGTTGGGACCTGTGTGAAAGCTACTTTTTAAGTGATTTTAAACGGTTGGATGGATTGGCAGTAGAAAAGTGGGAGCTAAATTATTCAGTTTATGCATACTACCGTGATGCAGCCACATCAGTATTTACAACAGCTCAATTCACAATAGCCAAGCAATGGAAATAATCTATCTTTCCTTCAGTGGATGAATGGATAAAGAAAATGTGGTATATATTCACAATGGAGTATTAGCCACAAAGAAGAATGCAATGATGGCATTTGCCAGTAAACAGATGGAACTGGAGACATATCAAGCTAAGTGAAATAAGCCTATCCCAAAAAACCACAGGCCAAACATTCTCTCTGATTTGTGGATGCTAACCCAAAACAAAGGAGATTGGGAGGAGAATAATAGAATTCCACTGGATTAGAAAAAGAGAAACAAAAGGATGGGAGGGGGGAAGAGAATAGGAAAGACAGTAGCAGAATTAATTGGACATTATTTTCCTAGCCTTTTAAAAAAATTTTTTTTTGTTGTAGATGAACACAATACATTTATTTTATTTATCTATTTAATGTGGTGCTGAGATTTGGACCCAGTTCTTCACCCATGCTAGGCAAGCACTCTACATAACCCCAGCCCCTTCCTAGCCTTTTATTTGAATACATGACTAGGGTAAATCTGCATCATGTACAACCACAAGAGTGGGATCCTAAATAGAATGTTATACTCCATGTATGTATAATTTGCCAAAATACATTCTACTTTCGTGTAACTAAAAAGAACAAATAAATAAATTATTCAGTTATATTTATATGTCGACTATCTGGAGCCAGTTATCTGCCTTCAAATTCTGGCTGTTAATGACTGCATGATCTTTTTTTTTTTTAATATTTTTTAGCTGTACATGGGCACAATACCTTTATTTTATTTATTTGTTTTTATGTGGTGCTGAGGATCGAACCCAGTGCCTCACACACATGGCTAGGCAAGTGCTCTACCACTGAGCCACAATCCCAGCCCGGCTGCATGATCTTGATTGGGTAACCCCCTCCTTGCTAAAATAGTACCCAAGTTTTCACCTTGTTGTGAGGACTGAATTTAACATTTATTTAGAACAGTACTCAACTCCTAATAATAACCAATACTAATTAGTAGATCATTGACTTTTAAGCTCAAGTCATATATAGATTTGTTTTTATTTTTATTTTTTATTTTGGCACTGGGAATTGAATTCAGGAATACTTGACCACTGAGCCACATCCCCAGCCCTATTTTGTGTTTTATTTAAGAACAGGTCTCAATGAGTTGCTTAACGCCTGGCCGTTGCAACTGGCTTCGAACTCGCGATTCTCAGGTCTCAGCCTCCCAAAGTGCTGGGATTATAGGTGTGTGCCACTGCACTTGGCTTATAGATTCATTTTTAAAGGGAGTTTCTTGTGAACCTCTAGTTTTGACAAAAGCACTTTATGCTAATAAGAAATTTTCAAATAATAAAACTACAAAACCAATAAAATTCAAGCTAAAAATAATTCAGCCTGACACAGTGGCACATGCCTATAATCCCAGGGCTCTGGAGGCTGAGGCAGTAGGATTGTAAGTTCAAAGCCAGCCTCAGCAAAAGTGAGGTACTAAGCAACTTGGTGAGACTCTGTCTCTAAATAAAATACAAAATAAAGCTGGGGATGTGGCTTAGTGGTTGAGTGCCCCTGAATTCAATCCTTGGTACTGCTCCCCTCCCCCCAAAATAATTCAAACTATTATCATTAGTTGAAATAGATCAATGATATTTTGCTTATATAAGTAGTTTCTATCAATGAGAATATACAGCTTCTCTTGTGTATATGCTAAGAAATATATACACATTTATGATATACTATTTTAATCATTTTAAGCATATTGTTCAGTAGCATTAAGCATGTTCATATTGTTGTGCAACATTACTGCTGATCTTCAGAACTTTTTCATCACTCCTGTCTGAAACACTATACCCATTAAATAATAACCCTCACCCTTTTTCCCCTTTGCCAAATACAAGTTATTTTGTGAATTCTGCCTACCTGTCATTAATGTGACTGCTTTGTTCTCTTATCAGTATGCTCTATTGGAAATATCTTGAAATCTTCATAACCTTTTGTGACAGTTGGTGTCCACCTGGCAGAAATTCATCATTTATGTTTGAAGATGGCCTGTGTTCCTTTTTCATTGTTTTTTTTATATTTAAAGTAAATTTTTTTTGTCATCAATCCATGATAGAAAATGTGAAAGAAGATGTGGTACTCTTTCAGATGATACAAAATGTACTTATTTGTATTTAAAATTAGCAGTAAAACAATATTTAAACATTTTATAGATTTTATACAAGTCTTGGATCCTCAGTGCGAATACAAAGTTAGATTGTTTGCTGTAGACATGGTAGAAGGCCACAAAGCATTGACTGACGAATTAGAAATAGTAAGGAAGAAGAGGATAGTGAGGGAGCAGAAAGGATGACACTACATCTAGAGATGAGGCCAATGAAAGATAACTTCTAAAATATGGAGCCTGATGCATCAAGGGGAATTTGGAGGAAAACCTGATACAAGGGGGAAAGAATGTGGAATACCTAACTAGGTCTACATTGCAGGAAGAAAGGATATATAGCAAAAGGTATATTTTAGGAGTTGCTGGTATGGAGCTGAGGCTAATCATTGAGTGTTTCTCTGGAATGAAAAAAATACATAATATTTAAGAAACCAGGGGTAAGAGTATTAGGGTTTTCCTTTAATGTTGATAACAAAAAGCAAAGATAGCAAAAGATCCAAAATATAAATGAAAGTCAGAATAATCATGCCCCAGAATACAAGAAAGAGATGCTTTAAGATGGCAGAAGTCAACAGTGTAGAATATAGCAGAGAGTTTAAGGGGAAAAAAAGAATGATAAAAAGTATAATAATCTAATGCAATTATTAACTCATTCTTTTTTTCACGGAAAATTAAAGTTACATGTTCTCATTGAAGAATGTCTGGTTATAGTACTATTTAAAGAGATGATACTATTTCTTCTTTGGAGTCTTTAACCCCTGTGTTCTTAGATTTCCTGAGACATCTCTTAGTATAAAATGTTTTGTGATATTTGCTTTTATTTTTTGAAATTGGAATTAGCTATTTAATTTTATTTTTATGAAATGTCCTGGGTATTAGTTATTTAGGTTGGAAATACCCAGGTGAGAACTGACCTTTCAGTTTTTTGTTTTTTTAAAATATTTTTTTAGTTGTTGATGGATCTTTATTTTATTCATTTATTATTTATATGTGGTGCTGAGGATCGAACTCAGGGTCTCACGCATGCTAGGCAAGCGCTCTACCACTGAGCTACAGCCCCCAGCCCCTGACCTTTCAGTTTTGCAAAGTACTTTAATGTTTTAGTTTATTTTAAAGGTGTTTCTACTATGTACAAATATCCTAGTATAATTTGTTTATTTTTGTTTTTTGTTGAAATAGAGATTACAGTGTTTATGGCCATATTGTTTTTGATAACACTTATGTAGTGTTAATGGGACATGATTAAGAGAGACAAAATGGGAATGATTTAACAAAAATTGGGGTATTAAATGAAACACTTGTTTAATAGTTGTAATAACTTTCTGCTATTTACTTTTTAGAAAATCATTTCAAGAAACACACCAGTCAGATTCTAAGAGATGGGAATCTTCAAAAGATCTAAAAAGTCAGCTTGGACATTTAAAATCAGAACTTTCATTTCTAAGTACACTTACTGGCTTCAATATAATAAATTATGCCAAGCAGACAGAGGACCTAACAAGGACTGAGATGACAGAAAAAGGTGAGCATTAGTTTTAGTCTAGAAGTGATTTTAAAGCTTACCATATTATGATTGGTTGACATAATGTTGAATGAAAATTCTACAAATTCACTACTTGAAAATCTAGTTATGATAAACCTGTTCAGTCTTTTGAACATTCCATTGTGCCTGATACCATTTAAAAATTACGTAAGGTAAGGCTGGGATTGTGGCTCAATGGTAGAGTGCTTGCCTTGTATGCATGAGGTACTGGGTTCAATCCTCAGCACCACATAAAAATAAATAAATAAAATAAAGATACTGTGTCCATTAAAAAAAAAGTTACGTAAGGTAAATATTAAAGAATGGAACACAGTCTTTATCATTAAGTAACCTTAATAGTTAAGTAATAGTGATATATGATTAGTGATCGTAAGAACGGCATTATTAATATATGAATCTTATTATTCATCCCTGATATAAAACCTGCCTGATCTACAATGCTTTACTACTGTCATTGCCTGTGACCAAATAAGTGTTTAGGACCTGAACCTGGATGTCAAGAACTTTAGGTGGACAAGAATAACATTTCCCAAAGCAGAAATCATTTTTGAAAGTGTTTTCTGACTTTTCCATTGAAATAACTTTTAGGACAGGGGAGAGAGTCTTGGGCAGCTCATTGCAGGGAGATTCTGAACTACATATAGAATGGAGTGATGGAATTTAGATACTGAATTACTTGAAGAGATGGAATACAGGAAGTATAGAGGTTGAGGACAGGTCACATGTAAAACTTTCGCTAGCATAAAAGTCTTGATATAAACTCTAGGCATAAGGTTTTAAGAAAGCTGTGGCCACACCATGTGTAGTGGTGCACACCTACATTCCCAGCTACTTGAGAGGCTGAAGCCGCAGTCACGTTAAGCTGCATCCATACAAACAGGAGCTAGATAATGTTGAAAAAAAGTGAAAAATATGATTGAAACTTATCTAGGGTTATACCACCACTATGTTTCTGTTTCTTACTTAACCTTTGGTATAATTAAGAACTAGAGTGTAAATTGTCATTAATCCTATTTTGTAAGGATAATCAATTTGGTGCACATTCTTTCAGATTTTTTTGGTACTGGAGATTGAACTCAGGGGCACTCCACCACTGAACCACATCCCCAGCCCATTTTGTGTTTTATGTAGAGACAGGGTCTCACTGAGTTGCTTAGCGCCTTGCCGTTGCTGAGGCTGACTTTGAACTCGTCATTCTCCTGTCTCAGCCTCCCAAAGTGCTGGGATTACAGGCGTGCACCACCGCGCCCGGCTTCTTTCAGATTTTTCTAATGCAATTACCAATATACACTTTCATACATCTACTCACATGTATTGTAGGTAATCACATACATATGATAGGTATATTATGAAAATTGTTTTTGTCAAGTAAAATATTTGTTTTTCTAATTTACAGGTATAAGGAAAGTTCTACAGAGACACAGATTATCAGGAAATTGCCACGTGGTTACATTTCAACTTGAATTTCAGATTCTAGAAATTCAGGTAAATTAAGGAGCCTATTGTAATAACAGAGATGTTTCTTCTATGACAGAAGCAATTCACACACCCCAGCCTCAAGCAGTGCCTACGATGGAGGGGAGTTCATGAGCTAGGGCTCCCTTCCAGCACATTTGTACTATTGTTACTAAGGCAATAGGTGCTTTATCATAGGGCTCCTTGTATAAGCCCTTGAGGTTGTAGGAGCAGTCCTGGGCCAGCCATGTATTATCAATTACCTATTGCTGCTTAACAGATTTCTCCAAAATTTAACATATTAAAACAGCAAAAAAATAAAATATCATCTTTCTTATCTTCTTTGGGTCAGGAATTTGGGAGCAGCCTAGTTGAATTCAGGGCCTCTCATGAGATGGTCATCTGGGACCACTGCCTTCTAAAGACTGCCTGCACCTGGATGATCTGCAAATTGTACTGAATTACTAAGATGACACAGGGAAGGAGATATCTTTTGCTAAGATTTAGAAAACAATGAAAGAATGGTAACATAGCCCTTGTGGCCAGCATCAGGCAGAACAGATTCACACTTTCAAGGCTGGCTCCAAGAAGAGCAGGATCCAGGCATAATTTTGAGAACTACCTGAGGCTCAGCACTACCTTGGTGGCAGAAGGCATTTTTGTTTTTGTTTTGTTTTGTTTTTTGGTACTGGAGATTGAACTCAGGGGCACACGACCCACATCCCCAGCCCTATTTTGTGTTTTATGTAGAGACAGGGTCTCACTGAGTTGCTTAGTGCCTCACTGTTGCTGAGGCTGGCTTTGAACTCGCGATTCTCCTGTCTCAGCCTCCCTAAGTGCTGGGATTACAGGCGTGTGCCACCGTGCCTGGCTCAGAAAGCATTTTCAACCTGTTGTTTTTACCAGCTGGGCTAAAGGGAATGTGTACAAAGAGGAGGAACAGAACAGGGAAGCACAGGCGGGCTGCCTACCTCATCAGATCAATAAAGTGTATGTAGAGTATTGTCACAGTCAAGTCCTTTGGACAAGCTGCCTTTATGTACCCACAGTAAGGTGCTAGGATTCCTCATTCTTGTCAATGTTCTCAGCCACAAACACCCCCAACTTGTGTGTGTGTGTGTTTTATAAGATGGGAGTCAGTCATGGAGTTAGTACCCTGCCTCCTTAGGTGTCAGACAGCCATTTCCTTAGTCAAAGGACAGGGTTCAGGTATCTGGGCTTGGAAGTTTTGCTTCTCTTTGCAATCAAAGAATCCAGTTGCTATCATTGGCCTGGGCCGACTGAAGACAGGCTGGGGAATATACAGGCTCCGCATTTGATGACACGGCTTTCAGCTTGTACTCACCTAAGTATCACCCTTCAGTTACCGCCAGGCTGACCAAGAAAGTGCAGTGTGTCATTCCCAGGGCTTGTTAAGCACAACACAACACAACATTTTCTTGTGTCATGTGTGTGGATGGTGAGTGGCCTTCAGTGCGTTAGTGTTCCCAGTTATCACCAGGCCTTGGGGCTCTCCAGGGTCACCAAGGTGACTGCAAAGATTATATCTATTGAAGGCAGAAATGGAGCATGAACCCAAATGGACTGATATCATTTGGGTTGGACCACTTGTTAGGACCCCAGTCTTTTCCTTTGGGTGACCTAGGAACTCCTGAAAGTTTTTGCTTTGTTGATGGTTTCACAATCTGACCAACTGCATTTTTTTTCCCATTGCTGGGACTTGAACCCAGGACTTTGCACATGGTAGGCAAAGAATTTACCGCTGAACTACATCCCCACCCCTTTTGGGGTTTTTGCTTTGTTTTTAATTTTGAGACAGATTGTCACTGAATTGCCCAGGCTACCCCTAGGACTTGGAGTCCTCCTGCCTCGGCCTCCTAAGTAGCTAGGATTATAGGCAGGTACCACCATACCCATCTCAACTGCATCTTCTTTCTTTGTAGCTAATGTGATTCTGACCTCAGAGTGGTGATACACCAGTTGTTCTCCTGTATTCTGGTATCCATTAATGGGCTAGACCCGGAACTCATGGCAGATTAGTGGAGTTATACACCTGATATCCATTTCCCTCTCCGGTAAATATTGTATTCTAATATATATTGTCCAGGAGAACAACTAAGGGACATTCTAGCAGCTTTGAGATTCTTGCAGGCTTTTTCTGGTGCAGGTGTTCTTCTGTTTCACAGTTGCTTCTTGGATTCTCTGGAGAGAAGTAAGACTGTGGGCAAAATTAGTCTTGCCCTTGGGTGGCTTGTCCACAAATCCAATTGAAAAGAGCAAGACTGTCCTCTAAAGTTGAGGTGAACAAGCTGCTCTGTGAGGTTGTACTTTCCCAGATAGATGGTGGTCAAAGATTGGTTGGTGTGGTCATTAATATTAATAGGGCCATAGCCTGAGAGTTGACGTAGACTGTAATGTTTTAACTTCGTTTATTTTTTATTTTGGAGTTTTTTTGGTTTCTTGTTTGGTTTTATTGGTGTTGGGTGTTGAACCCAGGGGCACTCTACAACTGAGCTAAATCCCCAGCCCTTTTTATTTTTTTATATTGAGATAGGACTTCATTAAATTGCCGAGGGTCTCCCTAATGGCTGAGGCTGGTCTTGAACTTGCAGTCCTTCTGTCTTCAGTTTCCTGAGTTGCTGGGCTTACAGATGTGCACCACTGCACCCTGCTTAATTTCACTTTCTTAAATTGCATACTTCTCTCACATCAAGCCAGTGAAAAGTTGGGATAAGAAAGAAGAATATGCTTAGGGGACAACTAGCAGTTTCTTTCATATGTATTTTTTTAAATTTTTTTTAGATTTTGATGGATCTTTATTTTATTCATATGTGGTGCTGGGAATCGAACCCAGTGCCTGGCACATACTAGGCAAGTACTCTACCACTGAGCCACAACCCCAGCCTCTCATATATTCTTTAAAGGATGTAAGGGAAAAAATCTGAGTGGAAGTGTTGGTACTCTTTGAAAGAACACTGAAATTGCTGAATCTCTAAAGAAACATAAATTGTCATTATTCACATTTTAAAAGTATGCAGGGACTTTTGGGACTGCTTGATTTTTACTAATACAAAAAGCTTGCTCTTCCTGGCTGTATTAAGAACACTCATTTATCTCAGCCTTTTTAATTTTATGATTTTTCTTGAAGATTTGACTGGTAAGATATTAGAAGCAATTGCAGGCAGCTGTGGAATCAGCAGGGCTTTAGGGATGGTACTGGGGATTGAACCCATGGGTGCTCTATCACTGAGCTATATCTTTACTTTGGGACAGTCTCACTAAGTTGCCTAGGCTGTCCTTGAACTTGCAGTATTCCTGTCTCAGCCACCTAAGAAGCTAGGATTATAGTTGTGTACACTGTGCCTGACTGAGAATTATTTTTTAAGTTTTTACTATTTAATGGTAAATGCTACTATATGCTAGGCCTATTTGTGTAAGTATACTTTTAGAAATATATCTCTAGTAGAATTGCTCAAAGAAAATGTATGTGTAATTTCTGATAATAGTGTTGACTTGCCTTCTAAAATAATTTTGCCATTTTACATATTGAGCACATTTTACTGTTAACACTGGCAGGAGGGACTGGGGTTGTGGCTCAGTGGTAGAACACTTGCCTTGCATGTGTGAGGCCCTGGGTTCAATTCTCGGTACCACATATAAATAAATGAATAAAATAAAGGTCTGGGGCTGGGATTGTAGCTCAGCGGTAGAGCGCTTGCCTCGCATGCGTGAGGCCGTGGGTTCGATCCTCAGCACCACATACAAAACAATAAAATAAAGACATTGTGTCCATCAACAACTAAGAAAATATTTTAAAAAAAAAAAAAAAAAAAAAAAAAAAAAATAAAGGTCTGTCAACAACCAAAAAATATATATATTAAAAAAGAAAAGACTTGATAGGAAAAAAGGTAAAAAGACATAGCAACCTTGTGTTCTCATTTTCTAAAATCAAATGTTCCACTGGAGGGAGATGTTTAGCTGTCAGAACATTAAAAAGTAAATAATAACTCATTTTTCATAACATTATAAATATTTTTCCAGAATAGAAATCTTATTAATAAAAAGTTCTAGCTGGGCGCGGTGGCTCAAGCCTGTAATCCCAGCACTTTGGGAGGCTAAGACAGGAGAATCGCGAGTTCAAAGCCGGCCTCAGCAACGGTGAGGCGCTAAGCAACTCAGACCCTGTCTCTACATAAAACACAAAATAGGGCTGGGGATGTGGCTCAGTGGTCGAGTGCCCCTGAGTTCAGTCCCTGGTACCAAAAATAATAATAATTTGTCTTGTTTCCTCTGATTTTTATCTCCATATTTCTACCTATTTATACTCTAATTTCTTTTTCTTATTTTTAGGTTTTGGTACTGAGAATTGAGTACCCCTGAGTTCAATCCCTGGTACCAAAAACAAACAAACAAAAAACCCCTAAGATCATATAAATAGAATGTGTTAGAACCAAATGTGACCTTATAGATTTTCTAGGTCAACCTCCTTTATAGGGAAATCTATACAGAGTATAGATTGTTGGCACAGCTATCATTGTCAGAGGGAGTTGGAACATAGATTACAGTAAATCCTCAGATTTACTGTAGGGTGTTATCAGTGCTATAACTTTTGTGAGGAGTTAGAAAACCATGAGAATTAACATGCCTCCCATAGTCCATGTAGCGTAATAAGTGAGATGTTTAGGACTTTGTACAAAAAGTGGCAAATTATATATGCATGCATAACTTGTCTCCTTGAAACCCAATAAAATGAACAAAATGATTTTAAAAGGGATATTTTTCCTTTTTTTCTTTCTTTCTTTTTGGTGGGGGAAGAATAATCTGTCTCCTTAAAAGGGACACTTTTATGTGAATGGAATATAATCTCATCATCGGCTCTAGAGAAAATCTGTTCTTGTTATGATATTTGAACCCAAACACTGAAATCACAATATAGGTTGCTTTTTGAGTAGAATATAAATTTTGCAAAGTTTGAGACCATTTTCTTTAAGATCTCTACCCACAATTCTTAAGTTATGGAGAAGAATGAGAATTGTGGACTTAAATATATATATATATATTTTTTGGTATTGGAGATTGAACTCAGGGGCACTTGACCATTTGAGCCACATCCCCAGCCCTATTTTGCGTTTTATGTAGAGACAGGGTCTCACTGAGTTGCTTAGTGCCTCGCCCTTGCTGAGGCTGACTTTGAACTTGCAATTTTCCTGTCTCAGCCTCCCTAAATGCTGGGATTACAGGCTTGAGCCACCGCACCTGGCTTGGACTTAAAATTTAAGTAGAAAAACAAGTAGAAAAGAACACGGTAGGATTAAAAAACCAGCTGCTGAGATTCATGTAGGAACTTTGAGGTCAGTATGTTTATTAGGTCCTGGCCCTTGTTTATCAACTGGGGAGAAACATCCTGGTTGGCAGTAGTACCACAGGCAGGAAAAAGATGGAAAAACAATATTTTGAAATTAGCTTTCCAGTGGTTGAACAGAATCTGCAACCTACCAAAGGAGGAAAATAAAAAAGAGAGCCAGTAAATCTCAGAGTTTATGTTGACAGAGTGATCTGCTTGTCCTAACAGGTGAAAGGCCAGAATCTAACATGCACCCCACATACTTGAAATAAGACATGCCTCAGAGATTTTTGTCTTCCTTGCTTTTATTTATTTATTTTTTGGGTAACAGCTCTACTAAGATATAATTTCATATCATTTAACTTGCTCATTTAAAGTGTACAATTCAGTAGTTTTTAGTATACCCAGAGTTGTACAACTACTCCCACAATTAATTTTAGGACATTTTCATCTGCTCAAAAAGAAGCCCCGTATTCTTTAACTACTATCCTTCAACCCTCCTGTATTCTTTCAGCCGTAAGCAGTTGCTCATCTATTTTTTCTGTATGGATTTCCTTATTTTGGACATTTCACATAAATGGTCATGTGTCTGACTTCTTTCATTTAGCATGTTTTCAAGTTTCATTTATGTTGCTGCATGTGTGAGTACCCTTTCTTGGGTTGAATAATATTCCATTTTGTGGATATACCACACATTATCCTTTCAGTTGATAGAAATGGTTATTTTCATTTTTTGGTTATGAATAATGTTGCTGTAAACACTCATGTATAAGTTTGTTTGTGGACTTGCTTCTTGGCTTTATATATGAGTGGAATTACTACATCAAATGGCACTAGTAGATGATGACTAATGAAATTGGGCATCTTCCTGTATAGGCCACTTGTATATCATCTTTGGAAAAATGTCTTTGCAGATCCTTTGAATAATTTTTAAGTTTTTTTTTTTTTTTTTTTTTAAATGAGTGGTAAGAAAGCTTCAGGAATTTGTTTTGATTTGGTATGGTGGTAGATGCCACAGACAGCTGCTCCCAGGGATTCCCACTGTACCCTCAAGCAGGTAAAAAACTGTATGAAGATTAGATATAATCAATATCCATTCTCTAACAGCTCAAAATATAAGAAGACATGTCAGAGTTTCCTAAAACTAACTCTAGTTTTAGGAAATAACAGAAATTTCTAGATTTACTTCCATAAATAACAAACAGGAGCCACAGACATCAAAGCACAAAGACGATATGGTGTTCTTTCCTTGTCATATTCGACAAAGCAACCTGAAATTTAAAATCAAGAAAAATAATGCCAAGACAAAAAGGAGATCAATAAGAAAATGGAAAAATTTACTTGAGTTTGCAGATCAAAATAACAGTTTATAGGGCTGGGGTTGTGGCTCAGCGGTAGAGCGCTCGCCTAGCATCTGTGAGTCACTGGGTTTGATTCTCAGCACCACATATAAATAAAATAAAGGTCTATCAGCGACTATTAAAAAATTTTTTAAAAATAACAGTTTATATAGCTATCTTCATCAGTAGGTGTAGAATTGTTTCTGATTTTTGTGAAAAGTAGCATCATTAGGAATATGTTTGTTCACAAGTCTGTCTTCATTTCTTATTACCATAAGATAGACTCTCAGAATTCAAATTAATGGGACAGAGAATGAATATTTCAGGTTATTCATTGTCAAAATGATTTCCAGAAGGGTTATACCAATTTATATTCCCACTGCCAACTTTGTATATTTACCAACAGTAATTTTTTTTGTCTTTGTTGGTAGGTTAAAATGTTTTGTTTTAATTTACATTTATCTTACTATTGAGGTAAAACATTTTTTATAGGTGAATTGTTTTTCATCACTGCACTTTTAGTTCTTGTCCCATGCCTTTTTCTTTTTTATTTTGTCTCTTTGTCCTGTTTATGGTGAATGTTTTCCTCAGTTCAATGGTTCTTTTTTATTATAAGGTCATTTTTTTACTTGGATATTAGGAGTTTTTATGTAATCATATTTGCTTTTTTTCCCCCTGTTGTTTGCTTAGAAAGTTTTTCCTGACTCAGTAATTGGCTAAGTGTTTATATTTCCTCCCAGTGTTTTCTGATTTTAATGTTTAATTTAAGGAAGTAATTCATTTGGAGTTCATTTTAGTTTTTGGTATGAAGTGTGATCTGATTTTATTGTTTCAATAAAATACCAACACTTTTACTATCATTTCTTCATTATACTTTCCTATTATTTGATGATATTTCATTTTGCATAACTTAAAAGTATTTTAATCTTTATTTTAATAAGAAAATGGATGAATGATATGTAAACTTTTTATCTTTATTTTAGACTAAGGAAAATTTATCTTCTGTCATTACTGACCTCAACATAATCATGGAACCCACAGAACATTTAGAATTAAGTGAATTTGTGTCTAGGTAAGCTATTTTATGAATTTATTTTATGGGCTATTTTTACTCTACACTTCTAAACTTACCCTTTTCTTAGTAAATATATCTTCTCTAAAAGCATAACACCATTGCTATGGTTTATACTTAAACATGTATTACGTCTATGAATCTCTATTTAGTGCATACTTATGTTCACTATGCTGGACATTAAAACTAAAATATGAACAAGAATAGACATAATCATTGATCCTCATGGAATTTACAACCATAAGATGTTAGAAATTAACTAAATTATAGTAATAAATGTGAGATTATGGCTATGTGACATGCTAGAAAGAGAGCTACATAGATTGCTGAAGTATATCAGGCCTTTGACTTGTCAGGGGAAACATGGAATGATTTCCTGAAGCTTGAGTTGACATCTGAAAAATGAATAGGCCTTAACTAACAAGAGATCCTAGACAGATGGGAAGGAGGAAAACCAGGAATGTGTTGTGTCATATGGAGCTCACATGACCTTTTTTCCAGACCATGTTTTAAAAGTAGCATCTGCTCTTGTGCAAATTATAAAAGGAAGAATAGTAGGATATCTATAACCCTGTAGTAATGGGCATATTATTACTTAACAAATATTTGACTTCAAATTTTTGAGTAATTCTCCCAAACTGTGTTCTCACTTGGTGGAGCATGACTGGAATTTTAGAAAAAGCGCTGAACACAGGACAGAAGACCTGGACGTTAGTCCAGATCTTGTATATGACGTTGTATAAGTTGCTTGTCCTTTTTGGAGTTTCTTTCTTCTTTGTCACACTATTATGCAATTTTAATAATGTATTCTTTTTTTTTTTTTTTTTTTGTGGTACTAGGGATTGAACCTAGTGATGCTCTGCCACTGAGCTATACCCTCAGCCCTTTTTATATTTTGACACAGGAACTTGCTAAGTGTCCCAGGCTGGCCTTGAACTCATGATTCTCCTGCTGCAGCCTCTTGAGTTGTTGTGATTACAGGTGTTATTTTTTTTTTTTATTAGAGCATAATAGTTATACGTAGTAGTTGGGTTCATCTCAACAAATTTGTGCATACATGGAATTCAGTTTCAGTTAATGTCTCCCTTCCACCCCTTCCTTCATTCTCCTTTCTCTACTGATCTCCCTTTCACTCAATTGTTTTTAAATACTGTATTCTTTTTTTTTTTTTTTTTTGATAATGGGAATTGAACTCAGGGGTACTTGACCACTGAGCCACATCCCCAGTCCTATTTTGTGTATGTGGTTTTTTTTTTGTTATTGTTCTTTTTTTATTTAGAGACAGGGTCTCACTGAGTTGCTTAGTGCCTTGCCATTGCTGAGGCTGGCTTTGAACTTGTGATTCTTCTGTCTCAGCCTCCCTACGTGCTGGGATTATAGGCGTGCGCCACTGCGCTCGGCATAAATATTGTATTCTTAAAGATGAATTAACTTAGTTTTACATTATAGACCTGTAGTTTTCAGACTGAGGATTGATATCTTTAATTTTGGGAAAATTCTTGGTCATTATTTCATTGACTCTTGCCTCTCCCCTGACTATCCCTGACCACGGTCTGCCTTCACATCTGACACTGCACACGGCATGTGTACAACAACAAGATGAGCCAGGTGAGGTAAAACATGGCTGTAATCCCAGCTATTTTGCTAAGGCAGGAAGATCACAAGTTTGAGGCCAGCATGGGCAACTTAGTGCAACTCTGGATGGAAATAAAAAGTAAAATGAGCTGCAGATGTAGCCCAGCAGTAGAGCGCTTGCCTGGCACATGCAAGGCTCTGGGTTCAGTCCCCAGCACTGCAAAGCAAACAAACAAACAAAACATCATCATTAACAAAAGCAAAGTATGCTTTTTATTTCTCTCAACCATTGTGCTGCTATTGTTATGTAGCAGTGTCCCAGTGCATTGTTAGTATTTTTGCTTTAGACAGTTTTTAAGCCAATTAAAAGTAAGAAAAAACATTTTTACCATTTGCAATATTCTTCATTTCTTTTTGTTGATTTATATTTCTAACTAGTATACTCCTTAAGAAAGTCTATAATATTTCTTACTGTCCTGGTCTGTTGTAATTCTATCAAATTTGTTTCTCTGGAAAAGTATTTGACTTCATTTTTTTGGAAAGATGTTTCTCCTGACTGTAGATTTTAGGTTGATAGCTTTTCCTTCTGATTTTTAAAGATATCCTTTTATTGTCTTCTGGATTATATGGCTTGTGACAAGAAGTCTGCTATAGTTGTCTTTATTTCTCTATTTTGCATTATATTAGGGAATTGCCTTCAAATCTTAATTTTGCTTTTTCACAGTTTGTGTTGTCTAGAATGTTTTTGTTTAAAGAGTCTCAACTGTGTGTATTCAAATGTTAGTTTTGCTGTCTTTATTCTTCTGTAGCTCTTAATTATATATATGCTAGACTGATATATTGTCTCACAGTGGATGCTCTGTTCTATTTCTTTTTTTCTTTGTGTGTTAGTTTGGATAATTTGTTTTAGAAATGAGGTTCACTGTGTTGCCTGGATTCTGCTCCAACTCAAGATCCTCCAGCCTCAGCCTTCTGAGTAGCTGGGGTTATAGACATGTGCCATTGTGCCCCAGTTTGGATAATTTCTGTGAACATACCTGTAAGTTCAAAGATTCTTTTCTCAGTACAGTATGTCATTCCCTTGAAGGAATTCTTCATCTCTTGTAATTTTTTTTATTGCTCATGTTTTCATTTGATTCTTAATTTTATTTCTTTCTCTCTATTGAAATACTCCATTTGTGCCAGGTGTGGTGGTACACGCCTATAATCTCAGCAGCTCTTGAGGCTGATGCAAGTTCAAAGCCAGCCCCAGCAATTTAGTGAGGCCCTAAGCAACTTAGCAAGACCCTGTCTCAAAATAAAAAAAGGGCTGAGGTTGTGGCCTAGTGGTTGAGCACCCCTGGGTTCAATTCCTGGTACCCAAAAATAATAATAATAATTCTCCATTTGTGTATGATATCTACCTTTCCAGTAGATCCTTTAACATATGAATCATAGTTATTTTTAAGTCCCTGTCTAACAATACCAGCCTCTGAGTCATCTTTGAGTCTGGTTCTGCTGATTAGTTTACAAATGGGTTGGATCTTTTCTTTAATTTTTGTGTCTCACAATTTTTGATTGAATGGCAAACACTGTGGAAAACAGACACTGAAGCAAATAGTATTCTTCATGCCCTTTATCAGCAGTTGAGCTTGATTTGAGATTTTTTTTTTTTTTTTTTTTTTTTGGCAGTACTGGGGATTGAACCTAGGGGCACTCTCAAGACAAAGTCTTGCTAAATTTCACAGGCTGGCTTTGAATTTTCAGTCCTCTTGCTTAGCTTCCTAAATCACTGGGATAACAGGCATGTGCCACCACACCCAGCTGGATTTGGAATTCTTGTTGCTTTCAGGCACCATATCTTCTAATTCTTCCAGCAGTGGGCTGCTGTTACCCTATGCTTGGAATAGGGCCTTAGGAGAGGAGAGTTTTCCTGTGTTCTAGCTCCACTCCCAGCTTTCAGCAGTCTCTTGCACATCAGCACCTTGGAGGGCAGTCTTTCTCCAGCAGTGGATTGTTGGTGTTTGTTACTCAGTGCTAGACTCCACCCTCAGTTTTGGGTAGGTCCTGTGAACTGGTGCCTCAGGGGTAGGGCGTTGTCCGAGTTCCTGCTCTACCGCTCCAGCGCAGCCAAACTTGAGCTATGTCTGTGGATGGTGCTATGCCATGTCTTGGGTGGGAGTGAGTTTCTTTTCCCTCCTCCAGTGGTAGCAGACCTTTGCTTGGAGTTAGTGTGGGATCCTTGGGCATCTTGCATCTCCTGTGGCACAGAGGCTTTTTACTCTCCCTCTTCCAGAAGCAACAGATCTTTGTCTTAGCAGGAATGTTCTTCTGTTGCTTTGTTGTGTCTTTTTCAGTGGCTTAAGGTTTTTGTTCTGATAAAAGTAGAGTTCAGGTTTCATTCCCCATCAGCAGCTGATCACTTTTTGCATTCCTGTGCCAGTGAGCAGAATTCTCTCTGAATTCCTGTCATGATCCTGATCTTTTTTTGTGTCTGGGGTTCTCATTTGTTTCAAATTGATACCATTTGACATTTATTTACCCTTTAAGAATTTCTCAATGTGAACCGATTTCTTATTACTTATTTGTATGGTGGCTCTTTCCCCCACACTTAACCAAAGGTGAACTATTTATGTGTCCTGACTCTTGATGGAAGAAGAAATGTTTTATTTAGTGACTTCCAATTCTTGATGGCTCAAAAAAGGATCTGGTTCTATAGGTGTTTCAGATTTTGTTCTTAGGTTGAGAATGACCTTGTGGCATTTCACATCTTAAGTTGAAAGTAGCACTCTTGTGATTTTTCTCGATTCTTACTCCGGAAGTTGGAATGGATGCTCATCCTTATTTTATCCTGCATCTCTTTATTTTTTTCCTTATGTTTTCTATTTCTTTATGCCTTTGTGTTTATTCCTCAAATCTGTACTTCAGTAATTTTTCTTCATTTTGTGACTGAACCCCATTCATGGAGTTTTCAACTTCGTTGGCAACACTTCTCATTTGTACACATTCCATGTGTCTTTTTTCAAAAATTTTCATTGGAAGGAATCCTTTTTGTGTTCTTTTCTTTTCCATGTAATTTTTTCTAGGTTATTTCTTTCAGTGTATGGTCCAGTAAAGGATACTTGTTTCTTCAATTTTTGTCTAATCTGCTGTTAAACACATCCATTGAGCTTTCAGCTGGCCATTTCTCAAAGTTCTCTGTGTGGCTTCTGTTCTAATTTGCGTTTTTATTTAACTTAAAACAAAATTGACTTTTGTCATGTAGGTCTTACCAGTTTTGACACATAGATTCATGTAACTACCATCATGTCAAATCAACAATTTCATCATGCCAAAGAAATTCCCTAATGCTGCCCTATGTAGATTTTAGAAATACTGAGGTATTTCTATGAAATCAAACATGTGCTTGGAAGTGAGTTGGAAAGGCAGAATTTTATTTCTGTTAGAAGGGTGCATTACTAAACCTGGCTAGCAAGTGCATCTGGGCAGGCAATCCACCTGCTTTTATCCCTGACTACAGCACTGCTTTTTGCCCTGATAGGAGGAGTTAGGAGTTATAAACTACATGATTAGCTAATTTAAAAAGTGGTGTGGGAAGAGGGAAGGGCTAGAATCAAAATGGCTACAAGTGGATCCAATTAAGGCTAAGGACTATATTCTGAAAATAGACCACTGAACTTTCTAGTTCTCACAACCCACTCGTATGCACTGGCAGCAGTCGTTCTGTTCCCCATCTGCAGAGTTTTGCATTGTCCACATAATATGGAGTTACACAGAATGTATGCCTTTGAGACTTGCTTATTTCATTCAGGATAATGCGTTAGAAATTCCACTGTATGGATATACAATAGTTTATGTATTCATTTACCCATCCAAGAACTTCTGTGTTATTTCCCATTTTGCAATTATGAAATATGACTGTTCAGATCAGTCCTTTTGTTTGTGCCAGGCAGTAGCCAGTCTGGGTTCTGGGTGGTGGTCTGTCTTATAGCTCAGTTCTCAAAGCTTATGGTGTATTATTTAGGGTCAGATACATGTATGTGCAGCATAGAGGTAAGCCAGTGGTTCCTATATATCTTTATGAGATTTCTCTGTTTATGTCCTTCATTTCTTCAATCCACCAACATCTTTTCAGGTCCTTTATGGCTTCCCTTCTTAATCTTTTAGCCAGCAACCTGGGGTTTAAGCTTTTCTACTTTTCCATGCATTTTCTTTGTTAATTTCCATGTCCAGGGCTATCTCATAAGGAGAGAGAAGAAAAAACAAAACAAAACAAAAACAGGGATTCATTGCACAGAGGACTGCAGATCTTCTGATCCAGGCTTTTCCTTTAGAGTTTCACTTGTCTGCATAGGTACCATGAAGCTGTGTGCTGCCCTGACCACTGTTTTGAGTGATGGTGACAGGTAGGTTTAGCTTCCAACTTACTTTTTTTTTTTTAAATATTTTATTTAGTTATAGATGAACACAATACCTTTATTTATTTTATGTGGTGCTGAGGATCGAACCCAGTGCCTCACACATACGAGGCAAGTGCTCTACCACTGAGCCACAACCCCAGCCCCCGAACTTACTCTTTTTCCCAATATGCCTCCTATTGTCTGCAGTGGTCTTTCAACTGTTCCTTGGATTCTGCTCCCAAGAATCAGAATTTTCCCAGTGCTACAGCTGGAAAAATTTTAAAATTCTTTTTTTTTTTTTTTTTTTAAATATTTATTTTTTTAGTTGTAGGTGGACAGAATATCTTTATTTTATTTTATGTGGTGCTGAGGATTGAACCCAGTGCCTCCTGCGTGCTAGGCGAGCACACTACCACTGCGCCATAATCCCAGCCCCTTAAAATTCTTAATATAAATAATTTCTATCATCTCTTTATCTTTTAGCTCTTTATTTTTAAATATGATGATAAGTTTTTAAGTTGTTCTATTACTTTACATTCCTGAGGCACTAATCTTCCTATTTTTTGTGTTTGCTAATTCTTATTTATTAATTGCTCATTTCCTCATAAATTTTATATTTTTTAATTCACACACTCATTTTAGTGGTGCTTGTTTTCTCTGGGGAACTTCTATGGGTCCTGTGTTGTTGAGGTATCTGTCCAGAATGATTTTGCCCCAGTTGAATCATTGCTCAGGGACCAGCTTATTTTTTTCTCCTCCTTCTTGAAGTTTGTTTCAACGTGAAGGTGTTGTAAATTCAGATTTCAAGCTTATGTGAAATTCTGGATTCAATTTTTTACTTTCTGACAGAAATCTTAACCACATGTGGCACAGACATAACAAAGCCCTCTTGTTTGTTCCTTGTGGCAAAGAGTGGGTTTTGTCTAGTGTACCTTCCACTGCAGTTGTGGCCTTGGGAGCATGCAACTGTGTGGAGAGTCTCCAGCTCTTCACGCAAGCCTACGGTCTTCTCTCCTGCACAGGCAAAAAACTCAGTTCTCTGGCTTTAGAGGTGAAATAGCTTTCTCCATTCTTCTTTATGTACATAAAAATATATAACATTAACATTTTTTCATATATTTGTTGACATTTGTATTTCTGTTTCTGTGAAGTGTCTGTTTAGTTCCTTTGCCCATTTATTTTATTTTTTTAGTACTGGAGATTGAACTCAGCGGCACTCGACCCCTGAGCCACATCCCCAGCCCTATTTTGTGTTTTACGTAGAGACAGGGTCTCACTGAGTTGCTTAGCATCTCGCCGTTGCTGAGGCTGGCTTTGAACTTGCGATTCTCCTGTCTCAGCCTCCCTAAGTGCTGAGATTACAGGCTTGCGTCACCGCGCCTGGCCTTTTGCCCATTTATTGATTGGGTTGTTTTTGGTGTTTTTTTTTTTTTTTTTTTTTTGGTGGTAAGTTTTTTGAGTTCTCTGTATATCCTGGAGATTAATGCCCTATCTGAAGTGCAGGTGGCAAAGATTTTTTCCCATTCTGTAGGCTCGCTCATGTTATTGATTGTTTCCTTTGCTGTGAAGAAGTTTTGCAGTTTGATACCACCCCATTTATTGATTCTTGATTTTACTTCTTGCACTTTAGGAGTCTTGTTGAGGAAGTCAGTTCCTAAGCTGACACGATGTACACTTGGGCCTACTTTTTCTTCTAGTAGGTATACGGTCTGTGGTCTAATGCCTAAGTCTTTGATCCACTTAGAGTTGAGTTTTGTGCAGGGTGAGAGGGGTCTAATTTCATTTTATTACATATGTATGTATATATAAATTCATACCTAAAATCTATGTGTATTCATATATACATATATATATATTTATTTATATTTTAATGTTGGGGATTGGACCCATGGTCTTGCACATGCTAGGCAAGTGTTCTGTCACTGAGCTATATGCCCAGCCCTGCGTTTCTTTATTTAATTTTCCTCTCAGTACTTGGCATTATTTGTATCATGTACAAAATTTGTCCTCCCTTCCTCGAGGGTAGGGGTTATGCCTACCCTCACTGCATTACCTCCAGTGCCCAGCATGGTACATAGGGAATTTTCAAGAAAAGGTAGTTTACTGTATTTGTGGACTAATGGACTTATTTGACCTATTTATTTTTTGTCATTTAAAAAACTTTATTTAGACATCGTGTACATACAGGAGAACAGATCCTAAGTATATGGCTCAGTGAACTGCCACAATGGCAGGATACGTTTATGAAAAGCACCCACAGCCCCTCATACTGCTTGTCATTGCTCACCCCGACTATGTTCAGCCACTTCCTGAGGCCTAGCACTGTAGATATATTGTACCAGGTTTTTTTTTGGTACGGGGATTGAACTCGGGGGTACTGGACCACTGAGCCACATCCCCAGCCCTATTTTGTGTTTTACGTAGAGACAGGGTCTCACTGAGTTGCTTAGCGCCTTGCTATTACTGAGGCTGGCTTTGAACTTGCGATTCTCCTGTCTCAGCCTCCCTGAGTGCTGCGATTACAGGTGTGTGCCACTGCGCCCGGCTACATTGTACCAGTTTTTGAACTTCACGGAAATGTAGTCTTGTGATTGTACTCTTATCTTGTTTAACTTAGTGTGTTTGTAGGATTCACCTCTATTGTCTGTCATATGAAGTTGGAAGTTTTCATTCTTATCATTATTTCACCATATGAACATACAGTTTAGATATATGAAAATACATATTTAGATAAAATCTCAAACATTTTTGAATTTTTAAAATATTTTACCTAAAATATGTTCCTTCTACTCTGGATAGACACATGAGTAGTTTTCAATTTTTGCTTATCTAGTCACTTTTCAAATAAATAATTGGCATTTTTGGTGCATAGTCTTTGCGTTTTAACATATGTATGGGTTTGTGTACCAATTACCACAGTCAAGATATTGAACTCTTCTGTGAACACTCAAAAAGTCTTTTTGCTGTCCTTTTGTCATACCCTCTAGGATTCCTTTTTGTTTTGTTTTGAGTCAGGGTCTCACTATGTTGCACAGGCAAGCCTGGAACTCCTGGACTCAAGTAATCCTTCTGCCTCAGCCCCCCAAGTAGCTAGACTACAGGTATGCTCCACTGTGCCTGACTCCCTCCATGACCCTTAACACACTCTTAACCCCTACAAAAACCTGCTCTGATCTCTTCATTTTAGAGTAGTATTCCACATGCCAGAGTTTGTCCATGCACCCATTGAAAGACATTTGTATTATTTTCATGTTTTGATGAATATACCATGTTATAGTTTGTGTGTGTACACATTCATATGTATATATGTATAAAATCATAATATGTAGAATATTATCTCCATAAATATACATATGTATGTTTGTGTAGGTCCTTCCTTATTTGCAATAATATCTCTTTCTGCAGTTTCAGTTACCTGTGGTCAACTGTGGTCTAAAATGTTAATGTTTGTGTTGACTCTTTCGAGAGAGACATTACATTCACTTACCTTTTATTAAGGTATATTGTGATAATTGTTCTATTTTGCCATTATTGTTGCTAATCTCTTATTATACTAAATTTATAAGTTTAACTTTATTGTAGTTAACTTTATCATATATACATAGGAAAAAATGTATCTGGGCATGATGGCACATGCTTGTTATCCCAGGTATTCAAGAAGGCTGAGGCAGGAGGATACCAAGTTTGAGGCCAGCCTGGATAACTTAGTGAAACCTCCTCTCTCAAATTTAAATAAAGGGCTTGGGATGTAGCTCAGTGCTTTCCTAGCATGTACAAGGCAATGGGTTCAATTGCCAGTACTGCAAAACAAAACAAAACAAAACAGAAAAGCATAATATATGTAGGATTTGGTACTATTTGCAGTTTCAGATACCCACTGGAGGTCTTGGAATGTATTCCAGCTGGATATGGAAGGACTATTGTATATATGTACATATATGCCATGATGAACATCCCACACTGATATGTAGGACTGTGTGCGTGTGTGTGTGTGTGTACACCTGTATTGCTGCTATAAACATTTATTACAGGTTTTTATGTGAATATACATTTTCTTTTCTCTAGAGTAAGTAACCAGAAGTGGAATTGCTGAGTCATATGATAAGAATCTGTTTAAATTTATAATAGACTGCTAAACTGTTTTCCAGAGTGACCATACTATTTTGCATTCCCACCAACAATGTATGAGAGTGACTGATAACATTTTAGTGAATTAACTTTGAATATTCACCTAATTTTAGACTTAATTTTCCTAGAAATTTATTTTTAGAAAATGTGTTAGAATTTTTATCCTAAATTTCTCTTTATGTTTTGCTTTATACTTAAGAAGGAGACATTTGGAATTATTTTAACTTCCTGACTACTTCAGTTGAAATTGGAGTGTGTTACTGCCAACATTTTATGAAAGAAATCCATGACATCTGTTTTACATTTAGTGAAATTTGGCCTTTGCTTAGGAAAAAATAGATAAATTACGGTCACTCTTACAGTCGTAAGAGCCAACCCACACACACAATTTCTTTCTATAATGGAAAACTGTATGTGCTGTAATAACAGTACTATGAAGATACAAATGAAAGCATGGAAGAATTGTGAATTACTCCACTTTTAAACTCTTTTTAAAAGAATAGTCTGTTCTTCTTTCTGTGTGTATGTGGGGAAAAGAACTTCGCTCATTATAGCTTTTAAGATTATTTTCTTGGCTTACTTTCTCATCGCATGAGGAGAAACTTATTTTTGCTCACTTGTTTGCTGAAAAATGAAATACTATGTCACTTTGGCCTGTAAGCACTATTGGAGAAACTGCTGCTTTTTTTTTTTTTTTAATATTTTTTAGTTGTAGATGGACACAATATATTTATTTCTTTTTTTGTGGTGCTGAGGATCAAACCCAGTGCCTCACGCATGCAAGGTAAGCGCTCTACCACTGAACTACAATCCCAGCCCAGAAACTGCTGTTTTTTTTTTTTAAATATATTTTTTAGTTGTAGATGGACACAGTATCTTTATTTTTTTTTATGTGGTGCTGAGGATCGAACCCAGTGCCTCATGCATGCGAGGCAAACACTCTACCACTGAGCCCCAGCCCTAGTCCGAAACTGCTGCTTTTTAAAGGCCTATATTCTTTGCTGAGTAATTTGTTGTCTCAGACATTGAAAAAATATTTTAATAGATATCAGACTAAGTCTAAACACTTAATATCCAGTGTTCCATATAAAGTATGTACTTATGCATCTGTTTAATTCAGCTATTCTATGACTTCCTCTATTGTTTCTGTGATCCCTTTGTGTGTTGTTCCTCTGTTCTTTCCTCCTTTTGGATGATTTTTTTTTTTCCTGTTTTCTCTCTTATTTTTGCAGTCCTGGGTATCCAACCCAGGCCCTCATGTTAAGCATGCCCTACCACTGAACTACATCTCCCACCCTGTTTTCCTTTTATTGTGGTAAAGTACTCACAAAATTTATCATCTTAACCATATTTAAGTGTTGGGTGATACTAAGCATTCATAATATTGTACAGTCATCACCACTGTTCATCTCTATAACTCTTCTTCCTATAAGACTACCTCTGTTTTCATTAAACAGTAACTACTTCTTCTCTCCCCCTAGCCCTGGAAACCACCATTCTAATTTCTGTGTTTGATTTTTTTTTTTTAATATTTTGTTTTAGTTGTAGATGAACACAATATCTTTATTTATTTTATGTGGTGCTGAGGATCGAACCCAGTGCCTCACGTATGCGACGCAAGCGCTCAATCGCTGAGCCATGCCCCAGCCCCTCTGTGTTTGATTTTTGACTACACTAGTAGATAATTGCTAATATTCTACTTGATAGAAATGGAATCAAAGTGTTTGCCTTTTTTGACTGGCTTTCTTAGCATAATATTTTTTATTTAAATTTATTGTAAACTAATACATAAAAACACAATTTGTACACATTATTGGGGTAATGTGTTTTGATACATGTATGTATTTATAATGAAAACTTCCAAAATCCTTTCTGCTGGCTTTTCGAAATATTGTTTCAAAATTCAAAAAATTGTTATCTATAGTTATTCTCACTTAGTGA
>CM053412.1:61286620-61306716 GCA_028644305.1 Xerus rutilus | reverse complement strand
CATGGATTCTAGGAGTGTAGTATCTTGGTTTGTTTGAGTCACTTTCTTCCCTTGTTTTCTCATGATGTTTGTGTGTCTTTCCTTCTAGCTCTGCTGATCCAAGGTGTTACAGTTTTAACTCCTATATGGTTATAGTTTCCCTGCAGGGTTTTGTTACCTCTCCTCCAGTAGGTGGCGTTGTTCATTGTTTGCTGGACTTTCCCGGCTGGTATCCTTGGTGCTGGTCCCAGGCCAAGGTGAAACTCTGGGCCGCTGGTGGAGTTGCTGTTCCACCGTGGCCAAGGTTTGCTCCCAGGTGTTCACCTGCGCCCCCTGGTGTGTAGGAAGTTCCGCTGTGTTAGAAGGTGGTCCACAAAGAACAATAGCTGGGGTTCCGCTCAGGAGACAGTCAGTCCACAGTAGCAACTGCTAGCGGTCTCTTGCGGTTGGGTGGGCGCTGTGGCCAGGCACCCTGTGCGGAAGCAGGCCTGGCACGCCTGGGGTAAACTCCGGGCTGGAGCCCTGGCTTTTTTCTTTTGTGTTTATTTTTTTTGAAACATTTAAATTCCTTTTTCATTTCCTTTCGTGTAAATTTTGTAGCTTTTTTTTCTTTGTGATTATCATGTGGATCTCATTTAACATTCTAAATTTATAATGTTATAATATGAAATTACGCCAGTTTAACTAGTAACAGAAAAACTGAGTTTCTTTACAGCTCCTTCTCCAGTCCTTTCAGTTATTAATGTCACAAAATCACGTATTTATACATTAGGTACCCCGAAACATAAATGAATGATTCTTTCAAATACATTAATCTCTTAAATTAGGTAGAAAACAATGTAGAGTCAGAAATGCTGTTAAAATATTACAATTGGCCTGTTATATCATGGTTTCCTTATCTGTAGATTCAACTTACTTTGTGGTTCAAAAATATTTTTAAAAAATTGCATCTGGGGCTGGGGCTATAGCTCAGTGGAAGAGCGCTTGCCTAGCATGCGTGAGGCCCTGGGTTCAATCCTCAGCACCACATATAAATAACAAATGAATAAAATAAAGATCCATCAACAACTAAAAAAATATTTTAAAAAAATTGTATCTGTACAGAATATGTATAGACTTTTTTCTTAGCATTATTCCCTAAGTAGTACAATGTAGCAGCTATTACATAGCATTTACATTGTATTGTAAGTAATCTAGAGATGGTTTAAAGTATATGGGAGGATATGTGGGGTTATATGCAAATATTAGGCCATTTTATGTAAGGAACTTGAGCATTCAAAGATTTTGGTATCCATAGGGGTTCTGTAACTGATCCTTTGGGACAACTCTACTTTCAGACTAATAGCTAATGTTTTAAAAAAGTATTAGTCTTGTAAATTATTTAGAAAACAAAAAGTGGAATTACAAACCACTTTTACAATAACATCAACTCACATAATTCCCCATATATTTACCTTTAGGTCCTTATTTCTTCATATGGCTTTAAGTTCTATCTAGTATCTTTTCATTTCATCCTGAAAGTCTCTCAAGCATATTGCACAAGACAGGTCTAATTGTAATGAATTCCCTCAAATTTTATTTACCTGAGAATGCCTTCATTTCCTTCTCACTTTTTTTTAAAAATTTTTTTATTAGTTTATTTAATTGCATTTCAAGTCATAGTACATATATAGAGCTCAGTTTTTCCATTTCTCTGGTTGCAAACCAGATAAAGTCACACCAGTTGTGTCTTCATACATGTACCAAGGGTAGTGATGACGATCTCAATCAACCATCTTTACTATACCCATTCCCCTTTCCCACTCCCCACCTCCCCCATGCCGCATCCAGAGTTCCTCCATTTCTCTTATGTTTCCCGTTCCCACCCCCAAAAGAAACTGTGGTACATATATACAATGGAATATTATTCAGCAATAAAAGAGAATAAAATTATGGCATTTGCAGGCAAATGGATGGAATTGGAAAGGATTATGCTATGTGAAGTAAGCCAATCCCAAAAACCAAATGCCGAATGTTCTCTCTGATTAGTGGATGCTGATTCCTTCTCACTTTTGAAAGACGGTTTTTCAGGCTATAATAAGATACTTGGTCTATAGTTTTCATTTTTTCTTTAGCATTATGAATACATTGCCTACTGCCTTATGGTCACCAAAATTTCTGATGAGGACTCTGCTAATAATATTATTAAACTTGCCTCATATATGATGCATTGCTTCTTTCTTACAGCTTTGAAAATTTGCTCCTAGTCTTTGGCTTTTGATAGTTCGGTTCTAATGTGTTCTGGTGTGGATCTCTTTGAGTGTCCCTTACTTGGAGTTCTTTGGGCTTCTTGGATAATTCGTATTTATATCTGTTATTAAATTTGGGGCATTTTCAAATGCATTAATTATTCCTTCAAATATTCTTCCTGCCCCTCATCTCTCTTCCTGGGACTCCTATCATGTGTAAATTAGTCCTTTTGGTCGTGGTGCACAGGTCTCTTTGACTCTGTTCACTTTTATTTTAAATCTTTTTCCTTTCTTTTTTTTTTTCTTTTGGTACTGGAGATTGAACTCAGGGACACTCGACCACTGAGCCGCATCCCCAGCCCTATTTTGTGTTTTATGTAGAGATGAAGTCTCACTGATTTGCCTAGCGCCTTGCCATTGCTGAGGCTGGCTTTGAACTCGCGATTCTCCTATCTCAACTTCCTAAGTGCTGGGATTACAGGCTTGTGCCACCGCGCCTGCTAATCTTTTTCCTTTCTGTAGCTCAGATTATTTCCATTTTCCTATCTTTGAGTTCACCAGTTCTTTCTTATGCCTTCTCAGTTCTGCTTTTAAATCCCTCTAGGGAATTTTTCATTTCAGTTATTGTACTTTTGAGCTCTAGAATTTCTTTTCAGTTTCTTTTATGATATTTATTGATATTTTCATTTACTCAGTCTATGATTTTCTTGACTTTCTCCTTTAGTTTTTCTTTAGTTTTCCTTTAGTTCTTTGAGCATCTTTAAGTCAGTTCTCTTAGCTTGTCATAGTAGATCTGTTGTCTTCTTTTTAGAGAGGATGTATGTTGATTTATTTATTTTTTCCATTTAAATGGGTCATATTTTCCTATTTCTTTGTGTTTCTTCTGCTTTATTTCTTTTAAAAGTGCTCACTTTCATTTAATAGTGTGGCAATCCTAAACATTAGATTCTTCTCCTTCCCAAAGAGTGGCTGGGTTTTTGTTTATTTATGTAGGTGCATTTTTGAAGGCTGTCTCTGCCAAGGACTATCTTGAGGTATAAATTTAAGGTCTTCTCAGGTGTTTTATGGGCCTGTACCTTTCTTGGGCATAGACAGTTGCTTTCTGATTTTCCCTAGTGATAGGTAAGGACTGTACTTCCAAACTATATTCCCAGCCCCTCAGAGTGTTTTTATACTTGCTGTCATTTTGTATTTGTATGTTCTTTCTTCCACATTGAGAAGCTTGGCTACTGACAATATCAATATTTTAGTCATTTGCTCAATCCTGTTTTTTGTAGTAAAGATTTCCTCGTAATGGATTACTTCAGTCTGTTTTTATTTTGTTTAAGTCTTAGTTCATCTTAGTTTTTTGAAAGATATCCTTTGGGTATAGAATTCTTGGTTGATAGTTTTGCTTTTTTGTGTTTGCTTTTTTGTTTTATTTTGTTTTCCTCCTGAGTACTTTAAAGATATCCATCTGTTGTCTTTTGACTTTAACAATAAGTCTGATGTGTTTCTTCTCTTTGTTCTCCTATATGGATTAAACTGATTTATCACTTCGCTAAGGATGGTGGTTACGTAATTTTCTCCATTTGACAAATATCAGTGAATTTTACTGTATCTAAATTTAAAAATAAATACATGTGCGTTAAAAGGATATTATGTACTTTTGCACTGTATTAGTCTCTAAGAATACAATGATAAATAAGATGGTTTCTGATTTCATAAAACTTAACAAACTGGTGAAGAGTAAAACCAGTAATGTGTGGTAATTGATTATGGGAATAGCATCAATAGCTGTAAGGGCATATGGAGTCTGTTCTAGGAGAAGTGAGGGATGCTACTAGCCCCAGATCACCTAGAAGAATGCCTTGCATGTGGTTAGTGTTCAAACAGTTATTGAATGACTCATTCAGCAAACCATTGGAAGGATAGCACTGAGAGCACAGACTGCACAGACAAGTGAGTGAGATAGTATTTCATTCACTCAGTTATTTCTGTGCTTACTAGGTAGCAATAAACAAAAGAAAAGTCCCTATTTTCGTAGACTTAGGGTGCTTATTTTCTAGTAGTGGAGAAAGGCAATGTATAAAAACATGTAAAATAAAGCAGACACTGTGGCGCATGCCTATAATCCCAGCACTTAGGGAGGCTGAGACAGGAGAATCACGAGTTCAAAGCCAGCCTCAGCAATGGCAAGGCGCTAAGCAACTCAGTGAGACCCTGTCTCTACATAAAACACAAAAATAATGCTGGGGATGTGGCTCAGTGGTCAAGTGCCCCTGAGTTCAATCTCCAGTACCAAAAAAAAACCCCCAAAAACATGTAAAATAAATAATACATTAAATGTTGATAAATAATATGGAGAAAAGTAAAGTGGGAAAATGGGTAATAGGCATGAACAGGTGAAGCAGAGGTGTCCATGTTTAAATGGTACAGTCACAGAAGGGACTCACAGTTGTTGAGAACGTAATGTATGGTTTGGTATACTACGGAAATGTATCACATACTGCCGTGTATTATAATCACTTAGTATGTATATTTTATCCTACTGTAAATTATAAATTTGTGGTTGAGGATAATGTTCATATAACATTCAATATGTTCATATAACATATTTCATAGTTCATTTTCACATATATGTTCATATAACATTTCATTGGTGGTTTTTTTTTTGGTACCAGAGATTAAACCCAGGGGTGCTTAACCACTAAACCACATATCACTAACCCTTTTTAGACCTTTTTCATATTTTATTTAGAGAAAGGGTCTCACTGAATTGCTTAGGGCCTTGCTAAGTTGCTGAGACTGGCTTTGAACTTGTGATTCTCCTGCTTCAGCCTCCTGAGCCATGGGGATTATAGGCATGCACCACTACCTGGCTAGGTTTTCTTTTCTTAAACTAATGACCAACACCACTTAGGAACACTATTTAATCTCTGGAGCTTTCTATCTGCAAAATGAAGGAAATGGATAAAATTATTTTGCAGTTTCTGCCTCATTCCAAAAATTTGTGATTATGAATTAAAGAATATATCTGAGAAATAATGAATTTTACTGCAAATGGAATGACAGAAATGTTAGAAGAATATCTCTGATTTACATCTTTTACCACATGGAGTGACTGCCAATATTTGGGGAATGCTTCTCAGCAAAGCCAGATCAACAAAATAACTCCATCTTGGGCCACCTACGAGATGGAGTTACTTCATTTTACAGATTGCCTATTGTTTGGTATCACTGTGGCACAGATTCCTAAACTCCTCCAGTAAGTATGTATGCCCACCGCTATTTACAAAATACTCAGATGATTTAGTTACAAAGATTCCTCAAGAATGACTTCTGTGTGCCCCATGCTTTTTTCAGTATTTGTTTATTGAAAGTGTTTTTTTCTTTTAAACGCAGAAAAGCATCAAAAGTTATTACTGGAAGGGGTTTGGGACACAATTGTTTCTCAGATTAATCACTGTACACGTAAACTGAATGAGTTTTATATACTCAATGTCATTTTTTCAAACCTCTGAGCATAGTTTTTTCAAACCTCTGAGCATAGAGAATCATAGTTCATTTTATCCTTGTAATGGCTTCCCCAAAAATGCTCATGAAGTTACTGTTCTAAGTTCTAATTAGCTTTGAAGATTAGCTTCAAAGTAACTTTGAAGGGCCATTTTCTCAATGATCAGTAGCTGCACTAAGTGAAAATCACCTTCATAGATGTTAACTACAGCTGCTGTGAAGACCAATTTTGTGAGGTGTCTCTAAGAAGCAGCCCGGTGAGTTTATCATCTGCTGCAGAACTGTTTGAGAGGCCAAATATGGAGATGAGCCCCACTGGTTCTGTTTATACATTCTGGAATAGTCTTTTCACTATTTATAGGAACCAACAGCTTAAATTTGACATACAGTATCTATATTCCTATTTACTGCATGACTGATATTTAAGAATAAGGGAATAGGACCCTTTAATAGGTCTTGTTATTATTTAAATATGTTGAGGCCTACAAAGAAGATTGCCCTTTGTGTTAGTCGACTTTCCCTAGCTCTAGCTGTGACAAAATACCTGCAAAGGTGAACTTAAAGGAGGAAATATTTATTTTGGCCAATGATATCAGAGGTGTCTTCTCAGCCCCATCTCTGTGGACTTGGGGTGAGGCGGAACATCATGGTGGGAAGTGAGCAAAACTGCTCGCCTAATGGTGCCAGGAAGCAGGGTGACAGAGGAAAGGGACAGGATATAACCTTCAAGGACCCACCTGCAGTCACCCACTTTCTCCAATTAAGCCCCACATCCTAAAGTTTCCACCACCTCCCAACAGCACCACCCATCTGGGAACCTCACCTTTAACACATGGGACTTTGGGGAATATTTCAGATCCAAACTTAAGACCACTGAAAAGGTAATTTGTTAAAGGAAGGAGGGGCACACCCCACAGGGGTGGGAGGAGTAGATTGAGGATACCTGGGGGTCAGTCACTAGGCAGCTGGGAGAAGGGAATCCGTGGGCAGGTGCTTTTATCATGGTTTCCGTGGGAAGGAATGATCGAGTCAGGAGAAGCAGGCTCTGAGAGAGAGAGTGTGTCTCCTTGTCTTGTACAGAGCCCTGTGGTGATTAGGGCAGGTGGAAATTGGCAAGTTTGAGAGACCTGTAAAGCAGGTGATTGGCCCTGGACTCTGGATTGTTTGATTTATGTTTGGGAAGCATGCTCCAGGGCAGGTTTTCAACTGCATCTCAGATTTGGCTAACCTTTGGAGAGGTACTTACTTATTCCAGGGTCAACAAGGCTCCAGGTGTCAAAATATCAGAGTGCAGTAAAAAACAAGGTTAATATGGAACACCCCTTCCCAAAGGCTTTTTTAAGTCCAAATTGGTGGAAATGGAAGAATAAATACCTTAAAAAAGTCTCTCCTCCTTAAAAGCAATGAGTAAACTGGCAAAAAAACTGTCAGAATCAATGTTTTCAGAACTCTCGAAATTAACCAAACATTTGTAGTAATACAGGGAGCATTTAGTCAGAAAGATGGGAGAATCTTGATAAGAGTGAACTTGTGGCATTTTATTTTATTTTTGGTACCGGGGATTGAACTCAGGGGCACTCGACCACTGAGCCACATCCCCAGCCCTATTTTTTGTTTTATTTAGAGATAGGGTCTCACTGAGTTGCATAGTGCCTCGCTGTTGCTGAGGCCGGCTTTGAACTTGCGATTCTCCTGTCTCAGCCTCCCAGAGTGCTGGGATTACAGGTGTGCACCACTGCACCCAGACTTTGTGGCATTTTAAATGCCCTATTCTTCTCTCTCTCTTTCCAGCCTACATTAATCTCAAAAACAAAAATCCCATAATCACAATGATAATGAGCAGTCTGGCAGATACGAGAGGGAACAAATACAAGTTCCTTGGAAGCCTCATATTTCCAGTGAACTGTCATTGATGACCTATTTTTTGGTTCTTTGAATGATCTTACTTGAGTATCTTTGATCTCACTGGACTCACCAAGAGTCAAAAACCTTTTTACTTAGGAACATCTGATGAAAATAGTTGGAAGTAACTTTAAAACTTCTTGTCTCCCTGAGGTGGTAGATAACAGTTGAGACAGATAACAGGTTTACCAAAAAGCATAAAAGAAAAAACTGGAGAATGAGATGGGGCTCTGAAAAGCTCTGACATGTTTTTGGGAATCTAGAAGGTCCTGCTCATATGTAGGGTTGCACTCATGCCCGGCATTATATGGCTGCTCAGGAAAGACTTGAGATGGCTCCAGGTTCTCACTACTGGCTGACCATAACCCTCTGCAAAAAAAAACAAAAACAAAACTGAAGGCTGAAGCAGAATTTTCAGTTGTTTTATTGATTATTGAAGGAGTGCCCTAATACACTCAGAGGTCCTTGGTAAAGACCAAGAGATACAATAGTTGTACATAGTCAAATAAATCTCTGAATACAGTAGTGCTCCCTTATCTTGAGAGAATATTTCTGTGATACTCTGTGGATGCCCCAAATCATGGATTGTACTTAACCCAGTATATAAAGTCATCCCTTGGTGTCCATACAGCTGGGTTCCAGGATCCCCCACAAATGTTAAAGTCCCTTATATAAAATGGTATAGTATTTACATATAACCCACACACATTCTCCCATACATTTTAAATCATCTTTACATTACTTATAATACCTAAAACAATGTGCTGCTATATAAATAGTTGTTCTGTATTATATGATAAGAAAAGTCTGTACATAGTCAGTATAGATGCAATTTTTTCAGATATTTTTGGTGTACCCTCAGGTAAATCTGTAGATGTGGACCTCACTGGAGTGTTTACTATACTATGTATTTTCCTGTATATAAGACCTATGATAAAGTTTAATTTATAAATTAGTCATAGTAAGATATTAACAGCCATAACATAATAAAATGATTATAACAAGCTAGTAACCATTTTGTGAATGTATTCTCTAAAAATATTGGTAAAATTTAAAATTTTCTTTTCTTTTCTTTTTTTTTTTTTTTTTTTTGCTACTGGGGATTGAACTCAGGGGCACTTGACCACTGAGCCACATCCCCAGCCCCATTTTTGTGTTTTATGTAGAGACAGGGTCTCACTGAGTTGCTTAGCAACTCACCTTTGCTGAGGCTGGCTTTGAAATTGTGATTCTCCTGTCTCAGCCTCCCAAAGTCCTCAGGTTACAGGTGTGCACCACTGCGCCCAGCTGGTAAATTTTTCTTTTACCAGCTGTAGACTTTTGTTTTGTTGTTGTAGTTTTATGCACAACAGCAAAAATAGCATGAATTTCTTTTTCCTTCACAATTTCATGGATAGAAGATTCATTATTATACATCTTAGCAACTTCGGCATACAGTTTGTTTTCATTCCTCATTAAGTTGAGATATTTCACCTTTTGTCTCACAGGAAACATTTTATGGCTTCTTTTTGTCATGTCTGTGTTGCCAGCATCACTGTTGCACTTTGGAGTAAGTAGGGTTACTTGAACACCGGCATTGTGATATTGGATAACCTGATAATGTTATCCAATGTCAAAATCCCCAGTATCAAAAAAAAAAAAAGAAAAGAAAATTTTAAATTTCACCAATATTTTAGAGAATACATTCACAATACTGTGTGACTGTGGGTGGGTTGTATATATATAGCACTTGACAAAAGGGTGATTTGTATCCTGAGCAGGAGGAAACAGATCATTGCAAGATTTTAATGGAACACAATTTAAAATTTACTAATTACTTAATTTTGGAATTTTCCATTCGATATTTTTGGGCCACAGTTGACCTTGGATAGCTGAAACCACGAGAAGTGAAACTAAGGGTAAGAAGGATCTCTATGTTGGCTAATTGATCACAGACTTAATTTGCAACACACAATAAAAAATATAGACTTTACAGATTAGATCAGAAAAGCCATTAAACAAACAAAAATAATGAAAAATACAGTAACATTCCCTGGGGAGGTGGGAATACAATTTTCAGAATTGCTACACTGTATTATTTAAAACGTCTCATTTTCAACAAAAGTAAAAGGGAAAAAAATAATCCCAAGCCGAGCGTGGTGGCGCTTGCCTGTAATCCCAGCACTTAGGGAGGCTGAGACAGGAGAATCGCAAGTTCAAAGCCAGCCTCAGCAACGGCGAGGCGCTAAGCAACTCAGTGAGACCCTGTCTCTACATAAAACACAAAATAGGGCTGGGGACATGGCTCAGTGGTCGAGTGGCCCTGAGTTCAATCTCCAGTACCCAAAAAAAAAAAAAAAAAAATCCTAGCAAAGTATGGCAGGCATGTAAGAGAAAAAGCCATCAATAGATGCTGTCCTGAGGAAGCAGATGTTCAGGTTTAAATCAGCTACTTAAAGTATGCTCAACGAGCTGAGAAAATCCTATGAATGACATCTGTAGCAACAAATTACCTTAGTCATCTTCATGTGAGAATAACTGTATTTGCATCACCTATGGACGGTGTCCCTGGACATGAGAATTCTAGTTTGATAGTTTCATTTCGGTTCTTGAGTATGTACACCACTTGCTTCTGGCTCCCGTAGTTCTTGATGAGAAATCCATGTGTAATCATTGTTCCCTTGTTTGGGAATGCCTCACTTCTCTCTGTTTACTTTCAAGAACTTTTCTTTGCCCTCCATTTTCAGATATCCGGTCAGGATGTGTCAGGGCTTAGAAATCTTTGACTTGATTCTTGGGGTGGGGACTGTCATTGAACTTTGTGAATCTGTAGGTATATGTACTTAGTAAAATTTGGGATGTATTCAGCTCTTATTTCTTTTTCCTTTTTTTATTTTAAAAAATGAGCAATATTTTTATTAAAATTTTAAAAAATTTCAGCAATTTTGAAAACAAATCTTTACATACTCAAGAGCCAGGAGACTAGATCACCTCTCTCATCATCTCATCTCCAACCCTAACTCTGTCATTTACAATACTTTGACCAATGGATTTAGACATAACAAAAATGTCATCTAGGTGCAAATGTTTTGAAACCAGTATTAGGATAGCTTTTTGAATAGATTTTTTTCTTTATAGGTTTGTAGGAAATTCATGCATATTAAAAATATTAACCTGTAATCTGAATTTTTCCTGATCTGTTAATTTGTTTGGCTGTCATTGTAGTGTTTCATAATATAAAATATAATTAATTTTTTTCATATTACACTATTTCTTCATCCTTATGGGGTGTGGTCCCCCTTTGTGCATCAAAAATGGCTTTAATATATCTGAATATTGCTTTTATAATGGCTTTCTATTAACATTTTCATTTATTTCAATTTTTTTCCTAAAACATGGTATTTTATTTCTATAACATATGAAAGGGACAGTCTTGATTAGTGAATTGATTAGCTTTTTTTTTTACTTTCAAATATTTTGCTTTTCAATTTCTTTTTTTAAGATTTATTTATTTATTCTACTTAGGTATACATGATAGCAGAATGCATTTTGATTCATTATACACAGATGGAGCACAACTTTTCATTCCTTTGGTTGTATATGATGTAGAATCACAACACACATGCAGTCATACATAAAGCTGGGGCTATGATGTCCATCATATTCCACCATCTTTACTGTCCCTATGCCCCCTCCCCCTCCCACCCCTATGACCAAAGTTCCTCCATTCTTCCTGTGTCCTCCCCCATATTATGGATCAGCATTCACTTATCAGAGAGAACATTCAGCA
Organism: Xerus rutilus; assembly: GCA_028644305.1. Taxonomy (NCBI): domain Eukaryota; kingdom Metazoa; phylum Chordata; class Mammalia; order Rodentia; family Sciuridae; genus Xerus; species Xerus rutilus. The sequence continues at coordinate 61,295,343 of CM053412.1, read as the reverse complement.
TTTGGTTTTTTGAGATTGGCTTACTTCACTTAGCACGATATTCTCCAACTCCATCCGTTTACCTGCAAGTGCCATAATTTTATTCTCTTTTATTGCTGAGTAATATTCCATCGTGTATATATACCACAGTTTCTTTATCCATTCATGTATCGAAGTGCATCTAGGTTGGTTCCACAGTTTAGCTATTGTGAATTGCAGCCCTCATTTCTTAAAATATATTTTCAGCCCTAAGCCTTTCTCTTCTTTTCAGGCTCTTATGATATGAAGCTTAAAATTTTTATTATTATCTAACAACTCCCTGAAGATATCTTCTCTTTTTCCTACAGTTGTTCTCTCTTGGTATTGGATAATTTCTATTGATCTATCTTTGAGTTCACAGAATCTTTCCTCTACCTATAAATTGCATCTGGTGATATATTTAAGTTATTATGTATTTTTCAGTTCTAAAATACTTATTATTTATATCTCTTATTTCTTTATTGGCATCTGTTTTTGCATTTGTTTTGTTGGTGTTTTGATGATCATTACAGTATGTTTATGATTTTAACAGTCTGGATACTAGATCCTTATTAGTATGTGTCTCAAATACCTTTTTATAGCTTTTTTTTTAAACTTCCTCAGTGTGTCCTTTGATGACCAAAAGTTTTAATTTTTTTTTTAATTTTCTTTTTTTAGTTTTAGATGGACACGATACCTTTATTTTATTTATGTATGTATATATGTATGTATGTATGTATGTATGTGGTGCTGAGGATCGAACCCAGTGTCTCACGCATGCAAGGCAGGTGCTCTACCACTGAGCCACAATCCCAGCCCCCAAAAGTTTTAATTTTTATGAAGTTCTAATTATTTTTTGTTTTGGTGCTTATGCTTTTACTGTTGTATTAAGAAAACAGCCAAGTCCAAGGTCCAAGATTTTCTGTTATGTATTTTTCTGATCTTTTATAGTTGTACATATTATATTTAGGTCTTGAATACATTTTGAGTTTAGTATTTTATATGGTATACGTATATGTATTTGCATATGATATGGTGTGTGCCACTTAATTCTTTTACATGTGAACATACAGTGTCCCATTATAATTTTTTGAAGAAACTGTTCTTATGTCCATTGAGTATTCTTGGTACCCTTGTTGAATATCATGTATCTGTGGTTTTATTCCTTGCTTTCAGTTCTATTCCATTGATCTGTGTCTTTATCACACTGTCTTGATTGTTGTTGCTTTCTATGATGTTTTGAAATAGGATGTCCACAATTTTCTCCTTTTCCAAGATTATTTTGGGTATTTTATGTCCTTTTTAATTTCATATGAATTTTAGGATTGACTTTCCCATTCCTGCAAAAAAAGTAATTTGTACTCTTCATAATTTTTTTTTTGGTACCTGGGATTGAACTCAGGGGCACTCAACCACTGAGCCACATCCCCAGCCCTATTTCGTGTTTTATGTAGAGACATAAAAGTTATTTCTCCTATTCAACTTTGCCCCCTGTGCTCAAACTGAGTTCCTTAGTGCCTCATCGTTGCTGAGGCTGGCTTTGAACTTGTGATTCTCCTGTCTTAGCCTCCCAAAGTGCTGGGGTTATCGGCGTGCGCCATCGTGCACAGCTTCTTCTTAATTGTTGTTTCTGTGGTGCTAGGGGTTGAACCCAGGACTTCGTGCGTGCTTACCAAGCATTCCACCACTGAGCCACCTCCCCATCCTGTCACTGGGATTTTGACAGGGATTTACATTGACTCTGTAGATCCCTTTAGGGTGTATTGCCATCTCAACAGTATAAAATCTTCCAACTATGAACACACACAAGTGTATTTCCATTTATTTAGGCCCACTTTATTTCGACAGTGTTCTTATTTTTCAGGACACATCTTTTTTTTTAACCTCCTTGGGTAGATTTATTCTTATATATTCTATTCCTTTTGATGGTAGTATAAATGGCATTTTATTTTCACATTGTTAATTACATAGGAATGCAAATGATTATTGTTGGTTGGTCTTATATCTTGCAACTTTTAAATATGTTTTTATTTTTTCTTCTTCTTCTTCTTCTTCTTCTTCTTCTTCTTCTTCTTCTTCTTCTTCTTCTTCTTCTTCTTCTTCTTCTTCTTCTTCTTATTGTTATTATTATATTTATTGTTACTGGGGGTTGAACCCAGGGGCACTTAACCACTGAGCCACATCCCCAGTCCTTTTTTATTTTTTGTTTTTTGAGATGGGGCTTGCTAAGTTGCTCAGGCTGGCTTTGAACTTGTAATCCTCCTGCATCAGCCTCCTGAGCTGCTGGGATTATAGGTGGTCCCACTATGCCCAGTTTTTTATTTTTAATTGTACATGTTTATGGGGTACATCTGATTAGGGTAACTGCCATTTCTGTCATCTCGGATATTTATTATTCCTTTGTATTGGGAACATTGAAAATTCTTTCTACTAGCTATTTTTAAACAATTGTTTGTTATCAATCATAATTATCCTACTGTGCTATATAGAACATTAAAAATTATTTCTCCTGGGAAATGGGGATGTGGCTCAGTGGTAGAGGGCTTGCCTAGCATGTATGAAGCCCAGAGCCATTAAAAAAAAAAAGTTATTTTTCCTATTCAATTATGCTCCTGTGCTGAAATAACCATCCTCTCCCTTTCTCCCATACCCTTTCTCCCATACCCTTCTCAGGCTTTGGTAACCACTATTTTATTCTGTTTCTATAAGAGCAATTTTTTAGCTTCAACATGTGAGAACATGCAGTATCTCTTTCTGTACCTTTTTTTTAACATAATATGATTCAGTTTCATACATATTGTTACAAATAACAGAATGACTAAAAATAGAATTTTCATAGATAATGTTTCATTGTGTATGCGTGTGTATCTCTGTGTGTATGTACAACACACATTTCAAAGAAAAATCATTCATCCATTGATGAACTTCTCTATTAATCCCATATCTTGGCTATTTTGAATAATGTTGCAGTGGCAGGTGTGATGGTACATGTCTGTAATCCCAATGGCTCAGGAGGCTGAGGCAGGAGGATCACAGGTTCAAAGCCAGCTTCAGCAACTTAGTGAGGCTATGAGGAACATACTAAGACCCTATCTCAAAATAAAAATATGAATAAAAAAGGGGCTGGGATGTGGCTCAGTGGCTAAACCTTGGGTTCAATCCCTGGTACCAAAAAGTGTGTGTGTGTGGGGGGGAACAAAGATACAATTATGGATTCTTTGATATACTGATTTTATTTCCTTTGGGTGTATACCCATGTTGAAAAACAAACGGCCTATTTTCCTTTGATCTCTCACCATAATTAACACAGAAGATTTCTGTGACCTCAGAAGATGTGGAGATTTCTCACTACCAGCAAACAAGCAATCAGTTGTACAGCAATGGACAACTGGATGTCCTCGAATTTAATTCTGGTATTATGTGGTGATAGCATCACATCCCACAGGTTGAGGGCTCAGTCCCCCAAACTGCCGCCCACTTCCTGTGCCAGTTGCGAAACCCCAGGTTGTGCTTCTGACCTGTTGGCTGTAACTCAAGGTCCTCACAAGCTGCCTCCTTGGGTTCAGTTAATTTGCTTGAGCCACTTACAGAACTCAAGATAAATATTTACTTATATTTACTGGCTTATTACAAAGGATATTACAAAAGATACAGATGAGGAGATTCACAGGGCAAGGGACGGGGGAAGGGGCTTGGCGCCTCCCTGTCCTCTTCAAGATGCGCCACTCTCCGAGACCTACACGTGCTCAGCTGTCTGAAAACTCCAGAACCCTGTCATTTTGGATTTTTTTTTAGTGGAGAATTACATGGGCTTGATTGATTAAATAATTGGCCATTGGTAATCAACTCAACTTTCAGCTCCTCTCTTCTTCTTGGAGGTTGGGAACGGAGCTGAAAAGTTCCAACCCTCTAATCCTGTCTTGGTCTGCTGTAGTCCTGAAGCTTCCTAGGGGCTGACAGCCATCAGTCAACTCAGAGTGCAGAGAAAGATACCATTACTTTGGAAATCCCAAGGATTTCAGGAGTTGTATGTCAGGAAATGAAGATGAAAACCAAATACGTATTTTACAGTATCATAACCTAGCTGTGGGGTTGTTGGACCACATGCTATTTTTTTTTAAAAAGTTTAATTGTATGTATTCCTGGTATGCAGTGTGATATTTCAATACATGTATACAATGTATACTAGTCAAGTCAGGGTGATTGTTCCCATCACCTTATCAATATGTCAATATGTTTGAAGACTTTAAGCTTCTCTCTCTTAGCTCATCATGAAACATATAATTAATAGAAGCCTTTTTTTTTTTTTTTGAGGATGATGGTATTTTGCTGTTCTAGAGGCCAGAAGCCTGCTCTAGGTCTCTCAGTTTGTGATGGCACTTGGCGATTTTGGCATTCCTTTGCTTATAGATGCACTACTCTGTCTTCATACTGTGTTCTTCCTGTGTCTGTTTGCTATTATTTTGCTGAGGATTTTTATATATGTACAGTGTCTGACTTACAGTGTTTCAGCTTAACAATTTTTCAACTTCACAATACTGTAAAAGAACAAAACAGTACTGTGAAAGTGTCCCCATATAACTGTTCTGGTTTTCACCTTTACTATAGTATTCAATAACTTACATGAGATTTTCAGCACTTCATTATAAAATAGGCATTGTATCAAATGATCTTGCCCAACTGTAGGCTGACGTAAATCAAGTCAGTCTCTATGTTTATTATAGGTATATTCAAATTTTCTTTTTCAAGAAACAGATGTATTCAAATTTTTCTTTGTTTTGCTCATTTATGAATTATTAAAAATTTGACAATTTCAGCCAAGTTATCTAATTTACTGATGTGCAATTATTCATAGCATTGTCTTATTATCCTTTTTATTTCTGTAAGATCAGTAGTAATACCCTACTTTTATATCTGATTTTGATAACTTGAGTCTTCTTTTTTCTTATGCTCGCCAAAAAGTTTGACCATTTCATTAATTTTTTTTCCTAAGAACTCACTTTTTGGTTTGGTTTATTTTTCTGTTCTCTATTTCATTTATATCTCTTTTAATCTTTATTACTTTCTTCCCTCTATTAGCTTTGATTTTAGTCTGCTCTTCTTTTTCTAGTTCCTTAAGGTGTGAAAAGTTAGGCTATTGATATAAGATCTTCTTTTTAATGTTGTTGTTTACAGTTATAAATTTCCCTTTTTGAATTGATTTTGCTGTTCGTAGTTTTGCTATGTTATATTTTTATTTTCATTCATGTTCAAGTATTTTTAGAATTTTTTCTTATGATTCTTCACTGACTTGCTATTTAAGAGTATTTTGTAGCCGGATGCAGTGGCATATGCCTATAATCCCAGCACTTTGGGAGGCTGAGACAGGAGAATCGCGAGTTCAAAGCCAGCCTCAGTAACGGCGAGGCGCTAAGCAACTCAGTGAGACCCTGTCTCTATGTAAAACACAAAATAGGGCTGGGGATGTGGCTCAGTGGTCAAGTACCCCTGAGTTCAATCCCTGGTACCAAAAAAAAAAAAGTCTTTTTGTATAGTTTCCACATACTTGTAAATTTTCTAAATCTATGAATTTTTCTTGTGGATTTCTACTTTTATTCTATTGTGACTAGAAAATATACCTTACATTATTTCCATTATGGAAAGTGGGTAGTTGAAATGTCCAACTGTTATTTTTGAACTATTTCTGCCTTTAACTCTATCAATTTATAGTTCACATTTTTGGGGAAGTCTGTTGTTGGGTGAGTGTATGTTTATAATTGTTATATCTTATCGATAGCCTGATCCTTTTATCTATATATAATGTATATACTTGAGCTATGGTAATTTTAACTTTTTTTTTTTTTTGGTACCAGGAATTAAACCCAGGGACATTTAATCACTGAGCCACATTCCTATGCCTTTTTATTCTTTTTTTGAATTTTGAGACAGTGTCTTGCTAAGTTGCTGAGGCTGGCCTCAAAATTGCAATTCTCCTGACTTAGCTTCCTAAAATGCTTGGATTACAGGCGTGCACCACTGCGCCCAGTGGTAATTTTAACATATTTTACTTGACCTATATTTATTGTACTGAATCTTATGCCTACCTACAACTGCTATTGAAGCCCTTAAGTGAATTTTTTTTTAAATTTTTTTTAGTTGTTGATTGACCTTTATTTATTCATTTTTTTATATGTGGTGCTGAGGATCGAACCCAGTGCCTTCCACCTGCGAGGCAAGCGCTCTACCACTGAGCCACAATCCCAGCCCCCTTAAGTGAATTTTAAATTTTTGTTATTGTACTTTTCAATTCTAAAATGTCTATTTTTTCTGATTATTTATTTCTTTATATTATTGTTCTCTGTTGATGTTACACATTATTCTCTTGGTTTCTAGGAGTTCCTTGAACATATTTAAGACAGTTACTTAGAACATCTTGCCTAGTAATTCCACTTTGTGTGCTATCTCAGCAAAAGTTTCTGCTAATTCTTTTTTCCTATTAGTGGGCCATGCTTTCTTAATTATTTGCATACTTTGTTTTTCTATTATTTTTGAATACTGGAAAATTTTAATATTATCATTGCAAAAAGGAAAAAAAATGTAAACATGTATAACCTCTCATCTTTGCAGTTGACTCTGAGTTAGAACACCAGTTCATTGCTTACCCAGGGCTCTCACAGGTCTGCCTTAGCCTTGTCCCTAGCCGAAGAATCAGCCAGAGGTGAAGGCTGTGATCTTCTCAGGTCTCTTCCAATCATGTACCTTTCTAGTTTCCTGGTTTACTTGGGTTCTTTTCAGAGTCCTTGTTCCTCAAAGACTTACTCCCGCTCTTTCCTGCCTTGGCTTTTGACATGTCTGTTGTTTGCATCCACCGTTGTTTTGTTTTGGGTAGTGCAAACTTGTTCTTTTATCATTCTGTAGTTTTTAGAAACTTCCTCTGCTTACACAGGCCTCTTAAGTTAGTCCTTAGATTACCCACAGACAAGGCAAGAGACAGACAATTCCTTGGGAATATGGTCCCTTTTATGGTTATCAGTTCAGGTTCTCACACCAGGAAAGTGGCACACCATCTTCAAGGCTGCGACTGTGGCCAGGTGGGAGTTGTGGAAAGGGCAAGTTAAAATACTACAGAGTCGTCCTGCCCTGTTTCCGTTGCTCTTTTGCTGGTTAGGTGTTTACTTGGTTGCTGTGAACTTTCTGCTCTCTGCCCAAGTTTCAGGGATTCTGACAGCCATGCAGTGGTTTTTATATTTCTGGGTTCAGATGGTCTTTAGTACTCCCTACTTTGCCATTTTGGCTGTTGTCCTTATCAATGCATTTTATTCAAAAACACATGTGGCCCAGTTTCATGGTCTGAAGTTCAGAAGTCTGTTTTTGTCCGCTCAACTCACGTACTGCCTTGGGGCTGATTTGGATTCTGGGTGGTACTCTGCACCACAGATTAGTTCTCAGTAGTTTTGCTTTGTAGATTCTGGTTGGTTTTGTGTATGAGACATTTGGTAATAATTCCAGGATTTCATTAACAGAGGTAAAGGATCCCTTTCTTTAGGTTCCTCCTGATTCTGCCTCTTTTCTGCTTAGTGTCGGGTGAGGAAAAGTGGCAGAGCACCCCTCTGTGCAGCAGTCATGCTTGAAGGGAAAAGGAATGGCACCCTTTCTTTGCTCGTACTTGCTGGGTGTCAGATGGGGCTGACTGACTCAATGTCCTTCACAGTTTTCTCAGCTCAGCACCCAGTTTGGAGGGGAAGAAACTGCTCAACCTGCTTTTGCTGATTGCTGACAGCCAGTTGACAGACTCCATGCCCCACTCAGTGTTTGATTGGGAGCAGAAGGGATACAGTGTTATGGTTCCATTCTGCAGGGCCCTGTTCTCACCTTGCTTGACCTCTGCTGGCTAAAGGGAGTGGTCTTTCCCTAACTTTTTGGTGGTGGTTGTTTTATCTGCACCCTTTGGTAGTTCTGGGTTATAGGGTGCTCTGGTATCCAAACTGGTATATATAGGAGGCAAAAATAAATTCCAAGGAATTCATTATCAGGTCTTTCCTAGATTCCAGAAGACTACTGATTCTGTTTTTTTCTGCCAGAATTTCAGATATTCTGATGTTTGCTTTCTCTGTGTGTTCAGTGTTTTCAGCTGTAGTCAATAGGAGTGTTTCAGATGATGTGCTTCCTCCATTCTGGCTTGAACAGGAACTTGATTCCCACAACCATTTATTGAGTAAATGAGTAATTGAACTAGGAGATGTTGGCCTCCACTTGATCATAGTTTATGTGGCTGACAGTGTTACAATAGATACGGTATTAAGTGAAGTAAGACAGATTTCTATGAGAGCTCATAGGCACAGGAATGAAATTATTTATAGCTGTTAGGGAATAGGATATATGGTGTGGTGGTGAGGTCATTGTTCTGACACCAATCAGAGATCCTGCAGTATAGTTTAGTTGTGACACTTACAGTTATAGGCAAGATCCCCCACAAGATGCCTCATTTTAGATCCCAGCTCCAAGTGTCATGGTCCACCTGCATTTATAACTGATAGGCTATAAATTTAGGAGTTCCTGTTAGGCCTCTAGGTCTAATAATTGCTAAAACCATGCAGAGCTGACTGAAAGCACTATGCACACAAAAGATTTAGAAACAGCCAAGTGGAAGCAGCACATACAAAGCTGGTGGCTGGGAGGGAAAGGGCAAGGGGCTGGGGGTACACATCTTTCTTGTAGAATCTAGATATCACTCTCTCAGCAAATCA
>CM053412.1:61275644-61286120 GCA_028644305.1 Xerus rutilus | reverse complement strand
TGATTTGCTGAGAGAGTGATATCTAGATTCTACAAGAAAGATGTGTACCCCCAGCCCCTTGCCCTTTCCCTCCCAGCCACCAGCTTTGTATGTGCTGCTTCCACTTGGCTGTTTCTAAATCTTTTGTGTGCATAGTGCTTTCAGTCAGCTCTGCATGGTTTTAGCAATTATTAGACCTAGAGGCCTAACAGGAACTCCTGATCTTTCAGGTCTTTCTTAGTTTGATAGCATCACATTATTGACAGCAGTGAACCACACAAAAAGCAGTTGTGAAAGAGTCAACATAAAATTTCAAGGTTCACGTTTCTTAAAAAGCCTAATGGTCATGACTATTGTTTTTAAGACTGATACTAACTCTTCTTTATTTTGGGTTTTATTCATTTTTATTATTGTTATTATAAGATTTATTCTATTTGGCATAGCTAATAAAATTTTCAAGCATAGGATTTTCTCCAGAATGAAACATGGTCATTTCCTATACTATGGTCCCTTGAGGAATTCTCATGGTTTTGCTGTATTTTCTATTAAGTAGTCTTGTGCCAGGACAATTAAGTATCTTTGCTTCACAATTAGTAAAATGTAATGACTGGGACGTTTGCTGGAAGTTGAGGTAGTGAATGAATCACCCAGTGCTGCCGTTCCATTATGCCCATGAGTGGCTGATGGGAACTGTGAGCTGTGGTCCCCATTTCCTAAGCTGGTTTGATGTTAGCTGCTCTCAGGCAGGTGAAGAAGTGTAAATGGTACCTTGTTTCTCTAGAGGATAGAGCACTCTATGAGCTGGCTTTTGCTGGTGATAATATAACTGGGATTGAAAAAAGCATTGATCCTTTCTATAGCCATCACCATTAACCTTAATCTTTTGCATTATCCAAAACTGAAACTCTGTACCCATAAGTTCCCATTCCCTTCTGGCCCTAGCCCCTGGTAACCACTATTCTGTTTTCTGTTTCTATGAATTTGACTATTCTGAGTACCCCATACAAGAGGAGTATACTTTTTGTCTGGATCATTTCACTCATAGTTTATCAATGCTGCAGCATGTTTCAGGTTTCCTTTTTAAGGCGTAATATTTTCTTGTGTGGGTGCATCACGTTTTCCTTATCCATTTGTCTGTTGATGGGCACTTGTGTTGTTTCCATGTTTTTGGCTGTTGGAATAATGGTGCTGTGAGCATAGGTGTGCCAATATCTCTTCACATGCCCCTGCTTTAAATTCTTTTAAGCATGTATCTGGACATGGAATTGTTGTGTCATGGGATAATTCTAAGTTGAATTTTTTGAAGAATCACAAACTGGTTTTCACAGCAGCTGCACCATTTTACATCCTATTAACCAAGTATACAGGTTCCAGTTTCTTTATAAACCTCTCCAACACTTGGTATTTTCTGTTTTTTTTGTTTGTTGGTTTTTTTCTTTTGTTAATAGTCTAATAGGTATGAAGTGATATCTCATTGTAGTTTTGATTTGCATCTTCCTAGTAGATTAGCAATGTTAATGTCTTTTCCTGTGCTTGTTGGCCATTAGTATATTTAATGTGTAAGTCCTTTTCCCATTTTTGAATTAGATTTTTTTGTGAATTGTAAAAGTTTCGTATACATATTGTAGAGATTGATTTCTTATCAAATATATGATCTGTAGTTTCTTTCTCTGGATAAAAACAGTATCTTTTTCTTTTTTGTTTTAATCTGTTATACATGATAGTAAAATGCATTTATGCACTTTGATATATCATATATAGATGAGGTATAATTTCTCATTTTTCTGATTCTACATGTTGTAGAATCACATTGGTCATTCAGTCATATATAAATATAAGGTAATAATGTCTATTTCATTCTACTATTCTTTGTATGCTCATATCCCCTCCCTTCCCTTCTCTTTACACCCTTCTACCTAATCTAATCTTCCCTAATGCCACCCTCCACCACATTGTGAATTAGCATTCATGTATCAGAGAAAACATTCAGCCTTTGGTTTTTTGAGATTGGTTTATTTCGCTTAGCATGATATTCTCCAACTCCATCTATTTGCCAGCAAATGCCATAATTTCATTCTTCTTTAAGGCTGACTAATATTCCATTGAATATATACTACATTTTCTTTATCCATTCATCTATTTAAGGGCATCTAGGTTGCTTCCACAGTTTAGCTATTGTGAATTGTGCTGCTATAAACATTGACGTGGCTGCATCACTGTAGTATGCTGATTTTAAGTCCTTTGGGTATGGACTGAGGCGTGTTGATGAACAAAAATTTTTAATTTTCATAAAAACTTTTTCTCAAATATGTCTTTGTTGCCTGTGTTTTTGGTGTCCTATCCAATAAACTATTACTAAATTAATTGTCATAAAGATTTATCTCTGTTTTCTTTTCAGAATTTAATAATTTGGCTCTAAAGGTTCCTATGTATTTGTTGTTTGTTTCTTGGTATTTTTTGTTGTTTGGGTCTTTCTTTGTTTTTGGTACCAGGAATTGAACACAGGGGCACTTAACCACTGAGACACATCTCCATTCTTTTTATTTATTTTTTAAACTGTACCTACCTCAATTCTTTTTTCTTTTTTTAGTTGTAAATGGACACAATACCCTTATTTTATTTTTTATTTTTTATGTGGTTCTGAGGCTCCAACATAGTGCCTCTCACATGCGAGGTAAGCCCTGTACCTCTAAGCTACAGCCCCAGCCCCTCTTTTTATTTTTTATTTTGAGATAGGGTCTTTCTAAGTTGCTTAAGACCTCACTGAGTTGCTGAGGCTGGCTTGTGATTCTCCTAAAACTTTGCCACCTGCACCTCAGATAGAGCATTAATCTCCAGGATATATAGAGAACTCAAAAGAAAACTTAACACAAAAAAACCCACCAAAAGCCAGGCGTGGTGGCTCAAGCCTGTAATCCCAGCACTTAGGGAGGCTGAGACAGGAGAATCGCGAGTTCAAAAACAGCCTCAGCAACGACGAGGCACTAAGCAACTCAGTGAGACCCTGTCTCTACATAAAACACAAAATAGGGCTAGGGCTCAGTGGTCGAGTACCCCTGAGTTCAATCTCCAGTACAAAAACAAACAAACAAAAAACCCAGAAATAACCCAACAATAAATAGGCAAAAGAATTGAATAGAGGGGCTGGATTGTGGCTCAGTGGTAGAACACTTGCCTCACAAGTGTGAGGCACTGGGTTCAATTCCCAGCACCACATAAAAACAAATAAAACAAAATAAAGGTATTAAAATATTTTAAAAAAAAAGAATTGAATAGATACTTCACAAAAGAAATACAATCGGTCAACAAATATATGAAAAATGTTCAGTATCTCTAGCAGTTAGACAAATGCAAATTAAAACTACACTGAGATTTCATCTCACTCCAGTCAGAATGGCAATTATCAAGAATACAAGTAACAACAAATGTTGGTGAAGATGTGGGGGAAAAGGTACACTCATACATTGCTGGTGGAACTGTAAATTAGTGCAACCACTCTGGAAAGCCATATGGAGATTCTTGAGAAAATTTGAATTGGAACCACCATTTAACCTAGTCATCCCATTCCTTGGCGTATTTAAAATCAGCATACTGTAGTGATGCAGCCACTTCAGTGTTTTTAGCAGCTCAATTCGTAATAGCTAAACTATGGAACCAACCTAGGTGCCCATCAACAGATGAATGGATTAAGAAAATGTGGTACATATACACAATGGAATATTACTCAGCCATAAAGAAGAATGAAATGATGGCATTTGTGGGTAAATCGATGGATCTGGAGACTATCATGCTAAGTGAAATAAGCCAATCTCCCAAAACCAAAGACGAATGTTCTCTCTGATATGCAGATGCTAACACACAGTAAGGCAAGGCATGGGGGTAGAGATGCTTTGGATTAGACAAAGGGGAATGAAGTGAAGGGAGAGGCGATGGGAATAGGAAAGATAGTGGAATGAACTGGACATCACTTTCTTATGTTAATATATGAATACCTGGCCAGTATAACTCTGCATCATGAAAAATTAAAAAAAAAAAAAAAGGAAGCAGCAGAGCCAAGATTTGCTTCCACGTAGTCTCCTGGCTCTAAAGTCCATGACATCCTGGGGAAATGAACAAATCTGAAGTTGTCTGCCCTATGTTTACCATTCTATTTTAATATTTTATATCTGTATAATGAATAAAATGATCTGTATAATGAACATGTAATTCTCTTTATTCCATCTGAAGACTGAATCTTCATCTCTCGTGACTTTGTACAATGCCTGATTTTGTAAAGATTTATTGTATTGGCAATGTTTATAGCGGCTCAACTCACCATAGCTAAGCTATGGAACCAACCTAGGTGCCCTTCAACAGATGAATGGCTAAAGAAAATGTGCTGTGTATACACAGTGGTGTATTATTCAGTCTTAAAAAAGAATGACTTTATGACTTTTGCTGGTAAATGGATGGATCTAGAGACTCTCATGCTAAGTGAAATAAACCAGTCCTCCAAACCAAGGTCAAATGTTCTCTCTGATATGTGGATGCTAACACACAGCAGATGGGGGAGGGGAAGAATAGAAGTTCAGTGGATCAGACAAAAGGGAATGAAGGAAAGGGAGAGGGGACGGGAAAAGGAAAGACAGTGGAATGAATTGGACATAACTCTCCTATGTTCTTATGTGAATACACCTTCAGGGAAACTCTACATCACATACAATCACAAGAATGGGATCCTAATTAGAATAAGTTATACTCCATGTATGTATAATACATCAAAATATACTCTAATGTCACGTGTATCTAAAAATTACAAATTAATGAAATAAATACATAGAATGAACTTGTGATCCTCCTGCCTCAGCCTCCAGAACCACTAGGATGATAGACGTGTGCCACTGCCAGCTACATGATCCGTTTTGAGTTAAGTTTTGTTTGTAGTGTAAAAAGGCATTCTTTTGCATGTGAGTATCCAGTTTTCCCAGGAGCATATATTGAAGAGACTATCCTTTCCCCATTGAGTGGTCTCGATGCCCCTGGTGAAAATCATTTGATCATATGTCAAGGTTTTATTTCTGGACTCATTAGTCTATTTTATTGGTTATATATCTGTATTTATGACAGTTTCACACTTGTTTGATGACTGTAGCTAATAGTAAGTTTTGAAATTTAAAAAGTGTGAGTCTTCTCTCTTTTTCTTTTCAATATTCTTTTGTTTACTTGGGGTTTGCTGAGCTCCCATATGAATTTTAGAGTGGGTTTTTCTATTTCTGAAAAACAAAAACAAATCATTGTGGCTTTCATAGGAATTGCTTTGAATCTGGAGATTGTTTTGTTGTCTTCACAATATTAAATCTCCCAATGCATGGACATAGGGTGTCTCTCCTATGTGTGACTTCTTTAATTTTTTCAGTCGTGTTTGTAAGAAATAAATTATTTAAAATTTTAAACCTCTTTTTTCTTATTATCAAGGATGAAACATCTACATAATATAATGGAATAAGCATTTTTACTTTATTATTTCTGCTGATAATCTTCTAGATCTTGGTGGTATAATTTGTATTATTTTTATTTCAAGGATGTGTAGATAAAGATACACCTCTGTTCATATCTTCTTATCTAGAAGTCCCACAATTATTCTTCTTTTTTAAAAATATTTTTTAGTTATACATGGACACAACATCTTTATTTTGTTTATTTATTTTTATGTAGTGCTGGTGATCGAACTCAGGCCTCCCTCACATTTGCCAGGCAAGTGCTCTGCCGCTAAGCCACAACCCCAGTCCTCCAAAATTATTTCTTTAAGAAAATTCAGTAATTCAGATTAACTATAGACTTAATTTTCTTTAATATGTCATTTATTTCGTGATGCTTTTCTCAGCATGTTTTATTATAAAAAAAATATAGAAAAAAATTATTCTGGCCAGGCGTGGTGGTGCACACCTGTAATCCCAGCACTTAGGGAGGCTGAGACAGGAGAATCATGAGTTCAAAGCCAGCCTCAGCAACAGTGAGGTGCTAAGCAACTCAGTGAGACACTGTCTCTGCAGAAAACACAAAATAGGGCTGGGGATGTGGCTCAGTGGTCTAGTACCCCTGAGTTCAATCCCTGGTACCAAAAAGAAAAAAAGAAAAAAATTATTCTTCTGAAAACTAGAAACTTAACAGTCTTCCAAGTCTCAGCCTTGTCACTGAGCCCTTCTTTATTGGGTATGTATTTCTGGATACAGCTAGAGTTTATTTTCATTAATTTATTCAAGATTATGATAGTTTAAAGATGGTAGTTTTCCAAATAAAACCCTTCTGTTTGGATGGATTTTACAATATCTATTGTATATTTAATTCCAGTGTGCTCGATATTGTGTTAGGCTTCTTAAAAAATAAAGTGATAGCCGGGCACGGTGGCTCACGCCTGTAATCCCAGCACTTAGGGAGGCTGAGACAGGAGGATCGTGAGTTCAAAGCCAGCCTCAGTAACAGCGAGGTGCTAAGTGACTCAGTGAGACCCTGTCTCTACATAAAACACAAAATAGGGCTGGGGATGTGGCTCAGTGGTCGAGTGCCCCTGAGTTCAGTCCCTGGTGCCAAAAAACAAACAAACAAACAAACAAAAAAAAGATAAAGTGATGTTCAGGGCTTTGAATGAGCATTCAGTTACAGAGAAATGAGGCATGCACACAAAATAACAAAAGAACAGTATAATACTTATACTTATCAACTACCAAAATGAATGAATGAGTTAATAAGCATTATTAGATTAACAATCATGGCCTTAAGAGATTACAGATACTTTAATGAAAAAGTTTTATTTTGGAATCTACTTTGGCAAAAAGGGGAGGAGTGATTCTAGGTAGGGGAAAAAAGAGGTAAATGGTTAAAAATGTGAAGAAGTAAGTGTTCCGGGAATAGTAGAATATAGAGATGTACTCGATTCCAGTGTATAATTTACAATGGAAATATCATTGGCATTTTACATATACTGGTCAGACTCATGTTTCTAAAACATGGATAATTTTGGATTAACTCCAATGCCATGTGTAGAGTAACACTTGAGTGGGGTATGGATGAGAGGAAGGTTAGTTTAGGAACTTTAATCATTGTACATTGTTAGATGGAAGATTAGATTGTCACTGTTCAACAGGTGTGTTCATCATGGTGTTGAGAGAATGTTGCTGAGATGCTTTGTTGTGAATATTCAGTTTGAATGTGTGTGAGTTTATGGGCAGGTGGCATGTGGCAAGCAGTTAACACCACAGAAGACACTTTGTTTTCATTTCTTATATTTGAACAAATTTATTGATGAGACCCTCATTCCTATCATGTAAAAATAAAATATTTTGCTATTTCGTATTTCAAAATATGTACAGTGAAGGAATCTTATTGTTCTCTGAGAAATCAGATAGACTTGAGTTTTTTCTTAGAAGCTTACTAGTGTTAACTCTGACTTTTTAAATGTTTTATGATAGGCTTAGAATGTTAATATTTATATAAAAGAAAAATTTTTTACTATTTAAGGTTTTAACTGTGTGACCACAAATCAAAAACTCTGAACCTTTGTATATTATCTCTTTATCAGAGAATAAAATTCTACTTTTTGGAAGATTTTGCTTAAACATGAGATTAGCTCCTTTTTCTTGGGCTAAGTGAAAATATAGTGAAATAGTTGCCTTGATGGGAAGAAATCAAAGTTCCTACTTTATACTGAGTAATGATTAATCATTAAAAAAAACATTGGAGCTCACTGGGAACATTTATCTTTTCCAAATTTTTGGAAAATCTGCCTTAAATGTTTTTGAGATACAGTGAAGGGCAGGAAAGACAATTGAAAGTTTCTTGGACTTCTGTTCCTTTATTAGTAATGGGAATAATACATCCAAATGGTATTTATATAAAAACATGCCTTTTAAATGGTAGTCTAGTATAAACTAGGGGGTTTTTTAGTGCTATTTAAATATTTTCATATTACATTGTTTTGAACTTAGAGATTCAGTTATGTAAGATTTTTCAACCTCCTTGTTTAAAACCTAAAATTCCATCTCAGTGGAATAAAAAGCTAATAACCGATATTTATTACCCTTTAGACATTGTTGAGACAGATTATATGTATGTGTACCTTAGCATACATGCTGTATTGATAGTGGTTAAAAGTATGACCCTATAGGTAATCTTTTTAAGCAAATAAAACTGTTTGGATGCTTTCCCAGGATGATTGGGTTGCCCTCCAGGCGAATCTCTTCAATCCGATCCCGAATGTAACGAGTGTCATTAGCCTTGCAGAATGTATCATCTGTAATTGAAGTTATGTTGTTAAACTGAAAAATAAAAGGAAAAAATTGATCATAAGCCTGAAATCAACCACCTCTTGCTATATAGTAGGATCCCATGAATATTTTTTCAAAAAATGTTAACTATCATGCTGTGTATCTCATGGTAATAAAACTGTGTGCAATCTGAGCACCCTTTTTTAAGTGTACTGTATTATTTTGGAAGAATAGACTACTCATTAGAGTAATTTTTGTGTAACACAAAGTTCTGAATGTAAATGGGTTTATGTTAAATGAAGAAAGTATCCTATTCTAGAGTGTCACTTCCAAAAGGTGGTCTGTCCTTAGGTATTCTCTAAGGAAGTAAAGCAAATTGGAATTTTTAGCATTCTGAAAGACCAATTTTAGTTTTTTTTCCATTCCTCCTTCACTTTTGCATTCCCTACATTGATGTTGTACTAGAAATGTTCACCTCTGTTTGGAGAAAGAGACATAAATCAGAGGTTCCAATGCCCCTTCACTTTAAGTCCATGTGTTAAGATTAGGAGATGTCACGTATACATTGGACACAAATCCCACTCAAGAGCAGACTTTACACCTGTAGTGGGCTGGTCCATTTGGTGTGCTCTGGTCGGAACCTCAACTTCTGGGCAGGAGGGTTCATTTGACTAAATATTACTTTCGATGAGCATTGAGCTATCGCCCTGCCATAGTCTTCTAACCATAATTTACAAGTGACTTTCCCACTGAGTTTTACGAATGACCCATAGATGATTAAAGCCAGATATTGTGAAAGGAACAGTTGTACCTGAAGATGAATTATACGTAGACTTTCTGGTAAATTAGGAGGCACGGATTCCAGGGAATTGTGGTCCAAGTAGAGGAAGGAAAGGTTATTCAATTTCTGTAAGGAAAATTTAGGTAGAATGTTATTGAGATCTGTGTATTCCTTCATGGAATTCAATCAATATATACAAAAGGATATTTGTATGAACACATATCAATAGTACACGTATACTTGGTATGATAGTTGCTTCTTTTGGTCATCATTGTTTGGCTTCACAAATAGTGTATTTTAGTCCTTTATGGCATTTATGATGGCCAGCAAAGCTCTGCTGCTTACCTCAAGTTTCTATCCATTCATCTCTTCTCCAAATACCAAGCTCTGATACCATCATCTTCTGGGCCCTTTGAATTTATCTTGGAAACAGCTTAATCAGTTCACTTACTGTGGGAGATTGCTTTTTGGATCCTGATGCTGCTCTAACCTCTCTCAAGCTTCTGAAGCTTCCCATCTCACCTCCACCAATCTGAAGTAAAGTGGTCACACCTAAGAGATGTATGCTTAGCAACATGTTTCCTGAAGCAATTTATGAAACACTTAAGTTGATATGGCTTTTTCCATAAGGAATTCATGTTGGATTACTCTTCATGAGCACCACTCATTATTGTGTATCATTATATACTATAGTTTTCCTACACATTACTCTTTTACCTTAACTTTGGATATGCATTCTGTGTCAGATCTTGATAATTCTTTTCTGTACTATTATTTAAATTCCTTTGTAAGCATCCTGCCTTTCCAACATATGGGTACCAAGCACGTATCTTCCCAGTGGGCCTCATTTATGTGAATTACAGTAACCTTATTTTACCAGTATCTGTTATAATCCTAGGGCATTTAGCAAAACTACAAAGAGGCCAAATTTATCATTTCATTCCAAATTGTCATGAATCCTTTCTGTATGTGTAAAACCCAAAATACTTAAAACATCCTCTCACCCCCATATGGAGTCTCACTGTCTTGCCTAGGCTTGCCTTAAACTCCTGGGCTCAAATGATTCTCCTGCTGCAGCCTTCCAAATAATTGTGACTATAGGCATGTGATACTGTGCCCAGCTCTAAACATTTTTTTGTTTTTTAATAAAATGTTGATTATCTCGGTAAGTTTAGCATGCCAATTATTCAAAGAATGACCTGCTTAAATTTATATTTTGAATTACAAGTTATAAGAAGTGAGTATGCTTTTAAAAAGTCTTCTAAAACCCAGTGGTTTGGGAGGCCGAGACAGGAGTATGGCGAGTTCAAAGCCAGCCTTAGCAGCGGCAAGGCACTAAGCAACTCAGTGAAACGCTTGTCCCTAAATAAAATACAAAATAGCTCAAGTGGCCCTGAGTTCAATCCCTGGCCCGGGGGGGGGGGGGGGGGGGGGGGGGGGGGGGGGGGGGGGGGGGGGGGGGGGGGGGGGGGG
>CM053412.1:61122097-61275544 GCA_028644305.1 Xerus rutilus | reverse complement strand
GCCTCAGCCTCCCAAGCCACTGGGATTGCAGGCTTGCGCTACCGCGCCCAGCAAAGCCCCTTAACTTCTGAGTTCCTTATCAGAAACATCAGAGGAACTCTGATATAACTTTAAAATCTCTCTTAATATTGAAAAAGGATATCTTAAATACAAACAAAAAGAGAAGTGAAATATTTTAATATTTTTCAAGAGACTATATTTAGGGACAGATTATACATTATATCATTAACTTTATGATAATATATATTTAATAAAATTAGGTTCTTATATTAGGAGTTATCTTAGAAACTATAAACCTTGACTTTTGGTTTTTGAGATAGGGTCTTGCTGTTTTTCCCAGGCTGGCTTCAAATTTAGGATCCCACTGTCTTAGCTTCCCAATTTGCTGGAGTTACAGGCATGCACCACTATGCCTAGCTTAGCCTTTTGAGTGAGGTTATGTCGATTGCTAACAATAGCTCGATCATCTCATGATTTCATCTGAGGATATCTTCCAAGAGTCCTGGACTGAGGTGATCACTTCTGAGACAACCTGTCTACTTAAAGCATAGTAAATCACCTTCCCCTTTTCCTACATAATACTTTCTTGAATTACTAAATTAATGATATTTGTAATTCTTACTATATACAGAATTTTGCATTGGTGCCATCATGAAGTTCAAAAGAAAGTCTGCCTATAAAATTTTATAGTCTAATTTTTTTACATATTAAAACTCAAATTCATTTTTTACTTTTAGAACTTTATTTTTTCTAGCATTTATAAATTACTAATGCTAAAAGGAAAAATAAACATAGAAAATGTCCAATTTTGAGTTTTTTTAGATTATAAGTGTCCTGAGAGACCAACTAGATCTCTTTGAAGGTTTGCTAAATAATTGAACAACTGGGAATCAGTACAGCACCATGAAACACTATAGAGGTCATGTAGTGTAAGTGAGGTGCAGGCATAAGACAGGCTGAATGAGTCAAATAGGATGGCTATTTGTTATGAAACAAAGATCTTCATTTACTACATCAAAATTGTTTTAAATAGTCATCTGAACAAAATCTGGGTGAGGTGTCATACACCTGTCATCCAAGCAACTATCGAGGCTGAGGTAGGAAGATCACTTGAACACAGGAATTCAAGGTTGGCAAGATAGCAAGGGCATTTAAAAAATAAAAAAGAAAAACAAAAGTAATCAAAACAGAATTATCAACCATAGTTTCTCTCTCTTAGTATATTATCAATGATTCTATGTTCAGCCATACGATGAAATACTTACTTTGAATGTATTTGCTTTGATCCCTCTGCTCTTGATTTTGTTATATTTTGCATTAAATAAAGTGAGCTTTGGAGGAAGAACTGGAAGTTTCAGTAGTTGATTTTCAGCAAGCGAAAGCTCTTCTAACAAAGAAAGTTTTGAAAAAGTACCATCTTCTATGTCTTCTATCAAATTTCCCGTAAAATCAAGTCGTCTTAAGTTAGCTTGAGAGAAAAATACACAAAAAATATGAAGTTAAAATCTTGTTGACTGAAGAAAGCATTTGTTTACTAGATCACATCTTTGTCTTTAGTGCCTGCTAGAGTGTATACTCAGGAAAGTTTGTTGTCATTTGTTTTCTTTGGTGTGTTCAGTTTTTAAATTGAACTTTAGGCCTTGGCTATGTTAGGCAAGCTCTGTACCATGTGATACATCCCAAGCCACATTAGTAGAATTTTGTTGAATACTAAATGTCTCTGTCTCTAACAATAATGCTTTATCTAACTGCAGTCCTAGAATCTCAGGTTTGGAAGGGATTTTAAATAGTCTTTTTATCCTTCTCTATTTAAATTTCTCAGGATGCATAGGCAGATTGAAAGAAATTCTTCTTGCAAATCATGGAAAGTAAGCATAACATTTGATTGATTGGAATCATGTAATTAGTATTTTTGAAAAAAAGATTTTTGCCAGCACATTGCATTATAATTGTGGATATGTTATCTTAATCTCTCTACGCCTTATTGCTTAAATGTTCCCTGATTTGCGAAAGTGATGCAGATTGAGAGATTGAGAAGTACAGTGTGTATGTGTATATCACTTTTTCTGGGATGATTAGGAAGTATAGTTGGTCTTCATTCACAGCAGTCTTTTCTCCTCCCCATTTGGTACTAGGAATGGAACCCAGGGGTTCTCTACCACAGCCACATCCCAGCTCTTGTATTTTATTTAGAGACAGGATCTCACTGAGTTGCTTAGTGCCTCACCGTTGCTAAGGCTGGCTTTGAACTCACAATCCTCTGGCCTCAGCCTCCTGATTACAGGCATGCGCCACCACACCTGGCCCCCAGCCCTTTTTAAATTTTGAGACAAGTTCTTGCCAACTAGCTGAGGCTGGCCTTGAAATTGTGTTCCTCCTGCCTTGACTTTCTCTTTCTTTCTTTCTTTTTTTAATATTTTTATTTAAAAATAAAATATTTTTATTAGTTGTTGATGGACCCTTTATTTGTTTATTTATTTTTTAGAAGAAAGGAGTTATACTTATTGTGTTTTTGAAGAATGGATAAATTATATTTTACAGTGAGAAGATAAATATATTGAGTCACAAAAGCGCCTAGACTGAGTTACATGGTAAGATGATGGGAGAAGTTGAGATCCTAAAGTGGTAGGAGTGAAAGTCCTATCGTGAAGTGTCTAAAGAAAATACAAGAATCAGAAGTAGAGATGGTGGAGAATAAAGTGTGCAATTTGACATATATCAAGAAAAATAGAAATTAAATATTCACTGAAATCTGTACTAAAGTTTTCTTTTGTAAACACAGGTTATGTTAGTTACTTGCTAGGTACTCTGAAGGATTTTCATGACCAAGTACAAGAACATCCTTGAGACTTCCGTTTTTAAACTCACTGAGTCATGTAAGAGACATGAGGCTAAAATATACACTGTGAACCCAAGGTCAAGAGAAAAGCTAAACTAAGATTTCAATTAAATCTTATACTCTTATTACCAGAAATGCTTTAAGTAAGCAAAATAAATATTCTGCACACTGACACAACAGTAGATGCCCTTGTTTAATGTATTTATTTACATATGGTGCTGAGAATTGAACCCAGTGCCTCCCATGTACTAGGCAAGTGTTCTACCACTGAGTCACAACTCTAGCCCCTGCCTTGACTTTCTAAGTAGCTGCGATTACGGGTATGTACCACTGTGCCTGGCCACAATAATCATTTCTATATTGTCGCTACAAATATTGAATTAGTGAATACTGAACTCTTGCTTCTAGGGGAATTATAAGGTTAAGTTCCCATGAGCCTTAAATCAGTTATTTTTGTCAACCAGTTGCTGACATTGTGCTTTTGTTTAAAGATAACTTATTTAATGTATCATTAACATTAACATTGCTCTGTTAACTTTTGCCTGAATGTAGCTTATCAGGCACATGTATTTCTCTGTGAGGCACATCACAGCCTTCCTGCACTTAGAAATGCTACAGAGCACTACAGCACTACTCTTGGGCTGTTTTCAACAGTAAAAAACATCAACAAAAAGGATAAAACTGTGAAAAACATGGCACTAAATAGACTGAAGGAACATTTATTTATAGTATGAGACCTGAAATCAGAGGAGAGTTTTGCTTTGTTTAACCTCAGCTGGGGATGCTCATTTTGAACAACTCAAGTTCTTTTTGCTGCTTCATGCATATCTGCTAATGATCACGAAAGTATCATGTGTATTGATTTGTAGATGACAAACAGACTTTAGAAAGTAGGTGAATTTGCAAATAAGAGATCCCAAATCATGAGGATGAAATTGTACTTCATGCCACAGTTGGGAGCTACTAGAAGAAGCATGAATGTAGTTACAGTAAATCTAGTGAATGTATAGTGAGGCCAGTGCACATTTCTTTGTGAGTTTTTCTTCAAGAGCGCTTTTAAACATCAGAGTCTAGAAGCTGATAAGAAATCAGTGATCCAGGACTGGGGTTTGGTACTGGAGAGGTAGAGCCTTCTGGCATACCGATAACAACACCCTGATGGGGTTAAGGTTTAACTGGAAGCCAGAAGTCCAACATCCTTAATGACGTGGGAAAGTTAAATGCCACTGTTTGCAACACTGTTCCCATCTAAGGAGTTTGGTTCTTTTTTTTTTTTTGGTACTGGAGATTGAACTCAGGGGCACTCTACCACTGAGCCACATCCCCAGCCCTTTTTTGTGTTTTATGTAGAGACAGGGTCTCACTGAGTTGCTTAGCACCTTGCCATTGCTGAGGCTGGCTTTGAACTCGCGATTCTCCTGTCTCAGCCTTCCTAAGTGCTGGGATTACAGGCTTGCACCACCACACCCGGCTGGAGTTTGGTTCTTTTTAATAGTGGTGCCTGGCCAGACCTGGATTAGAACCTCCGAGAAATAGAGCTTTGTATTAGTATTTTAAAAATACTTGCCCAGATATTTTTAATAGGTAGCCAGGTTTGTAAGCCATGAGTTAAAATGAAAAAAAAAAAAAAAAAAAAAAAAGCAGTTCCTGAACTTTTACAGTGAAGACGGAATATAAAACTTTATGGTTAGAAAAGTATTGTAGTTATGTTGGTAGTGCTCAATATCTGAAGCAAAGTGGATTAATCCTTCCTTCCTTTTTCTTTTTAGAGGTTCTAGAGATCAAACCCAGGGCTTGGTACATGCTATGAGCTCTCTGCCACTGAGCTATGCCCCCAGCCTGCAAAGCAGATCTTGAGGTATTAGGGTTGAGAAATTACAGCTGTTCCGTTTGTTAGGCTGTTGACACGGACATTAATCACCAGTAAAGAAAGATGACACAGAAAATCAGAGAGGAAAGGAGATTTACCAACAAACCAGTGGGTTTTGTGAAGTGTGGGACAACCCCAGGTGTGGCAGGCTACAAATATGTAGAAACTTATGTGAGTTAGTACTACTATATTATTTAAACTTAACTTACGCATATCTGCAAAATCTTTAGCAGTCAGCTTTTTAATTTTGTTGAATCGTGCATAAAGATAAGCTGATTCCTTTGGCAAGGGTGGTACAGCATCAATGTCAACTTCTTCACAGTACACAGAGCCACTTAAACAAACACATAAGAGGCACGTGGGCATTTCTAAATCGAGAAACAAAATTATGAAAGTATAAAAAGCAGTTTGAAAATTTTAGTCTCTAGTGGTAAAATTATTGGTATTAAAAATATTACTACTAATTTGAAAAGATATTTTATAGAATTATTGATGATAGTAGTAAAGATATTTAGTAATGGTAGCCAGTGACCTACATTGTGCTTGATACTTAAAATTTTTAAAGTCTAAAAACAATTTTAAATCTATAATCTATACCTTATTCTGTTTTAGAAGTGATTGCTTAATTGTTGACTCGATTGACAGTTACATTTCCTCATTTGATAGCCAAAAGTTTCATAAAGCAGAAGTTAAGGTAAATAGGAGTTTGATTTACAAATTTTTTTTTTTTTTTTTTTGTTTTTTGTTTTTTGTTTTTTTTTTTTTTTGGTACCGGGGATTGAACTCATGGGGATTTGACCCCTGAGCCACATCCCCAGCCCTATTTTTTTGTGTTTTATGTAGAGACAGGGTCTCACTGAGTTGCTTAGTGCCTCGCTTGATTTACAAATTTAGTATGTCAGAAACTTATTTCAGATTGGTGACAGTGGCTAATGAGTTTAGAAACCACTAGTTAAATGAGCAAAATATTAACTTGAAAATCAGAGACATCACAGGCACTGTTCAGATCCCAGGTCTGAATTCCACTTGAGTTGACTTGCCTCGGGCTAACTTGAGAAGTTATTTGTGCTCCAACTCATTGATTGGATTCATTTGTCCCACCTCTTTCAACCTGGAGCAGTTCCTTAGTCTTTGTTTTTTTGTATTATTTGTTTTTTGAAAAGTGAAAACCCTCCCCCCTGCTGTCTGCTGGCATTTATTTCGCAGAATTTCTTCCTATTAGGGTTTGTCTGAGGACTTCATTTTCTGTCTGGAATACCTTGAAAATGGTATTGCGTCCTCAGTGTCGCATATCAGGAGGCACCTAGTATCTGTCTCATTCCTGATAATGTCTTTGGTTATTTGGCTAAAATAGTGTCTGCTCTGTTTCTCGCTCTCTAAAGTTACTATTTTTCACCTTGTAATTAATAAATATCTTCTGGAGAAATACTTTGAGACAAAAAAAAAAGGTTTGATGTATTGTCAAACTTTCACTCACTAGTTTTAGGATACATCGATGATTCTTAAGTGAATCATTTCTTATTGCGATAGTTGCTAAGTAGGGAGTATCTAATTCCATCATTCCTTATGCATTTGTTAGTTGGTGTTCTGCTGTAAGGTGAACCATTCTTTTCTTATCTGTTTTTATATCAATGTGAATTCGTGGATTTTCTATTCCATGAGTCATAATCCATTATGACCATGTTTATTTTAATAATCCAATTGTCACAGATTAGCCAGCTTTTTTTCCCAAGCTTTTTATCCCACAATTTTTTATGGCTAATTGAGTAAATTGCACATATTTAAATTGTACAATTTGGGGTTTTTTTTAAAAATTTATTTTACAACAGAATACATTTTGACATACAGTACACAAATGGAGCACAACTTCTCATTCCTCTGGCTGTACATGGTTCACAATTTGTGTTTGACACACATATATACCCACAAGATTTTCACTCTTGTTGAGACAATCGATTTATCCACCCCTCATCCTCAAATTTTCTCATGCCCCTTGTGATAATCCCTTTCTCACACTCTTGTTGCCAAGCAACCACCAATATGCTTTCATTACTTTGCATTTAGGATAATTTTATAATGAAATAATTCAGTATATATTCTTTTGTCTGGCTTCTTTTACTCCACATGGTTATTCTGAGATTCATCCATTGTTGAATGTATCAGTAATCCATTTCTCTTTATTACTTAGTATTTCATTGTCTGAGTGTATACAATTAATAGATCAGCTCTTAGGACATTTGGGTCAGGTCTTGGCCGTTTCAAGAAAGCTGCTGTGAACATTTATACGCAGCTTTTGTAGACTTAATGCTTTCATTTCTCAAGTACATACCCAGAAATGGAATGGCTGGGTTGTATTATGAGTGTAAGTTTTATCTTTTGAAGAAAGTCTCCAACTATTTTCTAAGGGACTGCCATTTTTACATTTCCACTAGGAATGTATGAGAGCTCTAGTTGCTCTATATCCTTGTCAACATTTGATATGGTCAGTCTTTTTAATTTTAGCCTTCAAGTAGGGTATGTTGTGGTATGTCATTGTGTAATTTGCATTTCCCTAGTCACAAGTGATATTGGACATCTTTTTATGTACTTATTTGCCATCCACAAATTTTCCTTGCTAAAGTGTCTATTCATATGTTTTACCTATTTTTTGTGCAGTTATTGAATTACAGGATTATATATTCTGGATATAAATCATTTGCCAGATTTATATTTTTTAAATATATGTATTTTTTTACTTGTAGATGGACACAATGTCTTTATTTTATTTATTTTTATGTGATGCTGAGGATCGAATCCAGTGCCTCACGCTGGCACAATCCCAGCCCATGTCAGATTTATATTTTATAAATGTTTTATCCCAGTTGTAACTTGTCTTTTTATTTTTTGTCAGGGTCTTTTGAAATACAAATATTTTAAATTTTAATGAATAATTCCTTTATAGTACATGTTTTTTGTGTGTTTTAAAGAAATATTTGGTAGCCACTGTGCTAGTCAGCTTTCTGTCGCTGTGACAGAATACTTGAGATAATAAACTTGAACATAGGTTTATTTTTGGCTCACGGTTTCAGAGGTTTCAATCCATGCTTGGTTGTTGGCTCCTTTGCTTTTGGGTCTCTGGCAAGGCAGAGCATCATGGCAGGGAGAATGTGGTGGAGCAGGGCTGCTCACCTCATGGTCTCCAGGAAGCAGAGAGAGAGAGGAAGGAGCCAAAGTCCCAATATACCCTCAAAGGGCACACCCCTAAATTCCTCCCATTGGACCTTATTGCCTGCAATTTCCATCACTTCCCAATAGTGGCATCAACTTGGGACACTGTCTTTAACACATGAATTTGTCTTTAACACATCAATTTTTTAGATCCAAACTACAAAACCACTAAGATTTTAACCTTTTTTCCCCCTAGAAGTTGTATAGTTTAAACTCTTTACATTTAGGCATGCATGGGTCCATTTTGAGTTAACTTTTATACGTGGTAATGAAAAAAGTTAATATCTTTTTTCTCCACTATGGCTGTTGGTATTTCAGCATGATTTGGGGGAAAAATTAGCCTTTCCCCCACTTGTTTGTGTTGACACATTTTCAAAAACCAGTTGACCATATTGTGTAAACCTTGGGACTCTTATTTTGCTCCACTGATTTTTTTTTTAAATTTTATTTTTATACCAATATCACAACATCTTGATTCTTGTACTTTTGTTAAGTCTTGCTATGAGGTAGTATAAGTCCTCCAATTTATTCTTCTTCAACATTGTTTTGAGTATTGTAGGTGCTTTCTATTTCCATACAAATTTTATTTTTTATTTTTTGTACTGGGTATTGAACCCAGGGACATTCATACACTGAGCTATATCCCTAACCCTTATTATGTTTATTTTGAGACAGGATCTTGCTAAGTTGCCAAGGGTGGCTTCAAACTTGTGATCCTCCTGTCTCAGCTGCCCAGGTTGCTGGGATTAAAGGCACATGATGCTACAACTGCCTTTTTCCATACAAATTTAGAGGTAGCTTTGATTGAAAAATAAAAGCTTGAGAATTTTGTTAGAATTTTGATTGGGGTTGTGTTGAATTTGCATATATGTTTGGGGAAAATGGATATCTTAATAGTATTAAGTGTTCCAGACTTTGAACACAATATATTTCTCGTATATTTAAGTCTCCATTAATTTCTCTCAGCAGTATTGTCTAACTTTTAGTGTACAGTACTTATATTTTCTACATTTATACTTGTGTATTGCATATATTTTGATGAATTTTTTAAAATATACATAGCCACTAATCTTTGAGAATGTCTTTATATTTTGGCCTGGGAAGATGTTCCAGACAAATGTTGCATTTTCCCTGCCTTAATCCTAAAATGAGTTTTTTCTTCAAAAAGTGCTGGTTCTTTTTAGTGCAGAATGGTGTTAGAAACCAAGATCTAGGTGCTGGTGTGCTCATTGCTATTGGGATCTCATCATTCCCAGCCTGCAAAACTTTACTTTGATGGAATCAAATTTTTTGATCTTTTCTATTAATACCTCTGGATTTTGAGGTACCTTGAACACAGACTGCGTTCTAGCTGGTGTATTTTCATCGTAAACATTTGGATCCCTAATTATCTTGGAGTGTGGGGTTTTTTTGTTTTGTTTTGGTTTTGGTTTGAAGTATGAATCTAATTGTATCCCTTTTCAAATGGCTGTGTAGTTTTACCAGCCCGTTTTTTAAAATACCATTTTGTTTCAGTAATTTAACTTGGTACTATGTGCTACATTTCTATCTGTTCAGGCACTAGAATCCACAATTTTTAGAAATTTTTTAAAATATATTTTTAGTTGTTGATCTTTATTTTATTCATTTATTAGTTATATGTGGTGCTGAGGATCGAACCCAGTGCCTCACGCATGCTAGGCAAGCGCTCTACCACTGAGCTACAGTCCCAGCCCCTAGGATCCACAATTTTTAAAGTATAATATGTTTTAATGTGTGGTAGGTCTACTTCGGCATATAACAGACATTGTTCAAGTGGTCCTCCCTCTGTTTGTGCATGTTTTTCCATATGAACTTTAGAATCACTTTGCCAAGCTTTATAAATTATTGATAATTTTAGTAGGATTAGGTAAAATTTATAATTTAGAGAGAATTGCCATTTTTATGATATTGAGTCATCCTAAGAGCAAGGAATTTCCTTCTGTCCAAGTCTGCTTTTCATAAGGTACTTATCAAAAAATTTTAAGATATATTTTCTGTTTGGTTCATTTTAAATTTATTGTAGTATTATGGAAATTAATGTGTATTTTTATGTTTTTATATGAAATAATGTTCTATGTTCAAGCAGGAATAAACTGAATACATAGGAACTTTTTTTTTTGTCCCAGGGATTGAACTCTAACACTGAGCCACATCCCTAGCCTGTTTTGTGTTTTATTTAGAGATAGGGTCTCACTAAATTGCTTAGCACCTCGCTGTTGCTGAGGCTGGCTTTGAACTCACAATTCTCCTGTCTCAGCCTCCCAAAGTGCTGGGATTACAGGCGTGCGCTACTGTGCCTGGCTTAGGAACTATTAAATATAACTTGTAGTTTGTTATTTTACTGTAAATTTTCTATTGGTTTAATGGAAATGCACATTTTAGTTAATTATAAAAAGAGCCACTTCTGAGCTGGGCGCAATGGCGCAAGCCTGTAATCTCAGCACTTAGGGAGGCTGAGACAGGAGAATCGTGAGTTCAAAGCCAGCCTCAGCCATGGTGAGGCACTAAGCAACTCAGTGAGACCTTGTCTCTACATAAAACACAAAATAGGGCTGGGGATGTGGCTCAGTGGTCGAGTGTCCCTGAGTTCCATCCCCGGTACCAAAAAAAAAAAAAAAAGAGCCATTTCTGTTCTGTGATTTTCTTGAAGGCAAGAATTATATTTTATTTACCTTATCCTGAGGCTGTGCATTATATTCAGGAAATGACCAATCTTTAAGTATTTCTGGAATTGGTTTCATGTGGATATAAATGTACACTATGTAGAGAGTAACCCTGGACTAAGCTTTGGTTGTTCTTGAGTGTTCTTGTCCCATATCTCTCATTCATAATGCAGACTGGCAAATCATGTGCACCCCCAGTATACTTGTTTGACTTTACCACTGGAGCTAAGATTTCAGTTTGCATTTACTATTATCTTGAGGTAATTTTTTATTACTATAAGATAAAGTTCCTATAGCTATTTTTAAAGGTCCTTATAGAAAAAATTAGATTATAGAGTATTTGTACTTACCATCATTTTCTTTTTTGGGCGGTAATACTGTTACAGCTTCATCTTTTTGTACCTGAAGACTTTTCTCATCAGGTATTATCATAGTTTCTTTTTCCTATTAGAGAAATAATAGTGTGTTATCAGGTGTGATAAAGTCTAAGTATGACTATCAATCCAAGTATCACAGAGAGCATTTATCTTCTCATAATCACAATTAGTGGCTTTTCTTTTGTGTTCCATTAGCATTTTGTTCCATTTCATAATTCATTATATTATAATGTAAATATGTTTTTACTCTAGACTATGAGCTCCTTCAGTAAAAGAACCAGATTTTTAAAATTCTTATATTTCTAATGGCTGAACTCAGTACTTGTTGAATCTATTGAAATTCTAAATGGAAACTAGGAGAGAATTCTCTAAATAGGAATGAAAGTTTTTCTGAGGTGAAACTATTTCATGTGATTCTTGTCTGAACTAAGTTCTTCTTATCAGATTTTACCATTTTGAGCAAGAGATGCACCAGAGCTCCCACATGTCACATGTATGAAGTACTGAATAAGCTTCACCTGTCTCTTCTAAGGGTGAACTTTTAATCACCTACACGCCTCCATGAAGCCCTGGCCTTTGGAGCCCCTTTATTCTTGCCTTCTATGCTACTCAGACCAGTGGCCTAGGCTGTTAACTCTGGGGAACTGGAGTCCCTAACCTTTACCCTCCCTTCTGTTCTTGGAGAGTATGTTTGCTGCCGTGGAGTACAGCGTATTATGTGGGGTCTTGTTCTTTCCACTCTTTGTAAATTTGCTTCACTTTATCTCAGTCATCACTCCTGACCTTGCCTTCCTTTTTTCATCTGTGTGCTGTCTGAACATCCTCCCCACCCTCTGTCCCATTGAATTCTGTTCCATTCCACAAATTTTAGTCTACGTGTTTAGATTGAGAAACTGCTGAAACCCTGTAAAGAGAAGAAGCGGAGTGAAAGTTATCTCTAAACTTTTTAAGAATCAGGGAATTTTGAAAGTGTTCTTATAATTGATTGATGGATTCAGATTATCCAAGTGAGCTAATAGCTTATATTATGATGGGCTGCTGCTGCTTTTTTAATTTATATCTATGACTTGAGATACCAATCTTTTCTGTCATAATCATGGACAAAAATAACACCAGTATATCAACCAACTCCATTGGAAGAAAGAAACAATGGTGTTAACATTTGCTTATTCTATGCAAAAAGAAAATTTTAACTAGTCAGTCTTAAAATCTTCACTGTCTGCTTTATAGCAGAGAAGAACTTATCCAGCAACCAACATTAGTGTATTTTTGGCTACATTCCTGGTTTTCCATTGTATGTGTGTATGTGTGTATGACGCATACAGTGGGCAACAGATAGTTATGTGCTATGCTAACTTTTTCCTTAACCAGTGTTCATTTCTGTATGCCAAGAAAACCACAAGTAATTACGTCGCTTGAAGGTGAGAGGTGAATAATGTGTTATTAAAAACTCTCTCTGTAGGATGTTAACTCAATGACAGTTACAGATCCTTGCAAATTGACACAGGATCTAAACTGCTAAAACTGATTTAAAAGAAAGCCCCCTATTAAGTAGTTTTTCAGTTTTTGGTACTCTGTGTAGTTGACTTGACCAGAACTCTTCTGGTCATTTCCTTGAACCATTTTTTTCTAAAATAATAAACCATAAGCTGATAATTAATATTTATTCCCATTAATTTATTTTTAGGCAGTAAAATATGTAAATATAGGGCATTGTATAATATAACATATAAATTGCAGCTTGTTAAGGATCATCTTTAAAGTCTAGTTTCCTTTAAATTTAATTTTTTGTGACTAAAGCTACTATTCGGTATTGTTTATTAATTTGGAAGTCATACATGTTTTAAAAGTGTAATCTCAGGGACAATTATTTATGAATTACTTTTAACCATTTTAAATGCTTTTCATTTCCCCTTGTCAGATATACTCAGGAAAAACAAAACATGCATTTAAATGGGTACTATTTTAGAAGGCAAATTTAGAGTAGAAATAAAATACCTTAATACTTTTTCCATCCAGGTATTTATCCTCATAATCTTGGCTAAATATGGTTTCTTCAAAGTTATCTGTTCCGTACTCATAGGTGATGCGTGAGTCCTGCTGAGTCGATGGTGCTGGCTCTGTCAGAGGCATGAACAGTAACAGGAGCAGTGCAGACTGCACAGTCTTCATTTCAGCAGAGATCAAGGTGACTGGAAGTGAATAAACTAGTGGCCTGCAGCTGTGGGACAAAACTCTGCTTTTCCCTGGAAATAAAAATGCAGACCATCGAAGCAATATTTAAAAGCTTAGAGGATGTTTTGGCAGAGTGTACGCAGTAAGGGCCAGAGAACAAGTATTTAACCCTTAGTGATCTTTAATTAGATACTAGCAGTTTGCATGTATCAGTGAACATTCTGAAAAATAGTTTCAGAAAGTTTTTATTGTCTATCAAAAATTCAAGAAATGATAATAACTTAAGTTTCTTAATAATTAAGTGCCTTCACTAGAGGTACTTGTATGCAATGAAATTGTTTTAGGGTACCTGTAGTAGAAATAGTTAAATGAAGACCCAAGATCCTGCCTCATGTGAGTTAAAAATATCATATTTCAACTTTGCTGCTTTATAAGAACTCTTGATTCTGCTTTTTGAAACAAGTTCCTAGAAAAAATTTAAAACTTAAACCTTAATTTCATATCATGTAAAATAGTCATTAACACTTAGAGAATATAGAAAATCCACTTTTCTTAGTTTTGTAAATTTAATAGATTATCACTACTTTTAGTTAATAATATGGCCTTTTCAGTTTAAACTATGAAAACTGCAACAATAGTATTGTAGACTAGAGGAAATGCTGAATTTAATCAAGGAACTTTGAGGAATGTACTGGAAAGAATTCTTTTAGATTCACCAGTGTATTTGATCTGGTGGGTAGATGTTTCAGGCTATTTCTTAAGTAACTTCAGAATCACACAAAATTGCTGATGCTACATTATAGATGCTAGTTTCTCAAAAATCCAGTGGTTGGAAATTAGGAATAAAATGGGTTTGTGAGTTTTGTAACACCCAGTTCTTACCTGCCTCAATATTAAAGTTACATAATGTAATAATAGATGAAAATACTTATTAAAAAAGATAACTGAAACTTAAACACATTACAAATGTTCTTTACATTTATGAAGATGAATTAGATACATCACACTTTAACAAACAATATTTAAAATAATATGTGGGGGGGGAAAGCCTACCGTTGAAGCTGTTTTGAAGTTTTTTTGTGGTTTTCCTCAGTAGGTGTTCATGCCTATTCATTAGCCCCAAGTGGGAGGGTGAATGTGGAAAGCTGTGGGTTGATTTCAAACTGCTGAATAAAATTTCAGGGCCCAGCAGCTTTAAGAGCAGTTTCCATGTGGTAAAGATCTTTGCCAACATTCCTTCTCTAGGGTGCAATGCAGGGTGCTGTACTAGAGAACTGTGCTGGAGATGTTGGAACTGCGCTCTCGGCCGCTTTGACTAACTACAAACCCAGGTTCTTTGTATCTTGTGTAAGAAGCACTAATCTTTTGGTGAATATAAGTTTATAAAATGACATAGTTAAAAAAAAACCACAATTTTCATTTTGCTGCTTTCTCATGATATAAAATACCTGCTTTTTGAATGAAATAGAATACCAAAACCAGAATGTGATTTGTGCTTCTAATTTTATGTGGACTAAAAGTTTTATCCTAAATTTATAATTAATCTATAGTCAGAAATATCCAATGAAATATTTAGCCTGACTTATTTTATAATTTGATCCTTTGGTGTCTCTGTTCCTTTATTTTAGTTACATGTAATAAAAACCAATGTATGAGAATTAGTTTTTAAGAAATAAAATAGATTTATAATTTTGGGGTTGATAGTAAAAAAAAATTTTGCTGAATAAAGGGAACTGCATAAAATTATTTTAATATTAAATTTGATTTTTAAAAGTTAAAATAGTGTTGTAAATACCATGCAGAAGATTCACTTTTTAAAAAATATTCATTTTTATTTGTATTACTCTTTAGTGCTTTTAGCAATCAATGTAATATTTCTTTTTTCTCTAAGGTAAAAATTTAATAAATATGAATATTTTGTTAAAATAGAACCTGAAAGATACTAATTCTCGTTTCTAGTGAAAATTGGTTTTAGCAAATTTCAAATCAAAGTTTAAATAAACTAAGACTTGAATACTCAAGTTTTTATTTGAATGTGAATTAATTTAAATTTAATTCTGATATGCTCTGATTTTGGTTGAGATAAAGTATTGATTTCATGGCTTTAAGGATATAGTAAACTTTTCTGAATTTTCTTTTTCATTAAATTTGTTTGTTTATTTATTTATTTTGGTGCCTGGGATTGAACTCAGGGGCACTCAACCACTGAGCCACATTCCTGGCCCTATTTTGTATTTTATTTAGAGACAGAGTCTCACTGAGTTGCTTAGCACCTCACAGTTGCTGAGGTTGGCTTTGAGTTCGAGATCCTCCTGCCTCAGCCTCCTGAGTCACCAGAATTACAGGTGTGCGCCACCACACCTGGCTTAAATTTATTTTTTAAAACAGTAGAGGGTCTTTGAAATATGTTGTCATAAAGCAGTATATATAGATTGGTATTATGTGGTAGGTTAATGGAGCTGAAATTTAAATTGGATAGATATATGTCCAGATTGGGAAAACCTTGGAGTCATGGTTTCATTAATGCTACAATTTGGTACTTTGGACTACAGAAAATTATTTTGAGTATTGTAATGTCTTTCCTTGAAAAGTTATGACCAGTAAATATAATTTTATTAGTATTCATTCATTTAATAAAAGTTTATTAAGCATCACATCTGTGCCAGAACTACAAACTAACCTAGACAAATAAAATTCAGTTTCTCCCCTCAAGGAATTCTTGTATTCTAAATCAGCAGAAAAGGCAGCCAATAAGCAACTAGAAAGCAAGTTGGGTTTGCTACACAGAAATGTCCACAGGGCTGGGTGATACTGGAAGAGGCCACAAACCCTTATTGGTTGAGGTCAAGGAGGTGAACCCATGCTGACTTCTGTAGAGATTAGAAAAGAGGGGGCTGGGGTTGTGGCTCAGTGGTAGAGCGCTTGCCTCGCATGCGTGAGGCACTGGGTTCAATTCTCAGCACCACGTATAAATAAATAAATAAAATAAGATCCATCAACAACTAATAAAAAATATTTAAAAAAAGAAAAGAGGAGGTTGGCACAGGGGTGAGGTATTCCTGGCAAGGGGTGCATTATTGTGGGAGGGATGGGATAGATAACTTAGAAAACTTGTACGTGGTTGCATTTGGCTAGAGGTTAGAGTGCAGAGAACGAGAAAAGATGAGGCAGGATGGACCATTTTAAGAGATTTGATTAGACAAGGAACCAGAACCAGATTAAAGAGAATCTTTTATACCTTGCTATTATGGTTTGAATGTGAGATGTTCCCAAAAGTTCACGTGTGAGACAATGCAAGGTTCAGAGAAGAAATGATTGGGTTATGAGAGCCTTAACCCAATCAGTGAATTAATCACCTGATGGGATTGAGTGATAACTGAAGACAGGTGAGTGTGGCTGGAGGAGGTGGGGCTTTGGGCCATGACTTTGGGGTATGTATGTGTATCTGGAAAGTGGAGATCTCTCATCTCTCCCTGTCTCTCCCTTCCTCCCTCTCCCTTCCTGTCTCTCCCCCTCCCTCCCTCCCTTCCCCTCAGCCCCCCTGCTTGCTGATCATCATGTGAGCTTCCTCCCCCTGCCACACTCTGCTGCCATGTTGTTCTGCCTCACCTCGAGCCCCTAGGAATGGAACTGGCTGTCTATGGACTGAGACTTCTGAAACCGAGAGCCCCCCAATAAACTTTTCCTCCTCTAGAGTTGTTCTGGTCGAGTTCTTCAGCCATAGCAGTGAAAAAGCTGAATAAAACACCTACTAAGATGTTTGGACTTTAGTCTGTAATCAGTGAGAGACCATTGAGAAGTTCTTAAGCCACTAAGTAATTATGACTCTATTTCATTTTATAAATTTCCCTCTAATGGTGCATTTCTGATTGCTGTATCAGTTTTCTAGTACTGTGTAAGAAATTATCAAAAATTAGTGGCTTTAAATAACATACAGTTACTATTTCACAGTTACTGTGGGTCAGGAGTTTGACATGGCTTTGTTTGATTGCCTGCTTCAGAATGTCATCTGAAAGCTGCATTTGAAGTGCAGCCAGAAATGGAGCCTCCTTTCGAGGGTCGAGTGGGAAGAGTTGTTGGCAGCATTCAGATCCTTGCAGATTTAGGCCTCAGTTTTCTGCTGTTAGCTGAAGGCCTCCCTCCTTGCATTGTGGCTTCCTTTATAGGGCAGCTCTCAACACGGCAGCCTGCTTTACACCAAAGAGGAAGGAAGGTCATCTTGTGGTAAGGTGGGCAACACAGTCTTTTGTGGCCTTCAGGGACACATGAGCACATGTGCACTCTCAGCTTTGCCACACTTCACTGGCTAGAAGTAAGTCCCAGAGTGCTCCCACAAACCAAAGGGGTGGCGACTACACAAGTAAGAGTCTGGAAATATCAGGAATTACATTGGAAAATGAGCTAATGTTCCTGCCCAAAGTCAGCCAAATGATAAAACTTGAGGACACAGCCTCCAAGACCACTCTCACTTTTGATATCAAATCCAGGTTTTAGGTGATTCCCCAAAGCACTGTCATAATCAGTGATTGTCTAGAAGTGCTTCGAGAAGTAAATGAAGGCTGTATTACTCAAGATCACGGTTTATTTAGGGAAAAGATACACAGAAAATCAGCCAAAGGAAGAGTTGCATAGGGCAGAGTCTAGAGGGGTTCCAAATGTGAAGCTTCCATTGTTCTCAGGATGTGTCACCTTGTAAACATTGATGGGTGACAGTATGTATACATAGTCCACCAGGGAAGATCATCCAAGCCTTGGTGTCCAGAGTTTTTATTGGGGCTTCATTATGTAAATATGATTGGTTGATTGTCCATGTGGAAGCAAAGCCCCCATCCTAAATTTCATGGTTGATCTTTCTGATTACCCCAATCTGAAACTATAGAATGTGACTGGTCCCACCTAAAGACAGTCAAGGCAAAGTCTGGACCTCTCTTCTGGCAACCACACACACACAACTAACTCTCTCTCTCTCTCTCTCTCTCTCTCTACTGGAGATTGAACCTAGTGACAGTCTACCTCTGAGCTACATCTCTGGCCCTATTTATCTTATTTTTTATCTTCAGACAGGGTCTTGCTAAGTTGCCCAGGCTGTCCTTGAACTTACAATCCTCCTGCCTCAGCCTCCCAAGAAGTTAGTATGACACCTGGCCAAAGCCAAATATTGTATATACAGATCCCAATATAAAATGCTTAAAACTAAAACTGAGGTTGTTTTCTATTCCAGAAGGAAATGCTATATTTTAGTCAAAACACTAGGAATAAGATGAAAACTGCCTACTGCTCAAGAGTAGACATTGTATCAAAAATGAAAGATTTTTATCTGTGGAATTTTTTTAGGTGACCCTGTTGCATTATCCTTGCTTATTTTCTAGGAGATTTATTTCTTTGAAAGTCTCCCGTTAGCCTGTGGTTCTTCCTCCCAAGTGCTTCTCAGCAATAGGCAACCAAAAAATTGTGTTGAATGGAACTGAGTTTTGAAAACAAGTGTTTTCTCGGAATGAGGTATCTTGGTTCTACTGACAGAGCCCTTGTAGCTACCAAGGTAGCCCTTTTAGCTACCAAAGCTATAAGCCAGAGGAGTCTTTTTCTCCATCTCCTTCATTTTCTAACTTTAGAAGTCAGAACACCTACGTTCTAGTTTTGATTCTGCATTTACCTGATCTGAACTTGGACACATTCTTTAACTTTAATTAATCCTCATTCTTTGTTGTTTTATGTATTATTTTTTATTGTTTTTTGGTTTTGATACTTAGGATAGAACTCGGAGGTGCTCTATTACTATGCTACATCTCTAGCTCTTTTTTATTTTTTTATTTTGGGAAGGGGTCTCACCAGG
Source organism: Xerus rutilus (assembly GCA_028644305.1). Lineage (NCBI taxonomy): Eukaryota > Metazoa > Chordata > Mammalia > Rodentia > Sciuridae > Xerus > Xerus rutilus. Next base: position 61,256,559 of record CM053412.1, on the reverse strand, counting down.
TTGCTGAGGCTGGCCTGGAACTTGGAATTCTCCTGCCTCAGCCCCCTGAGTCACTGAATTACAGGGGTGTAGCACTGTGCCTGGCTTCTTTATTTGATTGAACTGCAATCTACATACTATAGAGTTTCTCATCCTCCATTACCATTGACAGTTTGGACCTTAGAATTCTTTTTGATGTGGGAGTTTTGTTGTTGTTGTTTTTTATATGGTGATTGAGATTAAACCCACGGCATTGGGCATGATGGGCAAGCACTCTCCCATGATCTACACTCTGATAATTCTTTGGAGGCCTTCATGTACACTGCAGGATGTTTAGCAGTACCTCTGCCTTCACACTGCAGATGCCAATTAGCAGTACCACCCCCAGTTGTGGAAATGAAATAAAGTCTCCAGACACTGTCAAATGTCAGGGGTGGTAGAATTGACCCTGTTGAGAACTGCTGAGTTACTACATATGTATACCTTTTAAAGCTAACATTCTAGGGTATTATGTGGTTTAAATTTCATGCTCATGCCTGAATACTGGTCATTTGTTCACACAGTATGATGAGCACCTAAGTATTTTCCAAACTGAAGGGTAAAATTTAAAGGAAGAGGAATTATGACTCAACATAAGGAAGAGTTTATGATAAAAATTTGTCTTATTGGGCTGAGGTTGTGGCTCAGTGGTACAGTGCTTGCCTAGCACATGTGAGGCACTGGGTTCGATCCTCAGCACCACATAAAAATAAATAAAATAAAGATATGGTGTCCATCGACAATTAAAAATATTTTTTAAAAAAATGTGTCTTATTTGTGAATTTAGATTTTCTTAGTAGTATATAAATCTCTATGATGAATTCCCAACCTAAACAGGTAAAGTGATAAAAGATGTTAGTTATATCTAAGCATATTTAGCTTATAACTAGGCATAGTTGTATATATTGAGGAAATTGGAGTATATAAGGAACTTTAGATTTTTATATCTTAGGATTTAATTTTGTTTCCAGCTGCTCTTATACTTTATTTCCAAGATGTAGAAAAAATTGATTTGGAATCAGGAAACCAGGGTTTAAGTTCCAGCTGTCCTCGGAGTCATATGAATTCTTTATAACAGAGTATATAGAAGAGACAAGGTTTATTTCTTCTATTTTCTTTTTTTCCCCAGGGAGCTGGTTAAGTGCGTTATGTGATATGCATATATCTGTATTTTCATTTAGTAGCCCCAATGTTGAGGAATAAAGTGAAAACATATGTATAGTGTTTCAGATAGTATTTAAATACAGGCTAAACATTTTCAACCAGTATTATTTTGAACAAATTTATGAAGTATCTTTAACTTTTGTTTCCTTTCTAAGAGCTAAGTGTATATTCAGTTTTACCGTTGTGTGTGTGTGTTGCTAGGGATTGAACCCAGGGCCTCGTACATGCTAGGCAAGCAGTCTACCACTGAGCTACATCCCCAAGCCCTTAATATGTGCACTATGTGTTACTTGATTAAATTTGGATTTACAGTATGATTTGGATTTTTTGTTAATAATTATGAACAATTGAGTCTATTAGCTAATACAACCACTTTATTGTGTAATAAGAATAATGAGAAAAATTATAGATGTATTTCATGTTTTTCTTTCCTTTTATAAGTATCAAATCAACTAATATGGTTTATCACTCCAATACAGGAAACTCTGCCATCTTTATGGACTAGTTGAAGAAGATACTTTATTCTTTTTTTTAAAATATTTTCTTGGTTGTCAATGGACTTTATTTATGTTTATGTGGTGCTGAGAATAGAACCCAGTGCCTTACACATTCTAGGCAAGTGCTCTACCACTGAGCCACAACCCCAGCCCAAAGATACTTTATTCTTAAGTTTCTCCTGGGGAAAGCACTGAGGTTTTGTTTATGTTTAATGAGAAATATTTAGGATAGGTTTGAGTTGCCAAAGAATAAACGGTTGTTGCTCCACCTCCTCATTGGGCCTTTAGCTAGAGGATGTTTTTTGATGCATTTATTTATACACAGGGAAGAATCAGAGCAAGGTGGAGCTGTTCTGCCTAACAGGAATAATTTGGGTGGAAGAGCAATCTTGTGAGGGTGATGGAGAGAATACTGCCATCCTCACCCTAGTGAGCCACCTTTATGAAAGGGAATAAAAGTTAAAGATACTTCATAAAGAAAGAAGTGAACTATCTTTCACAAGATAGTTGCTTTGGAAAGCTGAGCTATATCCAACAGTGACTATGCATTTGTTTTTTGTGGAGTAAGCACCCTGCTAAAACCATTAGTAACATCTCTCTTGTCCATCAATCTTTTGTATGAGTAGAATGTTGGGAAGACTCAAAAGAGGTGCTGACTCCTTTCTGCGCACCCTCCAGTACAGGAAAGCCAACACAAGCACCTCAGAGTGTGCAGCACTGAGACCAGTGGGCTACGGGACAGACTTCTTAAGCAAGAGTTGTTTATTGGATACCTGCAACTGACATGCACTTTCTACCTTTGTAGCAACTATATAAGAGCCATCTTCCTTTAAAAACTAGGAAAGAGGATTGGGGATGTGGCTCATTGGTGGAGTCCTTGCCTGGCATGTGTGAGGCCCTGGGCTCAATCCCCAGAAGCACAAAAAACAAAAACAAAACAAAAACTAGAAAAGAAAGGCTTAGAAAAAACAAATACCTACTCAAAGTTGCCTAGTTTAGAAGTGTTAAGTCATGCTTCATACCCACATATTTGATATCGAATTCCTTGTCTTGGATTGCTAAATTATGTAATTGTTTTTCTTTGATAGGATGTTCTTTGATAATTAAAATTATTTTCTTTTACCAGTTTAGAAAGAGATAAAAATAGAAACTCCAGAATTCTGAAAATTGGAGGATTTTTTAAACTATGTAAGAGTTCAAACAAGTAATTACTACTTCATGTTAATCTCAGCCAAGAGCTTTTTTCTCTACTTCTGTTGGTCAGTTCCAGTCACATCAGGATGTCACTTCTTTCTGTAGCCTTCAGCTCCTTCAGCAGGTCTTGGCCAGGGGTAATAGTTGTGTTATCTGTGCTCACATGATTTTTTGTAGTTACTGCCTTTTCAGCATTTTCTTTTCTCCTCCTTTGTGTTAGAAGGAGTTGTTTGTTCTTATTTTCTTTATTTTTTGGTACCAGGGATTGAACCCAGGGGTGCTTAACCACTGAGCCACATTCCCAGCCCCTTTTACGTAGAGTTAGGGTCTTGCTAAGTTGCTTAGGGCCTCACTAAGTTGCTGAGGCTGGCTTTGGACTTGCAGTCCTCCTGCCTCAGCCTCCTGAGCTGATTGTCTTATAGACATGTGCCAATGCGCCAGGCCAAAATACCTGCTTTCTTGAGCTAGTTCACATTCACTACAATTCACCCTTTAAAAATATACAGTTCAAGCCAGGCACGGTGGCTCAAGCCTATAATCCCAACACTTAGGGAGGCTGAGACAGGAGAATCGTGAGTTCAAAGCCAGCCTCAGCAATAGCGAGCAATTCAGTGAGACCTTGTTGCTACATAAAACACAAAATAGGGCTGGGGATGTGGCTCAGGGGTCGAGTGCCCCTGAGTTCCATCCCCAGTACCAAATATATATATATATATACAGTACCAAATATATATATATATATATACAGTACCAAATATATATATATATATATATATATATATATATATACAAATATATATATATATACAGTTCAGAGGCTGGGATTGTGGCTCAGTGGTAGAGCACTTGCCTCACATGTGTGAGGCACTGGGTTCTATCCTCAGCACCGCATATAAATAAATGAATAAAGAGCCATCAACAACTAAAAAAAATTTTTTTAAAGTATACAGTTCAGTAGATTTTAGTATTTTCAGGCTTTTGTGTAACGATTAGCATTATCATTTTTAGGTTTTCTTTCATTACCCCTAAAAGAAACCTTACACCCATTAGGAGCCACTCTCCATTTTTTCCCCTATTTCCCTACTCCCCTGCCTTAGACAACCAGTAATCTTTTTGTCTCTATAAATTTCCATGTTCTGCACATTGCATATAAGTGGGATCATACAGTATGTATTCTATGGCTGGCTTTTACCACACATAATGTTTATAAAGGTTTATTCAAGTTTGGAGCATGTGTTAGTGCTTCATTCCTTCTTAGAGCTGAGTAATATTCCACTATATAGACAAACCACATTTGGCTTATCTGTTCATCTATTGATGGACACTTGGGTGGTTTTCCTTTTTTACTCTTTTGGATAATGCTGCAATGGTCATTCATGTACATATTTTTGTGTGAACATTGTGTTCGGTTTTCTTGGGTTCCTACGTGGAAGCGGAATTACTGATTCATGTATAACTTTAGCTTTTGAACAACTGCTAGGCTGCTTTGTGAAGCAGCTGCACCATTTTACACTCTTCTCACAAGTTTACAAGGGTACCAATTTCCCTGTCTTCTCTCTAACAACAGTTATTTGGTTTTTGATTCCAACCATCCTAGTGAGCATGAAATGGTTTATCATTGTGATTTTTGATATGCATTTCCCTGATGGCTCCTTATTAAATTTTAAATTGCTCTAGGTTAGAAATAGTCTTACCTTTATTTCCCCCTGTTAAATGCTCATGGTGTTTTCTATATATTAATTCATAATAAATGTTTGAATTTGACCATTTTTAAATTTTTCAAGAAAGAGAGGTGGACTTTTACATTTTTAAACCTCCGAAAGTTTACTTTTCCCAAATCACTAACATTTTACCCTTACCCTGAATTCACACTTGTATCTAACATCACAGTTGGCCATTGTACTGTTTCTTGATCTCTCATTGCTAAGCCCTGTGCACCAAATGGCTTGATGATTACACGAGTGAATAGTTCAGCCTGATAGTTCAATAGCTCATGTTCAACTTGAATTGCTGAGTTTTTTCTGTGAACAGGTAAGTGTTCTGTTCCTGGTAATGCTAATATCCTCTTGAAAGATACAAGTAATACTTAGTGGCTTCATTTTATACTGCCATCTCCAGAAAAATAAAAGACTCAGAAGCTTGAATACTTCTAAAATAGAGTTTTACCTGGCTGATTATTGCATATGATCCAAATTGTTATGATGTGTTTGGGGTTCCCTTGTATAATACAATAGCCTCAAATTGATATGCATTTCTTACATGAGGAAGCCTATGAAATGTTTGCCTGGTAAATCAAGGGAGTTCATCACAACAGTTACAGTCTTTGTTATAAGGTACACTTAAAATACTTTAAAATGATAGATTAAAGAGTGAGTGATTTTTAAGGTTTTAGAGAAGATGTTAAAATTTGTCTGTCCTTAGAATTATAAGGGACCTATATTCACCTTTAGCACTGTGTCAATAGACACTTCAGCACAAAGTAAATAAGCACTGTTATGTGCTGGGAAAACAGGAGGGCTTTTTATCATTTAAATAACTTATTTTGGCAACATTTACTTAACCTTGTGAACAAAGCAGTTATTTATCAGCAAATCTTTATATAACTAAAAAAAGAATTTTCTCTAGTTTAGTTTACTATAAAAACATTTATTCTACTTAAAATGGAACACAATAAAGATTATTTTGGACAATTGCTAAATTTTACTGAAATTGCACTGAGATAATCTGGTGGTATTTAGTTACCTCTTTGATGCTGTAAGAGGAAAACATGAACATGTGATTTCATAAATCTGTGTGCTTTGGATTCTTAGTGAGATGGCCTCTTGAAAATAAAAAAAGATTCTGTGCTCTAAGTAGTGAGCCAGGGGGCTGGAATGAGTAAATAATAACTACAGGTGTGAGTTCTGGAGACAAAGTCAAAGAAGACAATCTATTCCTTAAATGAATGATTGCTCTTTACACTAATGTACCCTACTGCCATCAGATGTCTTCATAGTCATGGAACGGACTTGGCTCTGGTCTCCTGGCAAATGCTGTTTTCTTTATCACTCTTCTGGAAATTATTGTTATGAGAATCATCATGCCACTTTTTTCCCCCAGCTTGACGATGTATATAAGTTTTAAGAGTATAAGAAGCCATTGAAGTTTAGTTTTTTTATTCCCACTTATTCTAGTTGATATTTCTAAATATCTGTATCATTTTGCGTACGTTCTAATGCTATGCAATGATGCAGTTAATTGTTAAATGCAATTCTGGTTTTACACTAATAATTCTGGATATATTTTGCACAATTATGTGTTCAGTTATAAGTTTTATGAAGTCATAAACATATACCTATATGATTTCTTGCCATTCTTGAGTTTCATAGTAATGAGGGGTGAAGTGCTCTTCTGTCCCTTCTGTTTCTTGGCCTTCATGAATGTTGTCATGATCCTCCTCCTCTTCCTCATCTTGAAATCTCCCAAAAACCTGGGTCTTCAGCTGTATTGTTTGACCATTAGTGCTTCTTTGTTCACCATAATAAATACTATGTATATGAGGGAAGCAGGAGAAGATGTATGAACTTATGGGTTCTTTTAGCTTATTTTGGTCCACACGAAGGTATGTTAAATGGTGAAGATGTAGTGGGTCAATAGAAGGACACATCATTGTCACATTGATATCTGAAAAATACAAATTAATACAGATCATATCATGATTCTATGTCAGTTTTTATGTTACATGGGATAATTTTAAAAAAATATTTATAAGTGGTTTTAGGTTTATTATTTTATGCTAAGAAAATAAGAAAAATGAAAGTATAAATGAATTTTACATTACCAAAGTGAATATGGATTTATTGACTTTTCTGATTACTAAGAATTAATAAATTCTTAGTAGAAATAAATAAAGTAAAAATCATTCATAGTCCCACTACTCAGGATACTTATATTTCTTTATTTACTCTACTTGTACTATTTCCCAATATTCAAGTTGATAAAATTTTAGTAGGAAGGACTGTATACCTAATGGGAAACCTTTTTCTGAGGTCAATTTCTACCTTTTCCTTAGCCAATTTCAAAGCAGCCTTTTCTAACAATTTATAAAGCATAGATTATTAACAATTTATTCTTTAAAAAGTCAAAATACCTTTCTTGTTTATTAAAATATAAAATTTTACATACTTTCTATTTCATTATTTTCTAGGTATAGGTGTTCCAGATTTCTTGGAATGTAAAATGCTTGCTTCAATTTGTTGTGTCCAACGTTGAGCTCTATAAGGTTGGAAAGATTAAAGATGTTATATGGGATGTCTTGCAGTTTGTTGTGTGACATTCTTAGAGCATGAAGTTTTGGAAGTTCATCAAAGTATTTATCTGGTATAGAAGAAATTGAATTATTTTCTAAAGATAGATACATAAGTGAAGAAGGCAATCCAGGAGGCATTGATTCTAATCTGTTATGACATAGGTTGAGCTGCATTAATTTTTCCATTTTGGCAAGGTTTTTTTCTTTGAACACAGAATCATGAAGGTGATTATAACAGAGATCGAGCATAGTCAAGTTTACCAGCCCATCCATGGCACTTGTGTGCAGTGTGGATATTTCATTGTAACCAAGGAGGAGTCTTTCCAGAGATTTAGGAAGAGGAAATGGAAATTCTTCTAAATTGTTATGCTCTAGGTGAAGTTGTAGTAGATTTGAAAACTTTGCAAACACACCATAATCAATCTTCTGAGATTTAATTTTGTTATGGCTAAGGTTAATTTCTTTAAGATGAGTTGCATTGATGAATGAGTTTGCAGTAATAGCCTCAATTTCATTGAACTGAAGGTAGAGTTGCTGGATATGCATTGGAATATTTGGAATAGTCTTGAGTTTGCGATTGTCACAGTACATTGATGATGGAAAGTTAGTTGGACAGAAGCATTCACTGGCACAACCTAAACTATGCTGATAAAAAGGAACTCCATATTCTACATGTTGACGAAATTGGAATTCTGGTTCATAATCATCATTTGATTCTTGCTCATAATCTTCATCCCATTGATATGTTTCATATTGGCAGTATACTTTGTCTCCAAAAAAGAAGAAAAGGACATATACTAGACTTAAAAGGCCCATGTTCCTTTTTTTTTTAAAATTTTTGTCCTATTGCAAGGAGAAAAGGAAATACATTGTGGGAAAAATGAATAAAACTTAGAATAATGCTCATTTAAATTGACAGTTATATAAAATGTATTGTTATTTATACAAATATCCAGAAGAATGGGCAATAATGAAACCAAAAATAATGCTTTTGTACCAATGAAGCAGAATTTTTTTTTAAAAATCCCATATTGCAATGAACCAGAGTCAAAAGTCTAGTGTTGTAGCTTTTTACTAAGTAACCATTCTCTTTCATGAGAACCTCAGTTATCTTGCTTACTCCTCTAGTATTAGCCTACTCAACTATCTGGCATTACTTAACTACAGTCAGGTGCTCCCTCCAGTGTAAATGTTGGGTGTTCTTAGTAGCCATTTCATCCTTTAGTGATGGTCCCTACCTACGAGAGGAGAGACCTATGTTTGTACTCTAATTAGCTTTTGCTAATTAGATTCCTAGCCAAAATCCTTATCCCCATACCCTTCTATTACTGATACCCTTTTCTCCCCTTTGAAAGAACATAAAATATTCCCTTTTATGTGATAACGTGATACTTAGAAGTACCTGTTGAGTTTTCTCTTAGTGCTTTCTAAGTCTATTTTGCACCTTCAAATTGTCCTCATGAAACAGTTTCCAGAGTTTAATTATTAGGTCTTTGACTCTGCTTGAATAACTTCCTCAAATACAATATCTGTATCCTACCAAGTTATAGTTTCTAATAGATGAATCTTTACATTTTCTTCCTAACTTCCTTATTTCCACTAATATTTTAGTTAATTTCTAGATATACAAATATTCAAAACACAATTCTCCCTGTTTACCAGGAGTTTAGTCTAGTGGAGGATCAGAGGGGCATGGAGCACAGCGCAGCAGGACATTGTGTGGAGTAGGATTGTAGGGGAAGTTTCTTATACAATTAACACTTGTTTTGCTGAGACTTACATAGAGAAGAGTATTATATCTTGAGGAGACTGAAAATCTGCATTTCAGTCCAGTTACTGAATATATGTGGTTCTTACTTCAGTAAAATAAGCACTGGAATTGCCAAGCATGGTAGCATGTGCCTACGGTTCCAGCTACTTGGGAGACTGAGTCAGGAGGCTCACTTGAGCCTAGGAGTTGGAGACCAGCTTGGGTAACACAATGCAACTGTCTCAAATAAATAAAATGAAAGTTACAAAATTATGGTTGAAATTATACCTTGCCTGCTTATCTCACCTAGTAGTTATTGGTATCATTTGAGATATGCATGTAAAAGTACTTTGCAAATTGAAAACTGCTGTACACAGGTGGAATAAGTATATTGTTTAGGAAAAAGTCAAAAAGATCTTACCTCTTTTTCTGAGACCTTTTTTCTCTACCCTTCTCATACAGGATTTCGTGAAAGAATGAATGTTTGTAATGAAATGACTTATCTCCTATTCATCTAGAATGGTACTATCTTATATCAATATAATTGAGAAGATGTTACTTGAATCATTTTCTCTTGACGGAATACCATTTGATAAAATCTGAGTTTCTTGTCAGAAATTTTAAAAATGCATACAACGTAAATATCGTGTATATTTAGGATTTGAAGCAGTTATGCAACTAGAGTCAAAGACCCTTGATTCCTGTTCCTTCCATGATGTTGTTTTCCATTCTCCCCTTGTACCCATATCCTGGGTCTGGTCATTATCAGTACAGTAACCCCCTCATACTCTCAATTTTGAGCATCTCACACTATGACCACTATCTTCATGTAGTAATTCCAAATGCAATAATTCTTCAGTTTCAGTGAAATATAAAATATATTAATTCTACTGTCTTCTTATTGCACTTCATCCTTTATTCCCAATATCATGAAGACATACCACTCTCTGGCATTTATCCTAAAGAATTAAAATCATCATACTATAGTGATGTTTATAGCAGCATGTTTATAACAGCAGAATTCACAAACTATGGAACCAGCCTAAGTGTCTATCAACACATGAATGAATAAAGAAAATGTGGTATATACACACAATGGAGTTTTATTCATTCATAAAGAAAAATGAAATTGTCATGTGTAAGAAAATAGATGGAACTTGAGAATATTATGTTAAGTGAAATAAGCCAAACTCAAAGTCAAGGGTCATATGTTTTCTCTCATATGTGGAAGCTAGAGAGGAAAAAGAAAAAGAGGAACCAGGGGCTCCTGAAAATAGAAGAGAGACCAGTAGATAGAGGAAAGTGGCCAGGGGGAGGGAAGGGGGAGGGAAAGTGGAAATACTGGGGAATATTGGCCAAATTACATTGTGTGCATGTTCAAATATGTAACAACAAATCCCACTATATGTACAATTACAATGCAGCGATAAATTTGGAGAAAAATAAGTACAGGTTAAAAAAAGAAAAACAGGACTAAGCCAACTAGTCTTACACTCAATTCTCAACTACAACCTTAAGCCTTTCACAGCTGTTATACCTTAGTAAACAGCTAAGTTTTACCCTTAGTTTTACCTTTTCTCTCTCAACTACTGTCTTTTTTCCTTCTTTCAAGTGTCTAAAACCTCATTCCTCTTTACTGTTTTTGGATGATGACCTTACTTCCCCTTTTTAATCAAAAAAACAGGATAAAATAAGTATTTATTCCAATGTATTTTCTTATATTTATCCCTATAAGAAAATGCAAAACAATGGTTTTCTCTTTAACAGTATGATTTTGAAATACTTGAAGTTTCTTTTTGCAGATCTAGATATATTACATCTGTTGTTCATTCTGGATCTTCGAAGGAATGTTAGGGTTCTCACAGAATGAGGTGAGGATGATAATTTCCAATTGGACAAGCTGAGTAGCAGCATAGAAACAACAAAGTATGAATTATTTGAGAAATGGCGGTTAACTGTTGAAGGAGCAAAATAAGAATCTGGATAGAATAAATTCTGACCTAAAGAGTTTTCACTCTGGAAATGAACGCTTGATTTAGTGCATTAATGAATTTGAGCTGTTTGGTCTTTATTCTGCACTGTCATTGAGTGAAGTAGGAGAGTCTGGAGTGGAAGGTTAGGATTTCATCCCACAGGGCAGTGTTCAGAGCAAGCCAGCTCTCTGTGCCAGGCTGGAGGCTCCCCATGCCTCTGCTGTAATTGTTCTGCTAGGTACTGTATGTGATATGTTTAGTAAAGTGCTTTACAAATATTAGTGGTTAGTTTGATTGAGTTACTTTAGTTTACATATGTCTTGAATTATTTCTAACTGTGAAGCAGTGCTAAATTGGTGAGGAACACAGACAGGGTCCCTTCTATAAAGAGAAAAGTTTTATTTATTTATTTATTTTTTAAAGAAATGTTTTAATGGAAGAGAGACACACCACAAAATGACCCTTAACCTAAGGCAGAGAGGGTAGTATGGTTTATTGCAGGGACAGGCAGTGAATGCTGTGAGCCTGGTAGTTTGACCCTGCTTGAGGGAGACAGGGAAGTCTTTTTTAGACATTATTTAACCTAGATTTTGGGAGATTAGCAGAAATGGGTATAGAAAATCCTACACATCTTACTATGGACTATATTTTATAGGAAATTTTACAGGATTATATTATCACTCATTATACTACAGCATATAAATTGTTAAAGCATTTGTCATTCATAGTTCATTTTAGTCCTACTACAGCCACTAGAGTTGGGTCTGTAAAACTACTACCATCCCAGAAGATGCAGGTGGAAGCTGAGAGGTGGAGATGGGCCATGGCATTAGACCTAGCCACACAGGAGTCTGCCGCTGACTTGGCTGACTTGCACACAGGATTTTTTTTTTGTAACAGAGATTGAACCCAAAGACGCTTAACCACTGAGCCATATCCCCAGCCCTTTTTATTTTTTATTTAGAGACAGGGTCTCACTGAGTTGCTGAGGCAGGCTTTGAACCTACAGTCCTCCTACTTCAGCCTCCCAAGCCGTTGGGATTACTGGCGTGCACCACCACACCTGGCTCACACAGGAAATTTAAAAAGGGTGTTGCTCCCTGGCATTCAGTTTGAATTTTATCCTTGTGTTAATAACATTAGAAACCATAATTTAGCAAACTTACATTTGAGAATTAGAGTCTGTTGTTCAACAATTATGAAAAATTGGGGGGAAAAAGGATATGTGGATGATATTTTTGACCTTACACTTAATTACATAACTTTGACTAAAATCAAAACCTCATAACTGGGACTTTTCCAAAAATAAAGGGAATTCTTCATGCTGTCAACTCTTGTTCTTTGTGGGCACCTAAGAAGAAAGTATTTCCCTGAAGAGCGGTTTCTCCTCTAAACTCGAACTCGTTTTAAACATCCCCTCTGTATTTGTAACCCTCTAGTGCCACCTTGTCCTGCTCCCTTTTAACCAAGTGCAGTTTCCTGTCTGAAAGTAGCCTCTTTCTAGTCATATGCCCATCAACTATGATTCCTTTTCTTTGTCTCCTGTGATAATTTTTCCTGTTAATAATGATCTTATTTCTATTTATCCAACTAATCTCAACCATTTGCTAAGAATATTTTTGTTACTTTCACTTTCATATTCTTCAGTCTATGCCTTGTTCCTCCCAGGACAACTCACAGCAAAACATCAGAACACACATCAGTCATCTCATCTCCTAGCCCCTAATTTGTGTTGTTGTACTGAGGATTGAACCCAGAGCCTCACACATGCTAGGCAATGCTCTACCCCTGGGCTATACTCTTCACCTTGCAAGCTCTAATTTTTAACAAAATCAAGTACGATTCACTATTTATAAGTGCTCAAAGTTTTTTTGAATGGATGATTGAATTAGTAAGTTACAGATTTCATCTTGTTAGCAATGCTGCTCTTCACTAATGTTGATTATCTCTAGCATTTATTTTACAATTATGATTTCTTCAAATGAACATAAACAACTTGGCTATTGTCTTTTTTATGAATATTTTGCCTTAACAATACACTGTATTCCTCACTCTTATTATACTGTCTAGTAGAAAAATTAAAAAAGAAAGCTAAAAACAAAATAAATATATATATTCAATTTTTTAACATTATCCATTAATATCAATTCTCATATCATATATTGCAATAAAAGCTTCTATATCATACCATATCTCTTACATGGAGAAAAGCACTCATGCCTTTAAGACAGATTCTGATTGAAATTATTTGTAAAAATGAGGTATATTTACTTAGCTCTGGAAAGTTTAAAAGAATCATGACATTTTATTAATTTAAGGATGTAATTGATTCATTGGCATGCTACAGAAACAAAATATTAGTATGTTTCAGGTTTTCTCCAAAACAGTTTTAAATTTATGTAATTCTTTTGCTATTTAAAATAATCTCAATTATTTTTAGCCATAATACATTTAATTATTGATTACCATAAACCCAAGTAACTGTAGTAGATCCTTTAATAGATTGAATAAAGCATTCGTGCTTTCCCTTTCAGAAAAAGATAAATGAAAACAAAACATTCTATGTCAGGAATTTGATTAATAGAGAAATTTTGAGGAAAATCTTGAGTGTAATTTGTACAAACTCACTAGCACTATTAATGGACCAAAGACATTAGCTTTTTATTTTTATTTTTTTGTCATTTAAAATTGAGAGAGAAAAAAAGACCCGAGAGCAAGAGATAACTCCTTTAGCCTAAGAATCTTTTCTTTCTTAAAATTAAAAAAATATATAAACAAAATTGTTGGGTAACCTTATATTAGAAATTTAAACTCACTATACTTATTTTTCCCTAAATTTGCTTAATAAAAATTTTAATGTAATATTACTAGATTTTGCTTCCCAAAATTGTGCTTTTATGGTAGCTGCAGTCTATTTAAACATTAAACAAATCTAAAGTACTTTATTTTAACAGTATGAATACGTTCTTTAAAAATTGAAAATTATTTTATCATCATACCTGTTGAATTTGCTTTAGTTTTCAAGGGTTGATGAATTGCAAATCCTTTAAATGAATCAGAAATTCCTAAATTCTTTAACTGAGTCTCCTAAAAATCCACAGTAACTCTGTGTCCAGACAGGGTTGTCCCTTGAATTACTGTAGCAATTTAAGCAAATACAATCTGCTTGGAAAACACTTGGGTTGAATTAAAATTATGTATTTCTTTTCATTACACAAAACTCTGTGGGTTCAAATTAAGATGTTTGTGTTCTTGGTCAGATTTATGTGGCTTGCTTCTTTCTTTTCCCCTTGATTTTGGTTTGAGGCGTGGCAAGAATTTCCTCCAATATGAAAGGCAAACAGAACTAAATGAAACAGCATGTACTGATTACTGTTTTTATTTTCATTTTCATGCCAAAGAATTCTTCAAATTAAGGTCCACTGTGACAAGGAGGCCAGTGTCTCGACAATTTAAGGTGGAACTCAGAATTGTCTTTGGTCCCTGGGTTGTCCAACATCCCATGCCCACATCAGTGCTTCCCTTTGTTAAAGCAAGTAATCAGAATAAGGCACGTGTGGCATTTCACATCAAATTTATTCTTTTCTTTTGTTTTTGATAATAGAGATTGAACCCAGAGGTGCTTAACCACTGAACCACATCCCCAGCCTTTTATTTTAAACAAGTTCTCACTAGGTTGTTTAGGGCCTTGCTAAATTGCTGAGCCTGGCTTTGAATTCCTCATGTCTCAACCTCCTAAGTCACTGGGATTATAGATGTGAGCCACTTGACTGGCTCAAATGTATTTTTCAAATGCAGTAGATTGCATTGATTTCACAAATTAAAGATGTAACTTTTTCATACAAAAATTAATACCTTCTTTTCTATTAGCTATCCCTTTTCTCACCTTGCTCCTGAATATACTCATTCGAAAGCCTAATGACCTTTAAAATAAAAATGAATCCCTTGCTGTGGTAGTCATTGCCTTGTACTTTGAGAGTATATCTGATTTGACTATTTTTAGAAGTGTTCAAAATAGTCTTATTGTATTGAATAAGAGGGAATGAAAAGATTCTGTTGCCTAATAACTATTGCCTTTATTTGGCAGATTTAGAAAATGTCCCCATTTTACTGAGCCATCTCTCCTAAAGAGTAACATCTAAGGAGCTTGCTAGATGCTAGATTTTTGTGCTGTTTTCATATTTAAACAGAGTTAACTTGTGTCTCTTGGCAGTGGGCCTGAGTTCTTTTGGGGAGGGAAGATTCTTCCAAGCTTAAGCAAATAGGGTAAAGTAAACCCTGGAGTTCACTTTTGGTTCCTCAAAACAGTGTTTTCCATTAAGATTTTACATAAAACTCACAAGATTTATTTTGTTATGTTTCAGATTTAAGAAATATATACAGTGTTTCAAGTGATACTTTGGCAATATTGTAAAAATCTAGTCTGTTTGAGACATTGGTATGTAAAACGTGGCAGACCACATTTGGGCCAAGATTCCATTTTGTTACTGATCTTTTCCATATGTTTCCTATTAGTGTCTTTGTTCTTAAACCTCAGGCTTCCACACAAAGGAAAAGAGAGTAGATCTGTGCACTTTTTTGAAAAGTTTTAATGCTTCCACAGTTCTTTTGGAAGATTAGCAAAATCAACCACTTTGTTTTTATATAATTCTTCATTAACTGTATGATTTGAACTTATAGTAGTGGTTATGTTGTTCATGTTCCCAGCAAATGTGAAAAAATATTTAATCAATACATAGCTAGAATACATAGAATTAAAATTGTGTAAAATTTTAAACAGGATTGGCAGTGTTTAGGAGATCTAAATGCGCAGTGGTTCGATATAGGGGAGATGGTAGTTAGAGTCAGACCTTCCGGGAAAGTAGGAGCTGTGAGTGATAGTTGGTGACCAGTGATTTAGTTCATTGGTTTTAATTGTGGTAATTGGGAAGTCAGTTGAATTGGTGAAAAGTCTGAATTACATGCTATGATTATAATTTGATTGAAGTAGATATAGTATCTCAAAGTGAGTAATATATTCAGCCAGGAAAGGCCCTGGTGAGACCTGCTTAACTAATATGATAGGCATAACATGTTTTTATTCATTTGTTCATTTATCAACTTTTTTTTAAATTGAACATCTACTGTGTGTAAGGCAATTTTATATGCTGGGGACTTAGCAGTGAAAATCCTGATATCATGGAGGAGGAGATCAGAAAATAAGCATTTATCAAGTGGTGCAGAGTACAGTCAAGGAAATAAAGCAAGGCAGAGGGAAAAAACCAGATGAGGTGAGGAATGTATGGGTATACCCATATACTGAGTACTTGTGAACTAAGTTATTTTTTTTTAATGTTTATTTCTTAGTTGTAGGTGACAGAACATCTTTATTTTATTTTTATGTGGTGCTGAGGATCGAACCCAGTAGCTTTTGCGTGCTAGGCGAGCACGCTACCACTGCGCCACAATCCCAGCCCACTAAGTTATTTTTTAAAAATTTTTTTAGTTGTAGATGGACACAGTATCTTTATTTATTTTTATATGGTGCTGAGAATTGAACCCAGTACCTCACACATGCAAGGCAAGCACTCTACCACTGAGCCACAACCCCAGCCCCTAAGTTATTTATTATATGGCAGATGGAGGGAACCAAGCTTCTCACTGTTGAAGTGGGAGGTAACAGATAAGCAAGGACAGATGGTAAGAATGATCCACATCATGGTAGATTAGAGTTGGACACAGTAATGCAACTCATATTTAGCTAAATATGAGCCGGGATATTTATAGGTAAATTGGAATATTTATAGATACATATACTTACATGTGTTAGTAAATACATGGGTATCTCCTTGCTGAAACCGAAAGACAGCCCAGGAGCAATGAGCACACCTAGTAACCAGATCTTGGCTTCTTTATTTTTAATTTTTTAATTTTTATTTTTATTTTTGGCAGTACTGGGGATTGAACCCAGGGTGAACTCTTAGTGGTAGAGTGCTTGCCTCTACCACTAAGCCACATCCCCAGCCCCAGATCTTGTTTTCTAATACCATTTTCCAATAAAAGGAACCAGGGCTCTACCCCTTTGGGAAATGGCTGATTCCAGGAGGATTGAGGGAAAGTACAAGATTGGCCTGGAGCACTGGATAGCACTAGCAGGAAGCATTCAACAAAGGAAGAGGTCTGGGAACTTTCTGTACCTGTTGCTCAGTTTTGCTGTGAACCTAAAGCTGCTCTAAAATATATAATCTATGAATTTAAAAAGTGGGAGGCAGACAGTTTTAGAAAGTTCAAATATTTAGGTCTTAATATTGTGAGGGAGCAAGCCAAGAGGACAAAAGACCAGCACGGCTGGAGCTAATATCCAGGTTGGGAGTACAGGAGGCGTCCTCCCAGAAGCAACCAACACCAGCATCGAGGCAGATGTGTGCTTGAACATGTCTACCTCATGGCATTCTAAATGGAATCATGTTGTTTTTAGGATGGAGTGCCCAGGATAGCCTTGAACTCTTAGGTTCAACCTGTCCTACTGCATCAGCCTCCCAACTAGCTGGGACTACAGGCACACGCTACCACATGTGGCTTAGAATCATGTTTGCAAGGCAAATACAACACACAGCAAATGAGCTATTTCTATCAAAAGGCCATTTGGTAGCCCTACAGAAACAGTCCAGTCAATGTCACATTTGCCTAAGGCACACAGTCTGTCACTTTGTATATCTGCCCCCCCCCCCCCCAGGGCTGAGGAGCAGACACAACTTGCAAGTTTCCTTTCCCTCAGTATTCACTTTTTCTATAAATGGTGCCTCCCCGTCCCAGCCCCACCTACTCTCTTATGTAAGCCAGAAATTTAGGAGTTCTGTTAACAGTGCTTCCTAAAATGTGGTAAGAGGTCCACCGGCATCAGAATTACTAGGGATGTTTGTTAAAAATTTAGATTTCAGGGGCTGGGTTGTGGCTCAATGGCAGAGCGCTTGCCTAGCATGTGTGAGGCACTGAGTTCAATTCTTAGCACCATATATAAATAAATAAAGTCCATTGACAACTAAAATAATTTTTTAAAAAAAATTTAGGTTCCAGTATCTTTATACCTGGAAATCAGGGAATTTCCACTTTTAACAAGTGCCCCAGGTGCAATGAACACCTGAGAACCACTGATCTAATATGCCTCTTCTCCCTTACTCCCAAATTAGATCTGCCGCAGAGTTCTTTGTGTCATACATCTGAACATCTTTCTGGCCTGTCCATGCCTTGCCACCATACCCAGATATTCTCCTAGGATCCTGGCTGGTCTCCCTGTGTTCTCACATATTCTCCAGCTCCTTACTTTATATAAAAATTAATCTGATCTTACAATGTTTCTGCTTAAGATCCTCCAGTGATGCCAGGTGTGTTGGTCTATACCTGTAATCCCAGCTACTTAGGAGACTGGGGCAGAATTACAAATTTGAGGTCAGCCTGAGCAATTTAGCAAAGTATATACTGAGCTATACACTGTCTCCTGTTGTGAGTTCTTTGCATGTCCATATAATTTGGAGAGTTGGTATGTCCACTTCTATTGTTACAAGATTTCATAATGATCAAGTGCTGGGTATTTCAGCAGTGCTTAATTTGTTATTGGCACATAGTATGGACTTAGTAAATACTAGATGCTCTTATTATTCTCATCATCATCATTATTTCCTACTATTGTGAAGTGACTGAGATACTTTTTTTAAAAAAAATATTTTTTTAGTTGTAGATGGACACAATATCTCCATTTATTTTTATGCTGAGGATCGAACCCAGTACCTCACACGTGTGAGGCAAGCACTCTACCACTGAGCCAGAACCCCAGCCCCGTGACTAAGATACTTTATAAACAGACAAAGCATAATTCTTTTTGTCTCAGTTTTCAAATATTCCATTCCCTAATTTTCCTAGGTATTTTCAGCAGTCCAGCCATGTGTTAGAGTTTTTGCTTCTAGTTATTTGTCATCGTCCAAACTTTAAAAACATGATTAGTGTTTTAAGATTATTTTAAAATATATCTGATCTTTTTTTTTTTTCCAGACTTGTATAGCATATTAGAATAAGACTGCCCTCCCATGGTGAAAATTAGGTAATTCGCCCAGTAAATTTAATGGGCCTTTTTTTTTTTGAACCGGGGATTGACCTCAGGGGCACTCGACCTCTGAGCCACATCCCCAGCCCTATTTTGTGTTTTATGTAGAGACAGGGTCTCACTGAGTTGCTTAGCACCTCGCCCTTGCTGAGGCTGGCTTTGAACTTGGAATTCTCCTGTCTCAGCCTCCCAAAGTGCTGGGATTACAGGCGTGCACCACTGCACCTGGCTAGGGCCAATGTTTTTAGTGGGGGACCGGGGGGGGGGGCACTTTGAAATGTATGTATTTTAAAAAATATGTTGGAAATAAGAGAAATTATTTTATGGTTTCTAAATGGACAAGGCTGATTGGACCCCCGTAGCTATAGAGTCAGAGTAGCCAACAAACCCAGGCAGTCTGGTCCCTCAGCTTATCACGTGGCTGTGGTCACCTTGCTGTCTGGGGAGTTGGTTTTCATCTTAAGAGTCAGAGATGTAAACGTGGCTACTCCACATCTAAAGTTGTGTCCCTCCTTTGGCTTTTTGTCCTCCCAACATTTCAGGGGATGCCTTTTCATGTCTGATCCTCTTCTTCAACTCCATGTTAAAGTACTAGGAGTCACATTTGAGGTTTGTTAGTTTCAATATTAATGAATCAGTCTCCATATGAAGACATACAAATTGAGTTTTTTAGACTCAGTCTCAATGGATTAGTCTCCATATTTTCTGTGGACTTATGTGATATTGCTACAAGAACCCTGTAGGTGAAAGGAACTCTTTGATTTATTCATAATAGTAAATTGATGGGAAATATGGATAGGAGCTGGGGATATATATATCCAGGAAATAGAATTTCTATTACTTATGTTTATTCAAGCTAATAGTTAAGGAACTTGATTAAAGATGAATTTTTGAGATGAGAGAAATTTTTATACTGTTGGTGCCAATTTTTTGCAGTATGTCTGATGGAGTAAGTGAACAGATAGGTGTTGTAAGAATTGCTGAGGTGGAGCTTGGGCAAGGGAAAATGGGTGGAAAAAAGAAGGGGCTTTTGATGCTATGAAGTGGAAAGATATTATCATTTTTTGGTTGAGCTCAGAGCTTAAGTTATGAGTTACTAATCTTCCTAGATCATATGGAAGGAAAATTAATGTGTTCATTTTTGAGTAATTTTAAATTTAGTTTTAAAGCCAGGTTGAATAAGCTAACCCAGCTCCTACTACATTGAGAAATGTTTTAGTAGCTTTTGAAGAATTTTTATAGTCATGTAATTCACTAAGTGCAAATTTGAGGACTGATAACTTTATATTGTTGCCTCTTACTCCTATAGAAAATGAGTATATCATCTTCTTTCCTAGTACAAATAAATTAAGAGTTACAGCATTTGGCTCTGGTTTATCAGTATCTTGAGTACTAGCAGGACCTGTAGTTACTGTTTGAAATGTCCTCTGGGAGGGTTAGTGAGGAGTCTATCCTCATTAGAACTGTGTGGAAGCTTCCTGAGCTTGAAAACACCCCCAATGGTAGATTAAGCAGTCTCAGCAACCACAGCCCATCATGCAGTATTGATGCTGGAGAACCTTTTTAATTAAGTTTCCCATGTAAGAAATTCCTTGTCCTCTTGCCTTGGTTGTAAGCCAGAAACCCAGGTGAGGATCAGTAGAGCTCAGTGTCTGGATGGCAGTGTCCTTGCTTTGCTCACGTCAATGATTGGAACAAATGTTTACAGTGTCAGTGTAATAACATTAATTACAAATACATCAAGAAAAGTAAATCTAGTAGTCAAATCAGTGGTGGCCCTTTGAGGTGCTAGTGACCAGATGGAAGTCTTAGGTGCTAGGAGCATTATTTTAACCTGGATACTAGTTACATGTTATGCTTAGTTATAAACAATTATCAAGCTGTCTACTTATAAAACTTTGCATTTAGTAAATTTCATCAAAATTTCTTTTTAAGTCAATATTGAGCCAGGCCTGGTATTGCCCACCTATAGTCCCAGCAACTCTGGAGGCTGAAGCAAGAGGATCACAAGTTTGAAGCCAGCCTTAGCAACTTAATGAGGCCCTCAGCAACTTAGTGAAACCTGTCTCAAAAAATAAAACCAGCTGGGGATGTAACTTAGCAAAATGCCCCTGCGTTCAGTCATCAGTACCAATAATAATAATAATTTAAAATGTCAGTAGTAGACCTGGAAGGTGGTGGAGTAGAGGAGGTTGCTTTCCAGGCTGTTTCATGGTGTGAGACCGAGAAAGTGAGTAGACAGCTTCTCAGTAAGGTGGGTAAAAAAAAGGTTGGGGTGGGAGGGCTTTACTGAGATTTAATACTGGACATTCAAAACATATCAGGGACTCAGGAGGTTGGATATAATAGAATAAGGAAGAAATCACACACACACACACACACACACACAAACACACACACACACACACACACCTGCTGTGTGCCTGAGCAGCCAGCCCCTTTGCAGTCACAGCATTAACGTCAGTACAAAGCAAACCTGCATTTTTAGGAGGCCTGTGGCACATCTTGGTATGCAAAGATCAGAGATTAAGGACACTGCCAGACTGACCCAGAGGTGTGCTGCATAGTACTCTCATGTGGCAGAGATGCCGTGTCTCTCCTACAAGTCCATGGGGAGCCAAGGGAGGAGCCATCTTACAGCACTCTGGCTGGGGCCCATGGCTATGGATGCCAGGTCCTGGCAAGCCTGAGCAGGTCTGAAAATCAGGCCTGACAAATCCACACCACATGTCATGGAGCATGCCTAAGAGGCCAGGGGAAACTCAGATGCACAGAACGCTTCACACCGGAGGAGAAGTGGAAACCCACACAGCTCCCCTCTCCCCCTTGAGTTTGAGGGCTGCAAGACCAGCTGGGAGGGTCATGCTCTGCCAGGAACTCAAAGGGCCCAGGGTGAGAGTGGCTGAGTTTGGGGCTAAAACTGAGAGTCCAGGAAAGACGGAGTCTGTAGGTGAGCGAGCCGGCAAAGTGATAGCTGGGGTGCCTGCAGTATCCCTGCAGGAACCAGCAGCTGGTGGCCCCTGGAGGGCCACTGATTTAAAAATCTCCAGATCAGTCACCGTTCATGGAAGAACCTGAAGCCTATCTAGACCTGAACCCCATCGTCAGAAACTCCGCCTATGGGAACTCCTCTCACCAAACTCCAGCCCACTCTACCTAACATGGCCAAGATGAGAAGCTGAGAATTCCTGAACTCCCAACTAGCAACATGAGTAACAACTCAAAAAGAAGGACAGCCCCAGCCAATACTCTTGAACAGACTACATGGCTCAAAAAGAAAGGGAAAGATATTTGGCAATAGGCAAAAGACATATTTTCACTGACAATTTTTGACCATTGCAAAGGAAAAATTTACCTTTTCCCCTCTATTTAATTGTGAGCTGAATGGTTCATGGACACGTATACATATTTGTCTCTTTTTTCTCATTTCTAACGTTCTTTGAAGGCAGTTGTTTTTCATGGCTCAGTCTTTTAAGGGCTAAGGTGTTTGATTAGCATGTTTTGGGTTTTTTGGATTTTTTTTCCCTCTCACTTGTTTTCCTTGATTCTCTTTCTCTCTTCTTCTGCTAATAGCCAAACTTTATTGTTCACTCTCACTCTTCCTTTAATTCTTTACTTCTGTTTTCTCTCCTCCTCCTTCACAATCACCACATACTACATCTCTTCTGTTCTCTACTTGTTCGCCTTTCACAAAATTGCAAACTTACTGTTTTTACTGTGGGCAATAGCTGATCACGTCTCTTTTGTTGATGACATGACTCTTAGCAAATACAAAATAGAGACAATGCCTTGCATTCTATCAGATCATAATGGAATGATATTAGAAATCAACACTATAAAACACAAAATAGGGCTGGGGATGTGGCTCAGTGGTTGAGTGCCCCTGAGTTCAATCTCCAGTACCAAAAAAAAAAAAAAAAAGAAATCAACAATATAATAAAAAACAGAAGCTACTCTAACACCTGGGGACTAAATGACATACTGCTGAATGATCAATGGATTGCAGAAGAAATCAGGGGTGAAATTTAAAAAAAAAAGACATAAATGAGAATAATGACATAACATGTCAACATCTCTGGGACACTATGAAGGTGGTTCTAAGAAAAGTTCGTAGCTTAGGCTCGTTCATTAAAAAAATAGAAAGTTACTAAATAAATAATTTAACATTACACCTCAAAGTCCTAGAAAAAGAACAAATCAACACCAAAAGCTACAGAATATAGGAAATAATTAAAACCAGATCTGAAATTTAAAAAAAAAAAATGATTCAAAAGATCAAAGCTATATACGTTAAACCCAAGGCCAACATCATCCTAACCAAAGAAAAACTGAAAGCATTCCCTCTAAAAACTGGAACAAGACAGGGACACTCTCTTTCACCCCTTCTATTCAACCTAGTCCTTAAAACACTAGCCAGAAAAGTAGGCAGAATAAAGAAATTAAAGGGGTACAAATAGGAAAAGAGCTCAAACTGTCCCTATTTGCCTATAAACTCAAACAAATTCAGCAAAGAAGCAGGATATAAAATTAACACCCATAAATCAATTGCATTCCTATGTACCAATGATGAATCGGCTGAAAGAAAAATTAGGAAAAATATCATTCACAATCACCCCAACAATAAAATACTTGGGAATCAATCTAACAAAAGAGGTGAAAGACCTCTATAATGAAAAATATAGAACGCTAAAGAAAGAAATTGAAGAAGAGCTTAGTAGATGGAAAGATCTCTCATGCTCTTAGATAGGAAGAATTAATATTGTCAAAATGGCCACACTCCCAAAAGCACTATACAGATTCAATGCAATTCCTATTAAAAGTTCAATGATTTTCTTCATAGAAATAGAAAAAGCAGTCATGAATTTCATTTGAAAAAATAAGAGGCCCAGAATAGCCAAAGCAATTCTGAATGAGAAAAGTGAAGCAAGGGGCATCACAATACCAGACCTTCAATTATACTACAGAGCTATAGTAACAAAAACAGCATGGGGGGGTGGAAGAATAGAAGTACTTTGGATTCAACAAAGGAGAATGAAGGGACGGGAGCAGGGATAGGAATAGGAAAGACAATGGTATGAATCTTACATAACTTTTGTATGTACACATATGAATATACCACAGTGAATCTCCACATCATGAACAACCACAAGACTGGGATCCTAAATAGAATAAGATACACTCCATCTTTGTATAAACATGTCAAAATATACTTTACTGTCATGTATATCTAAAGAGAACAAATAAAAACTTTTTAAAAAGTCAATAGTAATTCAACTACTGAATCATTGGGAATGTCGAAGACAGGAATATGTTAAAGGATACCACCACTATACAATCAGCAAAATCTAGACTAAGGAAGATACTGTTGTTGGACAAACTGCATGGTTTCTCCATCAAATAAATTGTAAGAAAGAGATGAAGGGGAAATGTATAGTTTAAAAGACTTTGTATCAACTGATGGCATCTGTGTAGGCCTTATTTGGATACTGATTCAAAGTTGTTTAAAAAGTTGTGGAAATTTTGGAAAGTTGAACAATTACTGGGTGTGATGATATTAAGTAATTATAATCTATACCTTTATGTGATAATTTGTTATGTTTAAAAAGTGAGGGAAGATATTCTTTTTGAGGCCAAAATAACCCCTGTACCATAATCTGCTGATGACTTCACAAGGATAAATTTGTAGACCAATAAATATACGAATAGTAAATAAATTAAAATCTAGGAATATGTAAAATGGGTGCATTATGGACAAGGATTATTCCAGGAATTCTAGTTGGTTTGGAAAATGACCCTTATGATCACGATATTAACAAAATAAAGAAGTGTAAGATATCTCAGTATTAAAGAAAGCCATTTTACATAAAATCCAGTGTATCATTGTCAGGATGAAAACTTTCAGCAAAGTGGAATAGGAAGAGACATTTTAAATTGATAAAAGGTATCTACTGGCAAAAGTATTTATAGGCAATGTAACATGAGGAGCCAGGTAGGCTAGTTGTGATGTCAGTGAGGAAATAGTGAACTTGATCTGCCCCTGATGTTCAGCGTATACAGGCAAGGATGCAAAGATGTCCACTTTAACCACTTATATGCAAATTTGTACTAGAGGTCCTAGTAGTGGGATATAAGGTGAGAAGAAATAAAAATTATTTTTAGATGCACTTGACATGATTGTAGTTTTAAAAATCCAAGAAATTTATAAGCACACTATTAGAATTAATAAGCAAATGGATCAAGATTGCTGATTGTCAGTATGAAACAATCAATTTAGACCATACATTAGCAACACACAACCATCATAAAAAACTAGCATGCGTGATAACATCTGACCTATCCATAACCAAGGAGTAGCTTTCAAAAATGCATAAAACTTTTATGTGGACACTAAAAAACAATGACAGGAAATAAATTAAAGAACAGTTATTGTTAGAAAGACTCAGTATTACGAAGATGCTTGTCCTATTCAAAATGATCTACAGGTTTGTGGTAATTCCAATAAAAATTTCAACAGGGTTTTTGTGTAATTTTACAAGCTAATTCTAAAATGAATATGGAAATTCAGAAGACCTATAATAACCAAGACAATTCTGAGAAAGACTAACAAAATTGGAGGAGTTATATTACTAAATTTCAAGCACTTGGAACAAAAACTCAGATTTTAGAAATAGACATAGAGCCCAGAGATAAATTAGGTATATACATCACTTATGATAAAGATACCCCTAAAGTCAGTGGGTTAAAGATAATCTTTCCAATAAATGATATGGAAAAATGGATTTTTCTAAGGGAGGAAAGTGAATTTTCATGCATCTCTTACACCAAACACAAACATCAATTCAAGATGGATCATAAACCTTCAATATGAAAGATAATAAAACATGCTTCCAGGAGAAAATAGGGGCAAGTAGCTTCATACACTTGGGGTAGGCAAAGATTTCTTAAGGAAGAAGTAAAAAACACCAATTATGAAGTGAAAACTTGATAAATTGGACATCATTAAAAGTAAGAATTTTTGTTAATCAAAAAATACCGAATTTTCAGTAAAAAGTCACAGCCTGAGGAGGGATATAGTACATATAGTGATCAAAGACTCATATCAGGAATGTGCAACTAACACCTGTAAATCAGGTGAAAAAAAAAAACAGCTCTAAATTGGCTAAAAGACTTGGACAGGAATTTTATAAAAGCAGCCACCCTGTTGGCTGGTATGCACATGAAAATGTGCTTAATGTCCTTAGTTATTAGAAACGTGCAAACTAAACCACAAGAAGATTGTATTGCTTTCCCACCAGAAAGGCTACACTTAAAAGACTAACAGCTGGACACGGTGGTGCATGCCTATAATCCTAGTGACTTGGGAGGCTGAGGC
The DNA here is from genome assembly GCA_028644305.1 of Xerus rutilus. Lineage (NCBI taxonomy): Eukaryota > Metazoa > Chordata > Mammalia > Rodentia > Sciuridae > Xerus > Xerus rutilus. The sequence goes on along the minus strand of CM053412.1, from coordinate 61,230,223 downwards.
AGGAAGATCGTGGGTTCAAAGCCAGCCTCCGCAACTTAGCAAGACCCTCTCTCAAAATATTAAAAGGGCTGGGAATGTTGCTCAATAGTTAAGCACCCCTGGATTCAATCCCTGGTACCAAAAAAAAAAAAAAAAAAAAAGGACTAGCAGTATCAATTGTGAATAAGGTTGGAGAGCAACAAAAGCTCTTAAACATTGTTGGTAAGAATGTCAGTTGGTACAATTGTGGGAGAACTACTGACAGTGTCAACCACAGCTAAAAATGGGTCTATCCTAGATTCAGCTGTTCTACTCTCAGGTATGTATCCTATGGAAATGGATGCATATGCCCTTAAGAAGATGTGCCCAAGCATGCTTGTAGCAACTTATTTATATAAAATAGTCCCAAACTAAAAACAGCTCGAGACTTTCATTCAACATTAGAATGAAAAAAAATATGCTGGGATATATGCAGTTGAATAACTTTTTGTTTATTTTTTTGTTTTGTTTTGATACTGGGTATATAACCCAGATCTTTATGACTAAGCCACATCTCAGGCCCTTTTCTATTTTCCATTTTGAGGTAGGGTCTCACTAACTGGCTTAGGGCCTCACTAAGTTATTGAGGCTGGCCTCAAACTTGCAGTCCTCCCATCTCAGCCTTCCGAGTTGCTGAGATTACAAATATGTGCCACTGCACCCCACTGTGGAATATTCTTTAGTAATAAAAAGGAATTTGCTGATATATATGACAACATAGATGCATCTCATAGCTTTTATGTTGAGTGTGTTAACAAATGTGGCCTCAAACTGCTTCCATACATTTTCCAGTTTGGCTTAATAAAGGCTTATCCATACATAGTCAACTATAACCTAATTTGTTACATAAGCAGACTGTGACCTACTCTCCTAACAAGTAGCTAAATTTCAGCCAATTGCAAGCAACCAACTATTCAAACCATGTTCAAATAAGACAGATTCAAGCTGTAACTAATCTGACTATTCTGCCTCACTTCCATTTTCTGTACTTAAGTTTTTTCTGGCTCTACATATAATCTGCCTTTTGGTTGGTGGACTCTTCTAAACCATTCTCTTCTAAACCATTTTGTGTCCAGACCATTACCCTATTTTAGAATCAGAGAAAGCCAGTTAAGATCTGCAAAACTAGATTTGTTTATAATTTTCTCCATTTTTGGTACCAGGGATTGAACCCAGAGGAGCTTACCACTAAGCCATATCCTCAGCCCCCCACCTTTTAAATTTTTTATTTAGAGACAGGGTTTCGCTAAGTTGCTTAGGGCCACTGCACCTGGCATCTCTCCTTTTTTCTTTTTTACAGTACAGGGGATTGAACCCAGGGATGCTCTACCACTGAATGACATCCCCAGACCCTTTTAAAATTATTTTAAAATTTTTAGACAGAGTCTCAGTATGTTGCCCAGGCTAGCCTTGACTTGAGATGCTCCTGCCTCAGCCTCCCAAGTTGCTGAGATTACAGGCATGGACCTCCAGGCCCAGCTGTAATTTTCTCTTTTAAGAAGCAGAAGAAACTAGTGACTGGAGATTTATGTGTATGAGTTTGTTTATTTGAAGTTCAAGAATAGACATAATTAATGGATGGCAATGTACACTATGAAATTAGTGTCCTTAGTGCCTAGGGTAGTGGGTATGGACTGAGAAGGAGTGTGGAAGAAACTTCTAGTTGATAGACGTGTTTGGTATCTTGATCTTGATCTGCTTTGAATAATGGTACTGGGAGGGCTGGATATCCTTGTCACACCATATGCAAAACTTACCTCCAAATGGAACAAAGACCCTCATTGAAAGAGCTGAAAGTATTGAAAAGAAACCCTAGATGTAAATATTCATGGCCTTGGATTAGGCAACTGTTCTTAGATGTGACACAAAGTATAAGCAACAAAAGAAAGATAAATTGAACATCACCAATATTAAAAGCTTTTGCATGTCAAAAGATGCTGTCAAGAAAGTGAAAATATGAGTCACCTAATGGGAGAAGAATTTTGCCAATCATATATCTGCTAAGGGAATTGTGTGTAGACAAGAATTCCTGCAACTCAATAATTTAAAAAATAAAACTAATTTTAAAATGGATGAAAAATCTAAATAGACATCTCCACAAAGGAATGGCCAAACATTGAAGGAAAGCATCAGAAGAAATCAAAACCACAGTGAGGACTTTTGAACCAGGTGGCAGTTGTCATGGGTTACTGGTATCTCTTCTTGGTTGCATCCTCACCATGGCCCAGCAGCTGGCCTGGGAGCAGGGCATCACCCTGCACGGGAGCGATCGTGGCTGAGTAGTAGTAGTTCTTTTTTTTTTAGTTGTTAATGGACCTTTATTTTATTTATTTATATGTGGTGCTGAGAATTGAACCCAGTGCCTCACACATGCCAGGCAAGTGCTGTACCACTGAGCCACAACCCCAGCCCCTGAGTTCCTCTTATTCCCTGCCAGTGTGACATATATCCTTCCAAAACCTTCACTTGAGTGCTAAGTATGAACTCACCTTGCAGATAACTATTGACCCTGAGCTCATAAAGTGTAGCAGTGTGGTGGAATAGGTGAAAGCTTGGCTCTACAAGGGCGCAGTTCAGAAGCTGGTGGTGGTCATTGAAGGGTGACAATTTGATATTGAGTGCGACAAGACTGCAAAAGATGACAGGTTCATTTGATCTATTGATTTATAAAGACAAAGATTTGGTTGTACCTGAAAAATGGGAAGAATTGGGACCACAGTTCATTACCAATTCTGGGGAAGTCCGTCTTGGCTGATTTACTACCGTGATCCACAAAGGAAACAGCATGGTGGCCTACAAACTTCCTGTCAATGAATGAGGGTGAGATGAGCAAGATCAAATGTGGTTTTCTTGAAACCAAGTCACCTGCAGTTGATGTGTTGTATTTCATTGGTTACTTTTAGCTAGGGAGCCAGCACTGTCCTGGATGAACTTCCTTTAGGGTTAAGGTAATGAGTAAACTGCTCGGTTGTTCCAGCGCAGACTGCAGGTTTGTCAGCATTGCAACAAATTCCTTTGAATGTGATAGTGTAGATGGAGAGTCTTTTCCAACAAAGCTAATTACTTTTCTAAATTGTTTTGGTCATGTAACTTGACTCAATATAGATAGATATTTGAATATAAATAATACAGCAAAAGAGCTCTGAACATTCCTGAAAGTGTAGAAAAACTGCTTTGTTTGACATTAATTATATTGTATAGTTTCCATGTGCAAAAAATGCTCATTATTTGGCTTTAATATATAGAACCGAACCCATGAAGCAATGGATAATTATATTGCTTAATTCTTATAATATAGAACTTTGAAAATGGTTTATAAATCAAGCTTTAAATGATAATAGTGAATAAAGTTAAATCTATATGTTTAAAAAAAAATACCCACAGGGAGGTACCATTGCATACTGCCCAGAATGGCAGTAATCAGAAAAATGACAGGGACTGTGAATGTAGCTCAGTGGCAGAGCACATGCTTTGAATGTGCAAGCTCTTGGGTTCAATCTCTAACACCAAAAAAAAAAAAAAAAAAGGACAATAACAAGTACTGGTGAGAATGTGGAGAAATTGGAATCCATATGAATTCTGGTGGGAATGTAAAATGCCGCGGCCTCAAAAGGAGCATAGTTACCATTTGGCCCCAGAGTTCCATTCCTAGGTTTACACCCAAGACAAATGAAAACATATGTCCACTTAGAAATTAGTCACAAGTGTTTATGGCAGCATCATTTGTAACAGCCAAAACCCAGAGATAACCCAACTCTCCACCAATTAATGAATGGATAAATAAATGTAGTATGTTCTTAGTAATAAAAAGCAGTGAACTACTGACATGCTACCACCACATGGATGAACTTGGAAAACATTAGGCTAATCAGAAGAAGCCATTCACAAAAGACCCCATGTTACGATTCCATTCACATGAAATGTGCAAGTAGGGAGATCCAGACAAGTAGGCTTGCCAAGGTGTAAGTAGGGAGAGACTTTTGATGGATATGTGGATTATTTTTGTGATTAAAATGTAAAATTGATCACAGTGATGGTTGCATAACTTGGTGTACTGAAGAACTGTATACTTTAATAGAATTACACAGTACATGAATTGTATCTTAGTAAAACTTATTTAAAACAATAGGGATGGGAGTATAAAATAATTATAAATTACTAATTCTGGAAATTAAGTATAAAGTATGTGGAAATTTATCATTGTTTTGTCTACTTTTGCTCCTATTATAAATATTCCTCAGTAAATAGATAACAGTCAAACTACAAGTCGTCATGTCAAGTCTTTTGGCTACTGCAGCAGCAAGTGGCATGTGCTTTCACTCCTTGGCCTGACTGTCCCTGTGATCCTCCTTCAGATCCTTTGCATCCTTTTCTGTGTATGGGTTCATTTCAAAGCAGTTATTTTAATTTCACTGACAGAGCTATCATTGCTGGAAATTGTTCCTGGTTAGCTCTGCTCAGAGGTGATTGGATGGGAGAGTCTATTCCAGAGCTCCCCAGAGCCTGCCATGGAAGTGTAAAAGATGCCTTCAGTGACCCTGTAAAAGTGCATTGGGGAAAAATGCCAGCTGCCCCCCCTCACGTCAGGTGGAGTAAAGCGCACGTCTGCATGTAGGAAGTGTGGGCCACGGCAGGGCTGCGGGAGGTGGTGAGCTGCTAGAGTGGGAGAAGACGTGAAGGATGAAGGCATGCTGCGTCCTTAGGACGAGAACACGTTTCATTCAGAAACACAGAGCCACTGCAATGCGTGGTGTTGGGAAGGGGGCAGATGACCAAGACACAGTCACTGCAACCAGCATGTCCTGAATCCTTTGGAGAATGTGGGAGAGGGTCAGGATACAAATGGCTACAAGAAGTTAGATCGTGACAACTACAAAGGAGAAGCACAGTCCACTACTACTGGGAAGACTTGGGAGATGAGCCAGAGTCCACATCAGTTGATGTGAGAATTAGGAAGACAGTTGAGATGCATAGTTTGGACACAGACATTTGAAGTTAAAATGTTGACAGATGCAGAGGATGGTGTGAACGAAGACACAGGAGCAGAAAATGAGAGTGTATTTGAGAAATAGGAAGTAATCTGGAGCTGGACCGAGAAATAAAAAACTCGAAAATCATTATTTGAATGTAGCTGATAGTCTTAAAAGGTAGTCTTAAAGTTACGAAGTGTTCTTAATTCAGTCATCAAGGAAAAGTATAAGATTTTGATGAAGGGAGTGACATAATTAATCCAGATAGCAGCTTATTAGACTGAATAAGCAAGATGAGGCCAGGAAACTATTTTGATATTCCAGCTGCAATTGTGATTTTGATACAGTTACTGAGGATAAAAGGAGTCTCTTTATAGGAAGGCAAGGAAGGACTTGCTGCCAACTCGGCTGTTTAAGAGGGTCACAAATGGGCTGGGGTTGTGGCTCAGTGGTAGAGTGCTTGCCTAGCATGTGTAAGGCACTGGGTTGGATTCTTAGCACTGCATAAAAATAAATGAATGAGGGGCTGGGATTGTAGCTCAGTGGTAGAGTGCTTGCCTCTCATGCATGAGGCCCTGGGTTCGGTCCTCAGCACCACATTAGAAAGAAATAAGATAAAGACATGTGTCCATCTACAATTAAAAAAAATATTTTAAAAAATGAATAAAATAAAGGTCCATCAACATCTACAAAATTTTTTTTTAAAAAAAAAGGATTATGAATAAATGACTCCTTAGAAGTTTAGAACCTAAATAAGTGGGAGGAAAGACATAGTCAAGAGGGACCATGAGAGTTTGAAGGAAATTGTTTAAGAGGTTGATTTTGATGGCACTGGGTGTGTGGGGATGGCACTGGGTGTGTGTGTGAATATTTGAGTTTGCTTTTCAAGGTTTGTTCCTCATGAAAGAGGTTAGCATGTGAGATGTGAATTTTGGATTTGGGTAATGGCTAAACACAGAAGCAAATGAAATTGTTAGAGGACAGAGAGAAGAGGTCAAAAGAAGAATATTAGGGAACTTTAGCCACTAAAGGACAACCAGAAAGGCATGGTGTAAGCCAAGTGAGCAAAGAAGTCCAAGGAGTGTTAAAACTAAGGAGGAAATGTAGTTGTATCATCCAAGTGAAAAGAATGAATCAAAGTTGCTGGTATCAATTCCATATCTGCCCCAAATAGTTTAAATCTTTGTTCCTCAGTTCCCACACCTAAAAAAAAACAGGTATAACTAAAGGTACCTGCTTCATAACTAAAGGTACTTGCTTAAAGGTACTGGCTCAGTGGTAATAACGCTTGCTTAGCATGCTTGAGGCACTGGGTTCGATTCTCAGCACCGCATATAAACAAATGAAAAAAATAAAAGTCCATCAACAACTAAAAAAATATTTTAAAAAAAAAGTGACGAGATAACCAGGGATGATGGCATGTACCTATAGTCCCAACTACTCAGGAAGCCAGGGTGGGAGGATCACTAGTGCCCAGGAGTTTTAAGTCTAGCCTGGGCAGCATAGCAAGTCCCCCCCCAACACTTTTTTTTTAAATAAGCAAAAAGGAATTGTGAATGAAAGAGAAACAGTGTAGTAGCTTAAAGGGGAACAAATATTAAGGGTGGTTTTTTTTTAAGCCTTTGTCTTAGTGACTTCAGTAAGTGGTTTTCTTAAGGTATTATACTTGTTTCATGAATTTTGATGACCATTTTTATTGTAATAGTTGGGAGGAAATACAGATTCATAGTCATTGAGACTCTTTGTTGCCTTGAAAGCCTTAAAAAACCTAGTAAGTTGTTGTAACTCATTTGTTTTCAATATTTTTTTTAGTTGTTTATGGATCATTATTTATTTTATTTATTTATATGCAGTGCTGAGAATCGAACCCAGTGCCTCACGCATGCTAGGGAAGCGCTCTACCACTGAGCTACAGCCTCAGCCCTTGTTTTCAATCTTGAATGGATTTCGACTGGATAATATTTTGTATTTACCATAAAATGTTTTGTAGCAGAAATTCTTAATGAAGTTTTGGTTATTTATGATTTTTATTAATGATTTGTTTTTTGCAAACTTAAAACCTAAAATGGCTAACAGCTGTGGATGGAAGACACAAACATTAACTGTGGGAAGTTAATTGCAGGGATTTCTGGAATCATTTCTGTTATTTAAACATTTTTGTTCTGTCTTTTCTTTTTAGAAAAATATTAACTTAGCTGCTCTAAACTGTTTTGATTATTTAACTTTAGCACTAATCTTAGGATTTGAATAATTTCAAGAAATGGATTTTTCCAATCTCATTGAACATTTTATTTTTATATGTGTTCTTATCAGGGCCCCGATATCATGATTTATTTTATTTTTGTTGTAGAAAAATCTTAAAACAACTCAAACTTCATACAATATTTTGATTTTACAATAATTATCCTTGCAGTGTTTTATTTTTAAGGACTTAATGATCTTTAATTTTTTTGTTTGTCCATAGTTGTCTGGTATAATAGTTTCTCATGTTTTATGAACTTTACGGTTTACAAAGCATTTCACATTCATTTTTATCATTCATAACTACTTCACTGATCTGTGTTGTTACCTCTATCCTGTAAAGATGAGGAAGCGGGATCCAAGAGGTGGTGACTTGCCCGGGGTTGGAAATGGGGCTGGCTTTCTAGCTCAGAGCCCTGCATCCCTCTCTGTGTACTGGTAATTGACCTTTATTATTTTGTTTTATTTTATGTATGTATTTGTTGGGGTTCTGGTGATTAAACCCAGGGCCTCACACATGCTGGACAAGCCCTCTCCTACTGAACTACATCTCCAGCCCAATCTTTTGTTATTTTTAATCACACTCTGATCTTCCCTCTACAGTTTTTGCCAAAGTAGCAGTTTCATTACAGATTTTCAAATTTATGTCTCCTTAAAAAATTAAGTAAATTTCCTGTTATGGTAATTGTTCTCAACCAATTGAGATTTTGTCTCATCTTCTGTCCTCCTCAGGAAAACATAGCAAATTCTGGAGAAATTATTGATTATCATGATAGAGGTAAGCAGAAGATGCAGGTGGTGTTAGCCTCTAGTGGGTAGAGACCAGGGAACTGCTGAAACATTATACAGTGTAGAGCCATCTGGCCCAAATGTCAATAGTGCCAAAGTTGACTAACCGCTGTCAAGAATGAGATCTTCATATGTAGCTCAGTGCTGGAGTGCTTGCCTAACATGTGCTAGACCCTGGGTTCCATCCCAAGCACCACAAAAGATAGAAGGAGATTTTATATACCCATTCTTAATCTTGATATTCAACCCTCCACCCCTTTTATATATTTTTTCTCCCCTACCAAAGAATTAAATACAGTTTTTGAGGATAGTTTAACTTAAAGGTGCAATTATCTTTAATAGTGCAAGACTTATATGATGTTTTTTAGTGGTTAGAATAAACATTAGCTGGGCATGGTGGCACACACCTGTTATCCCAGGGACTCAGGAGGCTGAGGCAAGAGGATTACAGATTTAAGGCCAGCCTTCAGTTTAGTGAGAATCTCTCAAAAAATAAATAGGGTTTGGGATGTAGCTCAGTGCCAGAGAGAGGGAGAGGAGAGGGGCAGAGAGAGGAAGGGAAAGAAAATTATTGCTGCTCTAAAAATGTCATTCATAAATTAGATTTTTCTGAAAAAGAACTGTGTTCCCAGGTGAGAAAGGACTTAGACCAGAGCACAAATATTTTATTTCAAACCAATATTTTTAATGATGTTTTCCTTACTTTCTAATTTTACTTAGCTTATACTGAATGCCAATTTAAAAAAATGAAAGTATTCTTAACTTTTGTACAGAGTCTTCAGTTTCTGTTTGTAGTAGTTGATTCATTGCCTATTCCATTAGACCACGTGTACTTTTCAGAGTTGTCCAGTCTACCGTGTATTTGAAGAGACAAATTAGCGTAGAACTGACAGTGTTCAGAGTCTTCCAAACAAAGTCTGTCCAAGGGACATCCTGAAAATATTCCTTAGAGTTGAGGTGACAATGTTATTTAATCTAACAATTGACATGCTATTAAGAGCTTATAATAACTGATAACAAAAAAAATTGTGAGTTACAGATTTTATATAAACACTCACTATGCATTTTTACAGAGATTTTATAATCAGGTAATAATTAAGAAAAAGAAAACAATGTGCTATAGCCAAAAAACCAGCTTTTACGAATAGCATCTGTTGATTGGTAATGAATACTTACTGAAAGTTTTATTGCAAGAAGTTAGTTTTAAACATAAAAAACAGGGTCTAACAAATGAGAATTTCAATATGGTTATATCAAACCATACTTGAACATGACTAGCAATATTACAGTACTATCCAAGTTATTAAAGAAAGAATAAGAATAGTATACTGTACCCTTCACAGAGCTGTCCTCGTCAGTCTTGTTTTTCTGACAGCAAATGAAAGAGTACAGATGTTGCTGAGTCAAGCATTCCACTTACAGTACAGTTGTTTTGAAATGCACTCGATAACAGAAGGTTAAATACTGAATGTCTATTTTTTTGTTACTGAGAAAGGAATGTTCAAGCAAGAAATTTATGTAAAATCATTTGTATACAGAATGAAACTGCAAATACATGCTTATTTCTGTTAATCCTTATGTATCAATAGTTTGGCAAAATTCTGTTGAAATTTTTTGTCATTTACCATATGGGATAGATTTTTGTTTATGTATATAATACCACCATTATTAATAGAGTTCAAGTATTCCAAATGTAAGAATTTTTTAATTTTATATTCAGCATACATTACTAATTACTTTCTGAAGTTCCCAAGCTGAACACTCATTCTGCTCAAAACACAACGAAACGTTGCAGGTTGTATCTCCCAGTACTTGACTGGGTTGTGGAATAAACTTATTGCACTGTATAAAGATTTCTTCATCTTTGGCATTGTAGGACAGAAGTCATTCACTCCCACTTTCGTAATTGAATTAGAATGAAGGAAGATTATCTGTTGTAGTAGGGAAAAAAATGGATTAAAAATACCCAGAAAATGTAAAAAGAAGATATTCTGTTTATAGTCAGCGTTTATGACATTATTCATCTGTTTATTTTACATCGACTTGAATGTATTTTTACTTAAAAGAGATACACTTGTTTATGTATGTTAAATACCTGTTCTAAGAACTCACAGTTCACAAGGAAATATTTGGGAGAGGGCGTGTAGGGCATGAAACTGGTGCCATTGGCACCAGGCTCAGAGCACACTGCCTGAGGCCCCTTAGCTCCCCCCACTCCTGCTGTGTGGAAATAGTTTTTTCAGTGCCATATTTACATTAATTTGTTTTGAAAGTATGAGAAATGAGCAGAGAAATGAAATTCAGTGATCCAGGATTTCAACTCACAATGTGAACGTGAAGGAATGTTAGCTGGCATTTTCTATGGTCAGGGAAGGAAGTGTAGGACTGCTTTTTTGTATGTTGTTTTATAGAAAGATGTGTCTGTCAACATCTTAAATACATATTTGTAATACTACATCAGTAGTTGAATCTTCATTTTGCACCATTTTGGACAAAACAGTTTTATAAGCTGCATATATGGTTTTTAAAATTATTTCTCATAAAGAATGAAGAACTTTCATTCCCTTTCTGTTTCTTCTTTGGGCTTTTAGATCTGGGAAGTAAAAGCAAACTACTTAACTGATAGCATTTTGGCATATTAAAAAATTGGAGCCTTTTGCTGGCGAAGGTCAGCTTTGACTCTTATTGCCTCTAAATTTTGCTTTTATTTCTTGCTAAGACTGATCTATGATTATGAAAACTCCAGGCATTGCTAAAATGTTTGTTTGATATTTAACTCCCTTCTGTCCCATATTAATTTTAAGATTTTGTGAGAGATGCTGTGTGTGGTTCCTCTGCATGTCCCCTGCTGCTCAGTATCAGAGGTCAGTGTCTTTCACCACAGCTCTGACCTCACTGAGAGTGACAACAGCCTGTGTGCAGGTGTGTTTACTTTGTGAATGTTCATTGAATTGTATACATGTGACATGTGTTCTTCTCTGTGCCACAATTTTGTTCATTTAAAAAATGCTAATAAGCCAGGTATGGTGGCGCAAGCCTGTGATCCCAGTGGCTTAAGGACTGAGGCAAGAGAATCTGAGTTCAAAGCCAGCCTCAAGAATTTAGCAAGGACCTAAGCAACTTAGTGAGAGCTTCTTCAAAATAAAATATAAAAAGGACCGAGGATGGACTGAGATTGTGGCTCAGTGGTAGAGCGCTTGCCTAGCATGTGTGAGGCACTGAGTTTGTTTCTTAGCACTGCATATAAATAAATAAAGTCCACTGACAACTAAAAAAATATTAAAAACAAAAAAAGGACTGAGGATGTGGTTCAGTGGTTAAGTGCCCCTGAATCCAGTCCCCAGTATCAAAAAAATAAATAAATAAATAAATGAAAATTTAGTAAGAGTGCAGGTAGATGTGAGAGATGAGAAGTTGGAGTCTGAGTGACACACAAGTAGCAGATGTGAGATCAGGGAGGACCTGCTTGAGGTGGGGCAGACTGACTGTGCTCATGGATGGCAAGTGTATGCATGCAGCTTTCAGAAATGTCAGAGCAGGTGTTACCCCAAGACTCAACCTGCACACAGCACATCCTTAGATGGCTGTGTTTCTAAGGCATGCAGTAAGCAAGACTTGTTTAAAGAGGGATCAGAATGAAATCTAGAAGAAGTTGAGTGCCCGATGCCCCATTGTGTTCTCAGTGTTGTTCTCAGGATGTCTTTTATTCTTGGAGAGAGAGGCTTTGCATAGTAAAAAAGAGCATGAGAAAAGTGGATTAAGGTGGAAATATATCAAGTAGGGATTCTTGATCTCAGGTCTTAGATAAAAACCATGGAGATTTGTGAAAGTCCTAGAATTATGTGCAATCGCATCCAGGACCTTATGCGTGCTAGGCAAGCACGCTACCACTGAGCTACATCTCCACCCCAATGTGAACTTTTGATGCTCCAAAGAATGACTTTCAGTCAATTATATATTCTGGTTTGAATATTTAAAAAAGCATACCTACGCCGGGCGCGGTGGCTCAAGCCTGTAATCCCAGCACTTAGGGAGGCTGAGACAGGAGAATCGCGAGTTCAAAGCCAGCCTCAGCAACGGCAAGGGGCTAAGCAACTCAGTGAGACCCTGTCTCTACATAAAACACAAAATAGGGCTGGGAATGTGGCTCAGTGGTTGAGTGCCCCTGAGTTCAATCCCCAGTACCAAAAAAAAAGCATACCTACTTCTAATCTAACACCACATTGATGGTAGAATGCTTCATGCAACCTGCAGAGTCTTTGGATCTGAGTTGCCTGTGCCACTTGCTTGGTTTTTGCTTAAGATACACTAATGTGTTGTATAAAAATTAAAGATCTCATGTCTGCCAAACACAAGTAGAATGTTTTACCTGGAGGTATTTCAACTCCTGTAATCCTGAAGGGATTTTTTTTAGTTTATTGTTTTCCAAGTGTATTTCTCTCACACGTGGTATGTTAGCAAAACTTCCATTTTCAATGTCTGTGATTCTGTTGTTTCCTAGGCCCAGCCTAAAAATGATATAAAATGCATTAACTCATTTAGATGTCTAGGTTTGATAGAGTTCACTGAAAATACCACAACCCTAGTTAGAATATAAGTCTGTCCTGTTTTTCTGCATGTTCACAGAAAAATGTTTTATGGCCTTATTTAATAACCTATTTCAATATGTAACAACCATTTCCTCCCACTCTTGGAAAATTATCTGTGCTAAATCTAGCAGATGGAAAATTTGCAGAGTGCCCTTGTCTTCTTTCTGCTTGGTTTGCCTCTGATGTTAGTATAGGCAGTAAAAACTGTTTCTTTCTAGTTTTCCCTTCACACTCTTCAGTAGTAACAGCAACGATCTCAACTAGGTTCCCTATACACATTCTCCAGGAAGCTTCGTTACTGTCTTACTCATTACTGTCGTATGGTCTACCACTTGTAAGTTAAGATTTTTGGAACTTTTACCTTTGCAGTTCTTTGTATCGTTTAAAATCCTCGAGTTCCACAGTTGAAATTTTATTATAATCTAAATGGAGTTCCAATAAAGTAGATGGTAAGTCTAATAAGAAAAGAAAGATGTTAGATCAAGTAAGACCAACCCCACTATTTACTTGTCAAGTTTCAGGTTATGGATTTAGGCAATTTTTTAAGTACCTGCCTTAAAATTTTTTACTATGGAAAATTTCAGCTATACATAAAAATGGAAACTATTGTTGTGAGTCACCATGATGTCCAACTTAAACAGTTATCTCCATTGTTCCAATCTAGTTTTATTTACCCTCGTTTATTTACTGATTCAATTGTCTATTTGTTTGTTCAGTCACTTCTTTGATTGGTATAGTATTCAACCTCAAATCTCATACAATGTAATTTCACCTGAGAACACTTCACTCAATGTCTAACTGAAAAGGTTGTCTTTTTTTCAACCTGGTTGATAACACATCTAATAAAATTAACAATTCTTTACTGTCATCTAATATTCACCTTCCACCCTGCTGTCTCAAATATATCATTTTACAATTTGTTTGTTGGAGTCAAGTTCCAAATAAAATTTACAAAATACATTTTGGTTTTTATCTCTTTTGAGATCTCCCATAACATACTCTTTTTCTTCCTATTCTGTTGATTTCAGATATTGATTTGAGACATTCTTTTTATGAATTGTCTAACAGCCTCCAGATATTTATCAGAATCCTAACCCCTTGTTTCCTATGACCTGGCCCTCAGATCCAGAGATGCAATCAGTCAGGGAGATCACCTTTCAACTGATGGTTTTGGCATTCATTCATTCATAGTTGCTGCCTTGATCTGTTCTTTCATTAGGGATTGTAAAATGGTGACTTCTGTTTTCTTTCTTTGCTTGGGGGTGGAGCTGGGAGTTGCTCCATGCTGTCAGACTGGCCACAAACTCCAGAGCCCAAGCATCCTCCTGCCTCAGCTTTCCACACACCACTGTGCCTGGCTGTGGTAACATTCTGATTTTGTTATTCATAGATTTATAAGTTGGAATTCCTTTCTAAATAAATTTCCTTATCAATTATTTAATTACTTGTCATACAATTTTTATACAAAAGGTAGCAAGAAAGATTAATTCTTTCAAGTAATGAAGTGGTACAAAGAAAGCAACCAGTAATGTTTTTTAACATTATTATAAACATACAGACATTTATTCTGAGATAATTCATTGCAGTATTTTTTTTTCAATTAGCAATATTTTTTTTTCTTTATAAAGTAAGAAGCATGTCTGCTGTGCCACCACATGGCAGACACCCTGTGAATGTTCTTTCTCCATGTCAGGCATATCCTGACAAGGCTGGATGAAGCTTGAATGAAAGAGACTGGCCAGAAATTCAATCAGGCCACATGTTGTTTTCTATATAATAAATTGTTTATCAACCAAAGGTTCTAGGTAGCTAGCTGGGAATAGGTTTTGTTTTTTTTTCCAACTTTTGCTGAAACATTTCCTTCCTATATTAGTGATGAAGACTGATGAAAGAAATTAAAAGGTTCTTATATACATCAGTAATCTTCATGGCTGAATTAATTTTGATTCCAGGATTTATTTTGAACTTTCAAAGTTAATAGAGAGCAGGAAAGTAATTCTTATAAACTTAGAGGTTTCTAATTTCTTGAATTCTAATTAATTGAGTTTAATTCTATTTTATGGGATGAGTATATGTTCCTTCAAGTATGTAAGATAAATGTTCTGTCCTCAAAAACCTTGTGTCCATGTGGAGCAAATTATGTAGTAGAAAAACGGATGGTGTAATGTGCCAGCCTATTCTAGAGTAGATTGTAGGATGTTAGAGAAAAGCAAAATATTTGAAAGAGGGTTTGAAGAATTTGAAGGGACTGACTATGTGTCTCCTAGGGCACGAGGAAGGTGGGAGACCATAGAGAAAAGGGGAACACAGCCTCTAAAACAGGTATGAGCAGAGGTGTGAATCTGGCAGAAGCTCAGTGAATGTCTGGTCCCACCCTGTTTTCACCCAGGTGCTCCGGCCACTGCCACCATACCACCCACACACATGCAAGCAATGTGATTATGCAGAATTTCCCAAGTGAATAAGAAGGAAGACTCCTCCTGTTAACTCCTCCTGGTAAGGACTCCTGGGAGATCTCTCACTGCATCTTGTCACAAGGGATAGTACTGATGGAGTTATGATATGCAGAAAGTCAGCCATCACATTTTAGTGAATAAACTACAAAAACAGAATATAGTTTAACTGGCTTCTGAATATCAGATCTTGAAGGAGTAGTTATGTAAGTCGAGAGATTCCAGTTTAAGTTTCTAAAGACATGTTCCTTAGGCTTTCAAAGAATCTTGAGTCTTCATGAGAATTTAACACTGAAATACTGTTTGAAATTTAGGAGAATTATACTTCGGGTGTTTTGCAATATAAGAGAGGCTGCCAGTGTGAATGTGAAAGTGGCCTTGCCTGGTGATGTGTGTCAGATCTGTGAACATAAAGAACAGCTGTGCCACCCTGCCAGGTGCCACACCCTGGAGCAGCAGCTCCCTCTGCCTGTCCCCCAGTGTTGCCTCGGCCCCTCCCTCCTCCACAACCTTCCTTGTCCTGACTTCCATTTTTTCCATGTCGGCTTCCATCATAAAAAAGGAATTTTTATGTATTTTACCTATTGTATAGAGTTTGTATATTTATTCCATTATTCTAAAATTGGAAAGCTTAATGTTATCATTTTAGACTTGTAGAAAACAGCCACCTCCTTCAAAGCTAAATGAAGGTGGTTTTTATTGGTGTAGTCTGGATTCAACTGTTTTTTTCCTGACAGAAAAATTGTCTTCTCATTTTTGCTTTAGATAATTTTTCACCTAAGTGAAACTTAAGGATAATTGATTGATAATAACATTTACTAATTATTGTTATTAATAATAACTTCACTATGTCTTAAGTTCTCTATTTTGTTTTATCTCTGGATCAAGTTGGTAGTAGAGAGAGGTTATGATAAAATTGCTGCTTTTACTAGTGGATACTGAAAGATAGCTGTTGGAAAGTGAAAAACAAATTATTACATGGGTAATTTCTGACCTAGGTAATCATCAAAGGAGAGAGCCCTTTTCAGGGTCAAGGAAAGCAAAATTTTGAGCGTGAGTTCCAATAAAGGCAATCCTGGCCAGGTGGTCGTCAGGGAGCTTGGAAGTGACATTGTAGAAAACTGGTCATTTAATAAAGTTAAGGAGACATTAAGACGCCAGCTACTTTATTCTCATGACGCCAGCATAAAGAGTGCAGGATTCCTTCAGGTAAAGTTGTTACTACGAGAGAACACTTACTAGGCTAGACACTGTCCCCAAACCTTTCTCTGTTAGTACTTTCATCTTCATGGGGACATGGGAGGAAGCTGTTAGAGAACCCCAGTGGTACATCCACTGCTGCCAGAGCCAGGCACTTGCCTCCATAGGCCTCACGGGCTTGACCTCAAATATGGCAGCTCAGCTGAGAATGGGGTCTGGCTCCATCCAGCTGTCTCTGGTTTTTTCTCTACAGAATTTTCTGCTTCTTATGTCACACATAGATGAGTAAATGTCAGAAAAGAGAAGGAAAATAAAAATTTCATTGCTTCTTAATGTTTATTTTTACTAGGGAAAAATATTGCAGTTTAATATTGTCAAAAAATAATCCCTATATGGGGCTGTCTATGTGTATGTGAAACAAAACTAAATTTTATACTACTCTGACCAGATACATTGATACAAGGATTTCTAATTGTAGTGTAATTTTGACAATGTACACTGCACAGTTTACAACATTACATTCAATGGTCATTGAAAGATGACAGATTTAAAAGTACTATCTTAAAGCAAATTCATACCTTTAGGAACTGAGGTGAGTTTTGCTTCAGCAATTCTGATGTGGAACACCGTCACCCCTTCAAATGCCCCTGGCTCTATCCCATTGTTATCAAGAGGGTTTGCACTCATTTCTGTGGGAGAAATGACACAGTTTAGCACACATAGCTTGTATGCAACCCGCAATGCAGAGAGATACCTCCCAAGAATATTCTAAGAAGTGTGGGCTTCATCATTTCTGTTGTTTTACTCTCCTTTCTGTTGGTTTTAGAAAAGTTTTCTCTGTACTTTATAAACTGGAATATATAATGGGATCACTTTTTGCTTTAAATTACTAAATGAATTAGATCATCATTCTCAGATTGTGAGCATAAAAGTTTTGTTGTAATAATATTGCTTCAGGGGCTGGGATTGTAGCTCAGCGGTAGAGCCCTTGCCTCGCATGCGTGAGGCCCTGGGTTCAATCCTCAGCACCACATACAAGGCAATATAATAAAGACATTGTGTCCATCTACAATTAAAAAAATATTAAAAAATAATAATAATATTGCTTCAGAAAAAAAGACCATCTTTCATATAATTCATAGCATTTGTTTTCTATCTGCCAAACTTTTTTTTAATCACAAGTTAATTAAATATTATATGATTAGCAGAAACATAACTTCAAGGAATTGCCAGTAAAAGGCTATTTGGTAAGTGCCAGACACTTGGTTGAATTGGTGAATAAGTGAATGAGAATCTTGGTTAGGAATTTTGAATGGATATTGCAGAGGGATGGCATGGTTATTTGATGGGTGTTAGAAGTAAAATATACTGGGGTTTAAAACACACCAAAAAAATTGCTTAGATCAATACTCCTAAAGCAGATAACAATAAGGTTAAAATTCCAAATAATATCTGAATTAGCTTTGTACATATTTTAGTAGTTTATGAGATACATTAAAAACATTACCTTTAAATTAAATAAGAATAGCATAGATTTTATTACTTACAGTCCAGTTCAGAAAACAGAGCCCACACCAGGCATTTCAAAGGAAATTCTTAAGAAAGAGATTGTACTACAAAAGCCATATTTTCTTTAATTGCTATAAACTTTGTTTCATTTTTATTTAGAATTAGGGTCTCGTTATGTTTTCCCAGACTCCTGAGTATAGGAGTATAAGGACTATAAGGACTATAAGGCCTGAGATGCCACCCCAAGCTTTGTTTCATATTCTCATTGGTTGATAAATGGTTTATCTTAGAAACTGCCCTTAAAATAATGACAGTGAAGTTGAGCATTGGGATGTAGGAATTTCAGAACATGTTAATGCTAATTTCAAGATGGCCCATTTATTGGAATAACTTACCCAACACGTGTAAAGCGCTCATTCCTTTGAAGGTGTCCTTTTGTATTTTCTTAACTTTATTATCATGAATTCTGAGCTCTGCTAGTGATTTGGGAAGATTAAGTGGTATTTCACTTAGTTGATTGTGGGATAAATACAGCCTTCGCAGCTTCTTTGTGGTTAGAAAGGTTTTTGGGTGAATCTTGGTTAGCTTGTTGTTGTTCAGAATCAGAGCCTGGATAAGCATAGTAAGTTACATAGTGTTAGAAAGTAGATTTGATTTACTGATACTCTACGATGCTTCATCTTTAAAATCAGTATGATGTAAGTCATTTATATACTTGATTGACAATATAAGAATTTTCCCAGTCCAATCTAGGCTTTAAAAAACATTATTTACTCTGAGTAGGAACAGTGCAAAGCTTTACTGATTGGTATTATGCCTTTTGATACACACTTATTTTTTTTTAATCTTTGATTAGGTGTTACAGACATGGTTGAGGCTTCAACCTCTACCTAGCCCTTCATGGAAGTGACCAACAATGTTATTTTTATCTTCAATAAGATCCATTTACTCTACAAAATATATTTTTCATGATTTTATCAACCTTGAAAGCCTCACTTTTTTCACATGTGCCAATGTTTACCATTTCTCCCAGAGCAGACCTATAACGAAAATCCCCCCTGCAAAGTTCCGTCAGCATTCTGGTGTATTTTCAGGCCTTGAGGTAGCAGTGGATCCTCAGAAATAGCCCACTCCCGTCTCAGGTATGTGGATATTTCTCAGGGCGACAGGGCAGCATCCTTGAGAAGAATCTAAACCCAGGGGGTAAAGAGCTAAATATCAAGGTGACTGTGCTCTTTATGGCCACGTCCTTTTTGTGACCAGCCACCTTGTTCTGCTAGAACTGTCAAATTGGGATGTAGGAATTTCAGAACCCAACCTGGGAAATTCCTGGGCAAACTGGGACATATTGGTCATCTGATAACCATTTTCATTACAAAATGACAACGCCCAGTCATTTTCATTGCCAACTGTATAGATAGAATTTTCAGTGTTTGCCAAGGATGCTGGCAAATTGTTGAGCATCTTCAGAACCTTTCTGTCCCTCTCAATGTAGACCCTCTGATTCTCTCAAGAAACATCTTGAGGTAAATTCCTCTTAGGAACTTTGTGCACCATTCCATTCTAAAGTAGTCTTCCTTTTGTTTCCAGACTGATTGAACAGGACTGGCTGGTACTACTCACCATCATTGTTATATTCCATAGCAGAAATGTATGCACTTAGGTTGCCCAGTAAACACCCTTTGCCATCATCCTTACCATTTCATTCGGCCCTTTGCATCTCTTTTCTCACCTTCTAGACATACCACTACTGGTAAAGGTTGTACCTGGAAAGGTTAAGCCTAGGAGAAGAGGAGAAACTGTGTCTTCTTGCCAAAAAAGAAAAAAACTGTCAAAATATGTACCTTTCTGAGTGTGTGACGCCAGCTAGGAGAGTGCTCTTTTCCTTTAGTGATACTGAAAAATGAGGTGAGGGAATTTAGCAAGTGTGCATCACAAAGATGGTTTGTGAACCTCATTAACCCCATAAGATAAAGATTAGCAGAAAGAGTTGCTCTCCTTTGAGTAATGCAGAAACAGACATGGTGGAAAAAGTGACTTGTTTGTGATTGTCCTGCAAGTAAGGGTCAGAGCTGCTCTGCCCAAAATGGGCATGTGCCTCAGTGAGACCCAGCCTCAGTGCGTGATCTTTTGTCTGTCTGTTTTTTTCTGATGAAGACATGGAGTTGCTGGAGCTGCATAAAAGAAAGGATGAGTAATAAAACTCAAGTGGAAGTTTTTATGTGGCACTGTCAAACGCTAACCAGCATGATAGGCTGGCAGAGTGACTCTAGGTCAGCTGTACTGCCAGTGTTGGTTTTCACATGTGGAACTGGCTGTTACAGAGCCTTAAATTCATCATTAATAAACAGTGTGGTTATATGTAAGGACAGAAGAAAAGAGTAGTGTGCACAGGTAGAATAAGAAGTCAGGGTGATTATGTCTGTAGTAGCAGCAAGAAGTGAGCTGGGAGGTCCAAGTGTCATAGATCACGCTCACTATCTAGATATGTCACTCTTTGTGTGAGAGCCACAATGTCAAACAAGCAACTGAAACAGCAGATTTGTAAACTGTCTAAAATATTTTATTCACTTTAATTGTGCAGTATACCTACAATTCAAGTATAAAATGTGTACTTTTTTTTTTCAAAATATTTTTTAGTTATACATGGACACAGTGACTTTATTTTTGTTGTACTTATTTTTATGTGGTGCTGAGGATCGAACCCAGTGCCTCACACATGCGAGGCAGGCGCTCTGCCACTGAGCCACAACCTCAGCCCCTAAAATGTGTACTTTTAAAAGTACTTTACATCCTGGTGCAGTGGTATAGCCTATAGTCCTAACTACTTGAAGGTGAGGTGGGAAGATCACCTGAACTCAGGAGTTTAAGGCCAGCTTGGGCAACATAGCAAGACTCTGTCTCAAAAAAACAAAACACTAGCCGGGCGCGGTGGCTCACGCTTGTAATCCCAGCACTTAGGGAGGCTGAGACAGGAGAATCGCGAGTTCAAAGCCAGCCTCAGCAATGGTGAGGCACGAAGCAACTCAGTGAGACCCTGTCTCTACATAAAACACAAAATAGGGCTGGGGATGTGGCTCAGTGGTCGAGTGCCCCTGAGTTCAATCCTCAGTACCAAAAAAAAAAAAAACACTTTACTTGAGTATGTGGGGTCAGTCTGCTCATATTGGCCTGGCAGTAACATCAGCTAAAATTTGGAGGTGGGACTCTACCATTGCTGAGCACCTTACACATACTTGCTCATTTAACCTTATAACCACTCTGTGAAATCCATGCTATTATTACATCCTCTTACAGCTGAGGAAGGTGAGACCATTTCCCCATTAGAGCAAAGATTTGGGATCAGCTCCACTTGACTCCAGAATGTTCACCCTTAAACACAATTGCTATGTAGAAGTTGACTAAGAAAATGGTAAGGGGGACCTAAGAATGTTCCTGGCACATTTTGGATTTTCATTTCCCACTGAATAACAGGAGTACATATGGAATAAATATCTGGAAGACTCCTAAAATGTAATAAAATAATGATATGACAAATTAAAAACTCTTCTAGCTCTGGTATGAAATACGTCATTAGTTACTGTTCTTGTGGTTGTCTAAGCTGAATGTGGCCTGAAGTGGTGGAAGCAGTCATAAGCTATTGCTTTTATTTTTACGTAAACATATATATATAAGTGCACACACACATACACACACAATTTTTATTTCCAATGCTAGAATAATGGCCTTACTGTTATCCAAAAGTGTCTGTGGTCTAAACTTAGTGCAGTGGGCTGGATGGATCTCAGGTGGAATCTTATGCTGTTGTTGCTGATTGTCTTAATATTTAAGTGAGACTTCAGTTCTAAAAAAATATATAAACTTTTCCAGTTGCTTTTTAAAAAATACACATGTGCAAGCTATAGTTTGGATGGTGCCTTTCCAAATCTGAGCCATTTGCATAATTTAAAATGGAAAGGAGCAGCCAGGGCAGTGGGTACCCACCAGAGTGGCCCTTCTTCAAGAGGCCAACCCAGACTCCAGTAGGAGTGTTACCATGCCATTCAGCCTTGATGCAAGGACTGAGTGTCAGTCAATTGGATATGTCCTGTGTGCTGCTCCTGGAGATTTGTGGTGTCTGGAGTTAACAGGTTTGGGCAAAGTTTATTATACTCTAGGCTATGGTTGTCGTAAATAATTGTTTTCTTGTTCCTTTTAATATATAGTCATTATTGTTACCTGAATGGATTAGAAACACATTTAAGGACCATCAACTCAGCCCATTTATTTTACTCAGCTGTTATTGGGTAAACATCAGTCAAATTAAATCATTAACTGACTTAAATCTATAATTTCTAGTTGACTAGAATGTTCCTAAATACAGAAATTTCATCATATTCACCCAAAAAGAAAGATTTGTTTATACTTATATGATATAATCATTTCATTAGTGATATTTTCACTTAAATATTTGAAAATAATAGCATATATTCTTACATAAAGTGAAGTGAGTCCTTTAAAGTCATTTTCTTTGATTTCCTTAATTTTATTGTTTTGAAGGTCGACCATTCGAGTATCAAATGGAATGTTGCTTGGGACTGAGGTTAAACCTGAGAAATAAGCAAATGTGTTACAAACACTAGAAAATCATATGAAAGACAAGATCTCTACATGGTGGAGGTGTTTGGTTATATTGCATATTAATCATGCTGAAGACTAGATCAACAATATGATAGAGATATATATATATTTTTTTTTAATATTTATTTTTTAGTTGTAGGTGGACACAATAGCTTTATTTTTTATTTTTATGTGGTGCTGAGGATCGAACCCAGTGCCTCCCGCGTGCTAGGCGAGCACACTACCACTGCGCCACAACCCCAGCCCCGAGATATATATTTTTTAGATACATGGACATTATTGAGTAACAAGACTCAGTAGTTGTAACATTACAAAAACATATTTTTTGGGGGAAAAGCCTCAGAACCATTTCACATAGCTCATTCATCTGTATAAGGTTTCTGTCTTGGGTCTGCCAGGCTCCAGGGTGAAATAATTGGGGGTAAGATGGACTGACAGGCAGCTGAGGCACAGCTTATGAAGAGTACTAGCTTTCTGTCTGGATTTTTGGCTGGGATATTAAGAAATTGAAGCATGTAGGTCTTTTTCATTTTTAGGAATGCTCAAAATATAGAAAGTTGTGCTTAGAAAATAGATTATTTTCACGTACATTATCATAAACTTCACCACTCGTTTTCTGTAATTGACTCCTCTAGTATAAATTATTTGATTAACTAATTCTCATTTATTCCTGCATAACGCTTCATTAGCAACTAAGTGTGATATATACTTTGACTTATATCATCACGCATAGCATTAGTTCAAGGGCAAAGGTATTTGATTCATTTCTCTTTTCCACTCTTGTGCCAGAAGTACACAGGTCTGCCTTTTAGTGGCTGTTCCTCTCTGCAGGTGCAGTGACAGCTGTCTTTGTCATCTTAGAATAAGGTACAGGTGCATGCTTTCCCTTGTGTGGAGAGGCACGTGCTAATTAAATGAATAATAGGTTTACACTTTTTTCCTTCTTCTTAGGTTGAGAAAAACTAGAAAATTATCAGGAGCTGTATGTAATGCAGTTCTTCCTTAGTTTCTTTCTAGAGGGCCAGCCTCTACTCTTTGGGTGGATGCGCCCACCTCCTGCGTATTATTGGACATTCCATGCAACAAAATGCTTGGTGAGCATGGGGCCTTCTTGGGTTTTTTCCCCAAGATTTGATTATGAAAAGGTTTTAACAGATGTAAGAATTTTATAATGAAAATCCATATTTTACTTATCTACTTTCTACCATCAGCATTTTACTAAACTTACTGTCCCTCAGTTCATCTTTTTATGAATTTTAAAGTGAGTTTTAGACATTTATACTTTTGATTAAAAAAAAAAAAACTTGCCTTTATTCTAAAGAATAATCATGTATGATAGCCCCAAACTGAATCAAACATTCAAATACTTTGAATATCTACATCTGCTTTATAGCCCTACGTGTTTTCCCCCTCCATACTTTAAAATTAGCACCTCTTAAGAACTTTAACCATAGATAGAAAGACGAAAGGGGATAACTTGACGAACTAGCAAAGTAGAGTCAGTTTTGTTTGTTATAAAAGATTATTTTGGTTTCAGAAAGTGATGGGAATTCTTGTGGGAAGTTGAAGGTTTTGCTGAAAGGATCCTCCTGATAACACAGACTTTTGCCAAACCTGCTTCCACCATGGCCCTGATGGAATTGAAGCTCTGAAGAGTGTTTATTTCCTGAGGGAGGAAGAGTAACAAGTTATCGAGACCCTTTCATGGTCATATTCAAAGAGGCCTCGAGGAGGTCCTGATGGACTGTCCGCTGCTGTGGGAGCTCGGGCCCCACCTTGGCCTCCACATTGGGGCAGGTGTCTAAACCCCTATTTAAGAAGTAGCTGAGTACAGCTCTTGATGTCCTTTCTTACCACATTCCCTCTCTGAGCAAGGGGAGTATGCTCTTGAGTGCTCCTTCATCAGAAGTGTTTAAAAAGATACTTAGCAAAGAATTAGAAATTTTTAGAGAGAATTTAATTCAATCACTTCTAGGCAGTTCTAGACCCAAAGTGTTCAAAATAAATAGAACATTATCTTTAAAACATCTAGATTATAAGCCGGCATGGTGGCTCATGTCTGTAATCCCAGCAATTTGGGATGCTGAGGCAGGAGGATCACAAGTTCAAAGCCAGCCTCAGCAACTTAGTGAGGCCCTAAGCAACTTAGCAAGACCCTGTCTCAAAATATAAGAAGGGTTGGGGATGTGGCTCAGTGGTTGAGTGTCCCAGGTTCAGTCCCTGGTACCAAAAAAAATTTTCTTTTTAAATAAAACATCTAGATTTCAGATTTCATACTCTGTATAAATTGTTTTGGGCAATTTTCATTGTTCTGGGCAGGCGTCTTACTTCATTATCATAGAATTTTTCTAGAAAGGACATTCTCAACTTGCTCTTACCCTGAGATGAAGTGCAGTGAAGAAAACTGAAAGTAAGTGCTTTAATTTGGGAAGAGAAAGAAATGTTCTGAATGTAAGATCCCCATTGTTTCTCTCTGTTATTCTGGATATTTAAAATAACTGCGGATGTACTTTGCAAATTGCTGTACTCTCCACCTAAACATTTACTTATTTGTTTGTTTTGAGGTGCCGGGGATCAAATGTAGGCCCTCAAGTATACACGCGCTACTGAACTACAACCCCAACCTTATTTTTTCTTATAAGAGAGGATCTCCCTATGTTGCCCAGGCTGGCCTGGAACTTGCAATCCTCCTGCCTTCACTTCTCAAGCAGCTGGGATTACAGGCATGTGCTCCCGCATCCCACTTTCACCTAAACATTTAAATTTAAAAAAATGTGTAGTCACTGGGATAATTTTTTAGATTTCAGTAATGACCTTTCCTATCCTTTTAATTTTATCAGAGTAGCATTCTTCAAAACACCAAATCTATTGCACCTACCTAGATCAGAACAGTGCACAACTCGTGAATAGCATTGGCATCCAAATGGACATGTTGGAAACAAATCAAATGGGAAAAAGGGGTGTGTTGGCTCTTTTGTTGGAAAAAGAGAGTTGTTGTCATCATCATCGTCGTCATCATCTGCATCTTCCATATCCTTCAGCATCATATTCTTCAGTGTCAGGTGTGAAGGGCTAAAGAAGGGTTTGGCAGAACACACAGCCAAGAGCAGTAGAAGCACATATTCCTTCATGCTCTCTCAGGTGCAAGACTGATCTAGGACTAAGTAGACAGCATTAAGTTAACATTTAAACAGACATAACTTCTGCATCTATGCATTTCTAGGTCCTGGCAAAAACACAATAAAATGACATTCTTCTGTTTTGGTAGGTAGTGTGAAGGTAGATTTATAAAAACTTTTTGGAAAGTAATTTAGCATTAAGCTTTGGGAGCTTTAAAAAACATATTTGCTGGGGCTGGGATTGTGGCTCAGTGGTAGAGTGCTTGCCTCACATGCGTGAGGCACTGGGTTCGATCCTCAGCACCACATAAAAATAAATAAAATATATTGTGTCCATCTACAACTAAAAAAAAAATTAAAAAAAAAAACATTTGCTATTTACAGCCAGGCACAGTGGCGCACACCTGTAATCCCAGCACTCTGGGAGGCTGAGACAGGAGAATCTTGAGTTCAGAGCCAGCCTCAGCAATGGCGAGGCACTAAGCAACTCAGTGAGACCCTGTCTCTACATAAAACAGAAAATAGGTCTGGAGATGTGGTTCAGTGGTCGAGAGCCCTTGAGTTCAACCCCCGGTACCAAAAAAAAAAAAAAATTTGCTATTTACAAATTCTGATTTTTGGAATCTAATCTCAGGAAATAATTAAAAAGTTCAAAAATATGTTCATTACAGAATAATTTATAATAGAAAAATTGGAAAGACAGTCCTAGTGGTTAAGGTAGTGGTGATAGTAAGATGAAATGGGGTATATTTATTCCATGAAATATTTTGGACCCCATAAGATGTTTATAAAGACATTTCAAAATACAGAATATTACTTTTATGAGATTATAAAAGAAATTTAAAAATCTATACCTACTAGTCTTATAAATGCAAAAAAAGAAAAAAAAACCCTGCATGAATATACCTGATTGAAGATGAGCTCTGGCAGTAGAATGACAGATGACTTTTTTCCTCCCCTCACCCTTTAATTTTTATAATGAGCAATAAGTATTGCTTGTATAATTAGAAAATGAATAAATATTTTTTAAAAAAGCATATATATGTTCCTGTCAAAGGAACATCCTCAGCACCCCTTAGACAACAACTGGAAATTTTCCTGAACTACTTTCTCTTCACTCTCTCCAACCTTCCGCTCATCTTTGGTCACTTTTTCCACAATGTCGTTGGTATCTTCTTCCTTCTAATCTGTTCCATTATCTAATACCTGATCCAATCCAAGAGATGTCCAGACTCTTCTTTTTTATTCATTTTTCCATTGAGTTCTGTTTTTGGTAGGTGCTGCATTAGATCTAGTTGTGACTTTTGTTTTTTTTAAAGCTCATACAAAACTGGAATGTATGAATGAAAACCTTCAGAGCATAGGTTCATTGCCATGTGATGGCTGATATTTCCACAGGGGTGTTTGTTTACATGTAGTTTCTTAACTGTCTCCAATAAAACTTACACATACTTAGAACTTTTCATAAAATTGAAAACATTATGGAATCTTTCAAAATAAGTATATCCCAAAGAAGTCCATTCATGAGACCCAGTCCTGGCAGGAGGGCATCTACTCGCTGCCCTAGCAGAGACTCACAGAATGTCTCTCAACCTAAGTCATCTAACAACAGCCCTCTGGCCCTCAGTCCCCAATGCCAGCAGTGACCGAATAAAAGAGACTTCATTAAGGGCTAGCCTGAATGAAGGAGGGCCTACTCCCCTGGTCCCCAAGTCCTCCCAACTGGTTAATATTTCCCAGAACACAGAAATCAGCTTTAACATCTCTGTATGGGCTTGGGTTTCTCAGAACTCAATAAGCAATCAACTCACTGACTTAATTAAACTACACATTTGCATATGGTATGTCTTATTTAGTCACCACAAGAGGGTTAGAAAATCCTACTATTAATTATTAACCTGAAAATTATTTTGTATCATTTTTTGTATGTTTCAAAAATCAAAATGGTGATGTGAACATTTGCCCACTGTGTAGCTGCGTCACACTGACGAAGTGTGTATAGAATCTCTGTGATAATCCACACTTGAGTATACTAGGCAAGAGATTACGGCAAAGCTGAGAATGTCGAAAAGCTGTCTATGGTTTAGTGGTCCTGTTGATGCTGTGGGTCCTACCTGCTGCTGGTCATTCTGTAAATCCTGACAAAGGGTCCGGAGAAGGTCATCTGGGCTTCATTTCAATATCACTTTTTCTTCCTGACCCTGCTTCTCAGCTCTCTACCTAATTTTGTTTTTAGATTCCAGGCTTTTTTGAAGTTCCTGGCTCTTTAATGTTTAGTTCCAGGTTTTGCCTGGACCTCCAAAATATCCCTAGAAATTCATCTCTAGGTTGTTAGCTGAATTAAAGCTTGTCCCTGATTCCAGTGTATTCTTTAATATTCTTCCAGGTTCAAAGTTATTCTTGACCTTGGCCATGAGAAACTTTCGGTGTCATTTGAAGTCCTGTTCTGGCTTATTTTGAGGTCTCTGGAGTTATTCACTGGGCATGTCTTACACTGGCACTGTGTCCCAAGTATGATGTCGTGATGCTGAATGGGTGAGGGGAGCACTTCTCTTTCCCTAATTAAAACACAACCACAACTCCTAATCAACTACTCTGAGGAAAGTATGTGATTGTTGTTAATGTTGATATTGAAGTTGGGTATGGTAGCACATACCTTACTGCCAGCAACTCAGAAGCCTGAGGCAGGAGGATTACAAGTTTGAAGCCAGCCTCAGCAATTTACTGAGGCCCTAAGCAACTTAGTGAGACACTGTCTCAGAATAAAAAATGAAAGGAGCTGGGGATGTAACTCAGTGGTGGAGCATCCCTGTATTCAATCCCTGGTACAAAACAAACAAACAAACAACAACAAAACTTGAATGTCAGGTGAACTGATAGAAAAATTAAAAAATAAAACACTCAAACTTATAGACTAGTAAAAGACAACGTTGACTATGTGCACTAGCTCTGGAGTGGTGATCTCTAACATTTGAATAGGGAAGTGGATTTCTAGACTTTTGAAAGTGATGTTCTTTGTTAGGTATCTCTCTGCTCTCATAATCCTCAGTTGCTGTTTGAGAACAATAAAGCTGAACACATTTGTGAAAACATACATGCATATGATAAAAGAGCACAAAATACCTGGTTTTGAAATAGTGCACAATATCTGATAAGAGTAAGGATGGTCAGATTGTGAGTGAAGCATTATTTTCTCATTCATGATTTTTAAAAATTGTGTTGCTTTAAATTTTTTCAAAATATCAGTTTGCCAACAAACTCCGCTTTGCTATGTTCTTAGCTATGTACATTTGCCTTTTCCTGCCCTTTCTCTAGCAACTGATATCACAGGTGGTACAATTAAAGGTTTCCTGTATGCTGTTCTGATTTATTTCCCCCCAACATCAAACAAAAACACCTACTGGGAAATTGTTTTGGAGTTCATAATTTCTTGTGTCCTAATCTGAATTTTTGGTCTATAGGAAATTAAGTTTTCCTTTAGTTTGTTTTTAGCATTCTGGGATTGAACCCCAGGGCACTTTACCTCTAAGCTCCCTCCCCAGCCATTTTTATTTTTTATTTTGAGACGGGGTCTCAGTAA
This sequence comes from Xerus rutilus, assembly GCA_028644305.1. Classification (NCBI taxonomy): domain Eukaryota; kingdom Metazoa; phylum Chordata; class Mammalia; order Rodentia; family Sciuridae; genus Xerus; species Xerus rutilus. The sequence goes on along the minus strand of CM053412.1, from coordinate 61,201,135 downwards.
GGCTGGCCCCAAAATTGCAATCCTCCTGCCTCAGCCGCCCAAGTTACTGGGGTTATAGGTGTGTGCCACTGTGCCTGGCTTAGGAAATGAAGATTTTTAATTTATTATTATTTTTAAGTTATTTATTTATTTGGTTTGTTGTTTCAAAGTGTTTTCTCCTAGAAACTTTGAGCTGTAAGGGTTTAAATTCCCAATCTAGACTGGGGGAAAAATATTTTAACATATAATATACCTGAAATATAGAACTAAGGACACCATAGAACTGGAGGGAAAAATACGACGTATAACAAGAGGAATGTGTTAGAGTTCCAGAGCGGGTGCCAAGAACATGTCTTGGTTTTCCTTGTGGCCTGGCAACGGGACTTAAGGGCTGGCCTTGCTCCTGTGCAGGCCACATGCTGGTGTGCCAGATTCCTTCAGCCCTGTTGCTTCCATGAGCTCAGGAGAGGCTCCCTCGGTGCCAGGCAGAGGTTCATGCTGAAGAACAGGATCAGGTGTGAGAAGCAGAATTTGGAGTGAGAAGGATGATGGAAGGCTACATGGAGCCAAGAAAGGGGGAGCAGAACAGTGATGGGCTTGCTGCTGTTGCACATCCTACCTCAGGTGTGCTGACCAGCCCACCATGGGTCAGCAGAACATCAGGCACCCATTCTCTTTTTTCTTAAACTGGTATGTTTCGTGAAAGCCTCTCTGCCTTCATGAAATTGAAACTTCCGCCTGCAAGTAATGGGGACTGTTGCAATTGCCGCAGGTAATAGTGGAGGCAGCCCCCTCTGCATGGTAGCTGGGCTCTTCCCTGGTGACAGATGGAGGCCTGTGGAAGCAGGGCCTATCATCCAGTTGAAATTCCCTCCTGGTGGTGGAAGCTCCAGAACATTCCCTCCTGCTTGAATGTCTGCAGTGAAAGGACCCAAACGGAACACACCATCTCAAGGCATCATTGTCCACTGCTGCCCATTGATGGTTTTAGAAAACTCTCTATATTGAGACCAAAAACAGCTTCTGGCAAATTGTGTCTGGTAGCCCTATAAAATTAATTTTGTGTTCTCTTACCCTGTTTGCTTGCAAAGAAAAGTCAGGCCAGCCTTGATTCCTTGAAGAATTTACTGTTTACACTCTCTGCCTCATGTGTTGGGCCTCTGCCTGAGGCTCCATTGGCCCAAGTGCAGGTCATAGGCCTTTCCCTGTTCTGCCGCACGGTCGCTGACCCATAGATAAACACTGGAATATCCAGGAGGGAACATTTGATAGCTGTGCTTTCTCATTCAGAAAGACTATAGAGAATATCATGTCTTACTTAAAATGATATGACTTTTTATTTTATTTAAAATTTCGAGTTTATTAATATGGCTCAAGCTCGGTTTTATTAGTTTTGGCATCATTTAGTCTGTGCTATTTTTGAAACTTTAAAAAATATTTATATCTGGTTCTCAGGAAGACTCAATATTTCCCTGACTTAAACCAGTTTTGCCAATGTTTTCTACTTCTGGACAGCTTTGGATTTTGGACTAAGGTTTCTCTTAATCAGAAGACTGGAATATTATTTCAGTGCTCCTGGTGTTACTAATAAATCATAGCCATTTAGACATGAGAGAGGCCTCTGAGACATTCCTCCAGGGACCTCTTTTCATAGAGAAAGAAGCTGAGGCCTGGGCATCCAGAACTCCCCGGAGGCGCAGAGCTGAGGCAGTGTCCTCATTCCTTGCTGCTGTGCTTTCCACCATCTCAGCCTCTCAGTGGATTTTCATCTTATTATTTGTGCACAGTAAACAGACTTCCTCTGGAAAATATGAGGTGAGAAGCTTCGACCAGGTTCTCAAAAGACTTCACAACAGAACTGGAATTGTAGCTGAGAAATGTGACAGTGTCCTTTATACCACTCCAGATTTGGAATGGAAACTTTGTCTAAGTGAAATGGTATTTCCTCTGAGACGCTACATTTAATAAACAAGTCATCATGCTTTTAAATCCCATGTTTAAAGGTCCACTTCGCAGTTTTCCCTCTTGACTTCACATTCCTATCAGCTCACAGGTACCAGTTGCAGGTTTTAGTGTATAAATGTACATAACATGCCCCGTGTAGCTCACAGAAAGAATCCAGACCATATTCAGGTATAATCAAGACGTAGCCTTGTAAGCTAACAAGTTAAAACTCCAAGCATGCATTTGGAAATTTATGCACAGTACCATTTGGTTTTGGACACTTGATGCTTTTAAAACAACACTTTCCACAGGAAACAATTAATTTTACCTTAGAAGTATAAATAGCATTCTGATTAAAGACCTTTTGACTGCTTTCCCTTTCATACCAGTTTTTCTCCTTCATAAATTTTTTAATATCACTAGCAACCTAGCCACTATTTAAAAAGAAAAAAAAACCCTTCCTGCCTCTCCATTTTTCTGATGTTTGCTACAGTGCCTTAAGACTTGTACTTGCAGAGTTAGCCTGTTTTGCTTCAAACTTCAAAAGGTATGGGAATATTCTTTTTAATGTAGTGGTTAGTTGTAATAGAAGACTGCATATCCTCCTTTCTACTATGGCACAATATTGCTGAATGCCAAAAACAAACTAAAAACACGAAGATGCTTTTACATGGGTGTGGACTTGTGACTTATTTTTCTTTTATAACTCAATGATTCTTGGTGGGATTACAAAAGGAAAAGGGGGGAAGACTTTATTTTTAGGGAGATACAATCCCTTCAGGTTCTTATGACTCAGTCCCTGCAGCATGTGGCCACTGTTTCTTGGCTGCCACACCTCTGAATAGATGAACATGAAAGAATGCTGGGCTCTGTTTAGAGTACTAGGGAGTAGAGTATTGAACACATTGCCTAATTTTTTAAATCTAGGATTTCATCAAAAATTTGAGAAAGGATAAAGGGAATCTTTGAGTGTATTAAATTCTGACTATGGATTTTATAAAAAGCAATCTCTAACCTTTCATCTGGAATATAGAACTAGTTAAACTATTGCTAGTATTTTTTTAAATTATTTTTTTGAAATTATATAACAGTAAATTATTTGAAATTATATAACAGTAAATTTTTATTTACTGTTCAGTACCATTTCATACCATAAGAATAAGAAAGACATTTAAAATATCAAAGAAAATGTGAACATTCAAAAATGTAAGTCAAAATGACATTTGAATAATTCACATATTTAAAAAACACATTAGAAAATGTCAGTTTTACACTTCGAAAAAAATATTTACTGTTTCATATACTTGATATCCCCAGACTTTATTATTAATGATTAATGTTATTTTCCTAAAAGAACATGTCTATTGAAGTGATTTTTAAAATCAGTCATGTTGATTATTATAAAGCATAATGACAGATTTTCACTTAGCTATTAAAAGAGACAATATATTTAAAATTAATTTATTATGTAAAAGGCATAAAACTAGAGTAATTTTAAGTACAAATTTAGGTTTGTACTTAAATGCTGATTTTTAAGAAACTATAGAAATAAGCTTTAAACTTTACCATATTATTTACAAATGTTTATTAATAACATTGATGTCTCCCTAGTATTGACTATAAAGTAATTATACACTGGCACATGTAAGACAGACATGAAAACATACCTTGTCAGAAGAGAGTAGTGGTCTTGAAAGTAGAATTTATCCACCCTGCACTACTTATCTACACTGTAAATGTTCTCAGGCACTGTTTAAGAAGAAAAGATGAGAATGTGTTACATTTAAAAGAAAAAAAAAAACTCACTAACACAGCTCCTGGTGTGGCTGCACCCTGGGTGATACTGGAATAAACTGCTTCCACAGATTAGTCCATGTTAGTACTGAGGAGCGAGATTAAAACTTGTTACTGCTCATATGTTTTCCATCACTGTTTGTATCGTAGCCAAAACTTCTAGCTAAACTCTAGACGTCTACTGGAAGATTCGGAAGAAAAAAAAGAGAGTTTAATAATGCATGGCAACCGGCCATTGAAATTGCAGTCAGAGTCACTCAAATACCTGATTTGAAAAAAACACTTTATGAAATTCTTAAGTGAATGATTATTTATGAACTATAATTTCAAAAATCATTCACCCTGTACAAACTATTAAGATATTTGTCGATCTTAGTAAAGAATAGCAGCATTACCAAATTGTAAACCCAAATTCCAGTGGACCTGAGAAATGAGCCCAGGCTTTTGTTTTCTCCTAATGACTCGAGCTATTACATTAAAACATATTTCTCAAGATTTTTTTTAAAGAAGCTCTTATTTCAGCCATAGGCATGTCAAAGGAACTGCAGACAAGGCCCTGCAAGCTGCTCCCCCACCCCTAGCATATAGTATGATGCAGACAGATATAAGTGGCTGGGTAACTCCCATGGATCTTTGCAGCTTCCTCTTTGCAATAAAAAGTCTTTGCTATGCCCTTACTGGGATTTTGGAGACCTGAAAGCAGGGAAGATGCTGTACTCTGAGAAGAAAATCATTATTTGTGTCCCCGCTTTCCACTTACCTGGAGAAATTGCCCAATTCCCATATCTACTAAGACAGTCCTTTAAGAGAGGACTCACTGGGATAGGGGATCCCAGTGGATCACCTGGTTGTTGTGTGAATTGGGGACCAGTCTATTTGCAGCTTTTCCAATGGATCATCAGAGTCTGATATCTCCTGTCGTAAAGAATTTTGTTTATCCATCGTTCCCACTTTCCAGAGAAATAGCACAAATTGTTTGAAGCCAGACAGCTACAGCCATGGAGAGACTACTTATGCCTCACATGTGCCAGTGTTCATCCTCCCCTCACTTAAATAAAATACCCATCCTTGGACCTTGAGTCTGACCATCACAGCCAGCTTGACTGTCCCATACCACCAGCCCTCAGCATAGCTCAGGTGCTATTCTGAGTTCCCAGCACCTAAAGGAATGGCACTCATCTTGCTCATCTTGTTTGAGTTAGAATGCTCACATTCTCATTTATTCAATTATATTTTAGTTGTGACTATATCTGTTAACTTGATGAATTGGGAACATCATGAAAGATTGAATAGAATTTTATTAATTCTTGTGCCCAGGGCATTAGAGCACACTCATAAACAGGAAGCCCTTGGGTAAAATTCAGTTTGTCCTGCATGTTTTGTTTTTTCCACTTTTTATATGTACAATGTATATACAACAAGATAAACATATCATAATGGTACAGTTCAATTAATTCTCACAAACTGATCCCTGATCAAATAATCTAACATTTCCTCAATTCATCTTCCTCCTCCTCCTTCTCAAGGAAGCCCCTGCTGCCAGGCATAGTGGCACCCGCCTGTTATCCCAGTGACTCACTGGGGGCTAAGGCAGGAGGATTGCAAATTCAAGACCAGCCTTGACCACTTAGTGATACCGTGTCTCAAAAATAAAAAAGGGCTGGGGTATAACTCAGAGATAAAGTGCCTCTGGGTTCAAGTCCTAGTTCTACCCCTGCCCCTAAGGAAAAAAAAAAAAAAGGAAGCTCCTGCCTAACTTCAACACCATAGGTTATTTCCTGAACTTTATGTAAATGGAATCATACTCTGTTTGTTCTTCCTTATATCTAGTCTTTTTCATTCAGCATTATGTTCTTGAGAGCCTCCCATGTTATTGTGGTTAGAACTGGTTCATTCATTCTCATTACTGCATAGTATTGTATCCCAGGAATATATCACAGATTATTTATATATTCTTCTGGGTTAATTACCTATTGAAGAACTGCTGTGAACACTTTTCAATCTATCATTTGTGGGTCATGTGTGTATTTTTATTAGGTGGGAATTGCTGTACTTAAAAATCATAAGATTTCAACTTCTCTTGAGAAATCAAGTTTTGCCAATATGTGGTTCCTAGTTTTCTATGGTAACAATCATCTGGAGCTCGACTCCTCCCCTCACGGGACATGTGTTGTTACTTCTTTGCACACACCATGTCCACATCACCTACCCGAGTCCACTCCCCTCAATCTAGAGAGATGGAGGCCGTTCCTGTACCATGTGTTTATAAAGGTGTGTAAGGGCTGTTCTCTCTTCTTCCCACTGTGAGCCTTAAGCTAGTCTTCTCTGCTATCTTGCTTTGATCTTAGATCAGAGGTTTGGGAAAGGAAATGGGGCTTGGCATCTGATGCTGGTGGGGCTGATACTTGGCTTGCTCACTCCGTTCTCTCTGTGGACAGTGTGGTAGAGGCATGACCATGGGCCCAGCCTCCTCATCTTGGGGCTGTATTGTGGAAAGCCACACTTCACTTCTGCCCCATGTGGTATAGCAGACAAGGACTGAGATGAAGTTGTCCCTGCCACCTTTTTCCAGGTCGTTATTCCAGACACAGCAGTGTACCTCCTCTTCCCTAAGCATTGTGAGAGAGAGGTCCCCTGTCTTTGGCTCCTCAGGAGGTCCTGTGGAGGGCACCTCTTTTCTACATGTTTGATGTTTTTTCCTCATGGGGCTTTGGCCTACATATTAAAGAACTACTTGTATGGCAATATCTTTAATTAATCCACAGTATTTTGATTACTGTGCTGCACATGACAGAAAAAAAAATATCTTTAGAAGTTTTGAGTAATCTGCATATTATATCGCAAACAAGAAGACAAACGGAAAAAGTAATAGTCTCTATACTGACACTTTATGAACAGAAGCATTGATTGCCCTGAAAGGAACCTAAATGCAAATTTCTTTTTGGGCCCTATATATTGCAACATGGTAAAAAGAAATTAATGCCAAGGTCACATATGATTTCTAAAACCCCATCCAGCTCTTCTCTGGTCTAGACATGAACAGGAGTGTTCAAAATCCAAATACAAATCACAGCAGGGAAGGACCTTAAGAACTGTCTCATGCAAATAAAAAATTCAATGGGTGAGGCTGGCACTATAGGAGCTGTGTGGTAGAGGTGGGCTGTGAACACACACAATGCCTACCATCAATTTGTGGTTTCTGATTTTTATTAACCAGTATGTTGTATCTCCTCACCTTCTAATGGAACTGGAATGGTCTACATGATATTTTCTTGTAGTACTAGCTGCAAGGAAGACTGTCCGTTCATCTGTTTATCCGACAGATGGTTTGAGCCTGGTGAAGGAACTTGAAGACATCCTAGTACTTCAGGAGTTCAGTAGGAATCACCTCAGAACAAGGACATTTTCTTACACAACCATTATCGTAGAGTAGGATGAAAGTCTGAGGAACCTCAGTGTTGAGTAAAGGCTGCAAGGAGGTGTTAATGTGCAAACGCCACTTTAAGACTATTTGCATAAATTTGCATAGCATAGGGTTTTGCACAAAAACTTCCATGAAAGTATGGGTGGTTAAGATTTCATGGGTTGCTTTTATATTCATGTGTCCCTAATGATATACTAGGCACGTTGGTTTATAATGAATTTACTTTATACTGTAGATCATGAACCATAATCAATATTCAGCCTGTAGCTGTGTTTGGAGCATATGGCATTTTTAAAAACCAGGGGATTTTACACTAAAGTCCAAATACATAGCATATCTTGAAAAATACTGACACAACAAGTCCTGAAATCCTCTATGTCAGCAGTTCTCTGAGCACATGGGAAGCATCTACCTGGTTCTCTGCTTCCCTGAGCTCTCATGGACTCAAGTCTGCAAGGTGAAAAGGTAGAGCGCTCTCGTCATCTTACTTGAGGTATTCAGTTATGAAAAATGAATTATTGCCACAAAGTGTCATTTAATGTGAATTTAGTTGAATTTATAAATGACAAAAGACTTACAAATTTTAATATATTGTATGGATGTCAAATATTTTCAAAGAATGTCTCAAAATGCTTTGGGGAATTGGTGTAAGTAATGATTCAAATAAATTTTCCTGCTCTTTGAACTGAGAGTACCTGAGAGTAATAAACATATCTAGCTTCCAGTTCTGTGTTTCTAAATATTCATTCCCACTGGAAGGAATCAGGCCCTTAGAGATATGGCCCAAAACAGGTCTATAAACCTTGATTACATCTTGAACTTCATACACAATAGCATAAAATATTATTCGGACAACTGGATCTGAGCAGGTATTGTATGTTAGATAATACTGAATCAATGTAAAATTTCTTGGATTTGATAATTTGAGAGAATTTGATAATTGACTCATGGCTGTATGAGGAAAATATCCTTGTTCTTAGGTAATTCATACTGAAGTATTGGAGTGAAGTATTAGGATGTCTGCAGCATACCTTCAAATAGTCTAGGCCTGTCACCTGGTGAGGGATGGATGGATGAACAGATATAGTTATGTATACAAGTGGGTGGATGGATAGATATAATTTAGATGCAAGTATATAGAAGGATGGATGGGTGAACAAACATGGATACAGAAGAAGAGAAAGATTAAATGAATTGATGGTATTATGGATGAATATAGGTAAAGGGTATTTAGATGCTCATTTTATTCTTTAAAATTTTCTATAGCCTTGAAAATATTACTAAATAAGTGAGATAAATGCTTTAAAAAAATAGAGCAAATAAGGCAATTTGCCTTAATTTTAAACCTTTGATTTATCCTTACTCTGGTAAAATATTTATGGTAAAATTTACTTTAAGTTAATTAAGGTATTAATTAGACAAGGATTCTTATGTTGGGTACAGGAATCCCTAGAAGATTTATGGAAAGATTTGTAAATCTTTTGCTACATGCAATGTGTTTTCATGTGTATATTTTTCTGCAGAGAGAGTCTACCATAGCTTTCATCATAGTCTCAAAAGGGTCCATCCTTCAAATAGTGAAAAACTACTGTCCTAGAATACACTTGCAATTTATAATGCATTCTTTATTCTGGGTTTCACAATATTGGTTGAAGTAGCCTTCGAACAGTTCCCATATAAATTTTGGTGATTATGAATGTGATTCCCAATTTATGTAAAATAAATCTTCAGCAGATCCCATCTTACAAAACAATTTGCTTATATCAGCTGATACTTTAATGTAAGTTTATTTGACCACAGAGATTCTGTTACTTAGAAACAAACCAGGACATTTTAATAACATGATGTATTCCTTTTCTTTTCCAAACTAATACAGCATTTAGTGTAGTCACATGTTATTTTTAATATAATCCTGCTTTCCCTGGTGTAGAATTCACATTCTTCACATTTTATGCAAAGGAAAAAATAAGCTTGAGTGTTTAAGTTTTAACTATCAATTTTCACATAGAAAAGGAAATGTAACTTCATATAAGAAATAGCTGTGCTTTTAGCTGTATAATCATGGAGTTCTACTTACTAAGTTAGAAACATTCACTCCTTTGCAAATAGCAGCATGTGACAGACTGAATTCTAGCAGGGATTTTAGTCCCTAATGTTCTTGTTCAAGTCAAAGACATGTGACATGTGAAAGCCTAATTTGAGACATGTAGAATTAAACTTGTATAATGCAGGACTATGGTTTGTTGTAGATTTTCCTTTCTCTGAAAATCTTTTACAAGCGCCTCTCATTCTACTGGATGGGATTTAATTGGAATGGATGGTCAGAGGGCCAGTAGTGAAACAAGAAAGAAACAAACTTGCCAGGAACCTCTTGCCCAAAGTTTGCTGCACAAACTCTGGAAACACTGGGTTTGTCGGTGCAGATGTATGATGGAGGCCAGCAAAAGACACTAGAGATTCGCTCAGGTCATTTCTCAAGAAGGAATCCATCTATGCCACAAGCTTATTGATCAAACATTTTCCTTGTTTGGCTGATTATTTTAAATACTGTATAGTTTTTCTCCTTTTTAGGTGTTGTGGGTAACCACAGTGAATCACACAGGTAAAACTTAATTTTCTTTCCTATGGCCAGTATTTTTTTTAAACCCATGATGAGAAATAGTTTAGACTCTGATTTCCAGCTTCCTTGCCCACTGGGTTCCCTCAGCCTGGATCCTGCTCAGGAATGTTTGACAGTGTGGTTTGCTCTGTACTATGCCATGGACATTAGCGAACCATTACCCAGTAGGAAAGTGGTCATACTTGAGTCTTATAAATCCCGGGCCTTCTCCTCAGAGCAGTGGTTTGTTTAGCTGCTGGCATGGCTGCAGGGTCCCTGTTGGAGCATGCCCAGCTATAAAGCCAGAGGTGTTTATGTTCTGGCCCTGTACACAGCAGTATGCTGGGAACTCTGCTAGTGTACTAGGCCCTTTCCTTCATCCACTATGTTTCGCACAGATCTAGGAAACCATAACTTTAAGTAATGTCAGTCTAGGTGTGGTGGTGCATGGCTGCAGTCCCAGCTACTTGAGAGGCTGAAGTGGGAAGGATCACTTGAGCCCCAGAGTTTTGAAACCAGTCTGGGCAACATAGCTAGACCCTGTCTCAAAAATAAATAAGTAAATAAATACTATCCACCACATCACAAAGCCTGACAGCTTTGAACAAGTCACAGAACTCCCTGTATGCCATTTTCCTGAGATCTGTCAGTGCAGGAAATAACATTTGCTTTTATTTAATGTCTACCTTTTGCCCAGCACTTTTTCAGGAAATTATCTCATTAATTATCCCATCAGCTGTGAGACACTGATGTTTTCTCAATTTTGTAGACAAGGACATGATAACCAGACTAAGCCACTTGGCCAGGTCCATGGCTAATACTAATCCCAGTTCAGAGTTGTAATACTGTTTTTGTTTTTGTTTAACTACAAAAGATGAATCTCTACACTTTACAATTTTCTAGGGCTTAAGGGCCCCAGTGGTCATCTGGTATTAGGTTAGAGCTGGACAGACACTTCTGGGCTTGGTACTTATAATATTTTTTAAAATTTTTTTTAGTTGTTGATTGACCTTTATTTATTCATTTATTTATATGCGGTGCTAAGGATCGAACCCAGTGCCTCACACATATGAGGCAAGCACTCTACCACTGAGCCACAATCTCAGCCCACTTATAATATTTTTGAATTTTAGATTGATCAAGGATCTTGGTTCAGTTATCTGTGAGTTTGTAAATATTTCTATGAGGAAAGTTGCTATGCTTTCTCTAAGAGAAAGAGATGGAATTGATATCTTATAGGTTTTATCCCACTCTTGAGGTTTCACATAAACAGCAGAATTTGAGTATTCTATTATGTCAGTGTCTCAGGAACCTAGTAATTCATGGTATGTTTAAATGATGGCTTTGGAGGGACATAGTCAATGTTGCTATTATGCACAACAGCCAGATTGATTACTAAGTATTGCCAGTTGTCAAAGCATGATTTAATTGTTCAAAAACTATAATCTGGCTTGGTGTGGTGACACATGCCTATAATTCCAGAGACATCGTAGACTGAGGCAAGAGGATTGCAAGTTTGAGGCCAACCTTAGCAACTTAATGAGACCCTCAGCAACTTAACAAGACTCTGTCTCAAATTAAAAAATAAAAAGAACTGGACATGTGGATCAGTGCTAGAACACTGATCCCAGTACATAAAGAAGTACATTCTGCTTTCTCATGTCCATGTCAGGAAATATTAATAGAAGCTATTCATAATTAATTTTATGACCTTGTATAAATCTTTTTCCATTTAGTTTCTCATTCCTTTCAAAATCCTGAAGTTTTGCAAATTTATTTCTGTTTTGTTTAGGATTAGTGTTAACATCAACTTTGGACAACTCATGAGTTGAACCCAGTTTACCCTAGGGAACAGCGAGATGGAACTCTTGATTCAACAACTTAGCAAAGAATGCAAGGGTCCAAAAAATCAATTTTCTCTTTTCTCCTAAGCTTTATAATCTTTTTGGAGAATCAAGATATCCCCCTCTCTTCAGCTACTTTACAACACCCACATATAAAGAGAAATAATTAGTACCTACCTAGTACTACTAAATAATACAGACCTAACTAATATATACAGATCTGTTCCAGGTGGTGGTACAGACATCAAGTGCTTGGGGAGACTTTCTGGGGACCTGGACTTTAGGCACAGCTCTTCCCAAGCCTGGTAGCTGGCTCTGGGAGGTCAGGGGCTTAAGCCACGAAGACTGTGGCGAACTTTGCTGCTTTGTCCCCACCCCTCGGCCCCTGGAAGTGAGGTTCAGCTGCCTTTTTGTTCACAGGTCCCTCCAGGCATGTGTCCTAGCCTGGCTTTGGGATCCATCCTGTGCCTTCCTGTCATTATCATCCCCCCATCCTCTGGAGTAAACCCCACCATGACACTCCAGGTTCAGTCAGTGTTTTCTTACAAATGGCTCTTTTCCCAATTTCCCAGCAGTATAATAAGACTTGGTTCAGCTGCCCCTCTAGTAACTTCTCCTCTGTGTGTTCCTTATTCAGACAGCTACTTACTTGACTTCCTTTTGGAGTCCTTTTTGTATCCGTGCTGTGTAGGTTTGTACTCACTGTTTCTGGCTTTTTTTTTTTTTTTTTGTACTGGGGATGGAACTTGGGGGCACTTTACCACTGAGCTACTTTGAGACAGCATCTCACTAAGTTGCTGACACTGACCATCAACCTATGATTCTCCTGCCTCAGCCTCCCAAGTTGCTAGGTGTTCTGGCTTTTTGCAGTTGTTGGTTATCTTTTTCCCTTCCTTACACCACTACTTTCATAGGACACTTCCCTCTGCAGGGTGCTTTGGTGGCATGCTACACCTCTGCCTGGACTTAGTAGCCCTCTCCTTGCTGCTTGTTCCTGCTGCAGTGAAGGCAGCCTTCTCTTGATCAGTGAGCCCAGATGGAAGACATGCTTGGGTTGTGCTCCTTCATCCCCTGCCCTTGGTTGATTCACCTCCTATGTCCGGGCCCAGCTCAGACCCATTGACCTTTTTTTCTCTGAACTGCATGTGCAGGTTGTAGGAGTTAATGTTAATTGTATCCCATGCTATATCACAGGCATCCTTTCTTATCCCTAAGTTTGTCATTTCAGGGAAAACATTTTTGCCTATAGCACTATGCTTAACAGTGTGTGCTGCCACTTTAAAAAGAAAATTAACCATGTTTTTAAAATCTGTGGCTTAAATTTTCATATACTTATCAAATCTAAAGTAATTGTGAAACAAGCATTATCATAATTTATTAACACTTCAAATGAATTAAAAGGTTTATAGAACATGTTATTTGAAAGTTACCAGAGTAGGGTCCGGGATGTGGCTCAGTGATAAAGTGCATGCTAAACATACACAAGGCCCTAGGTTTGATCCCCAGCACTGGGAGGTGGGGGGGAGTTGCTGGAATAATTATGTGTGAATGGGAATAATATTCTCGCCCTGATAATAGGTGGAGGTGCACACGCTGACCAAAGAATGCTGTGCTTATGCAATTTTTCAACTCTACAACATTGTGGGTATTTTTCCCCATTTTAATGAAAGCAGTCATCTTAACTAAATATTAATTCTGACTTAATGATAAAGACCTCCAAGAAGATGTATATGGCGCCATCTGACAATACAAGCTCAAGCAGAGGTGGTTTTGAGTATCTTTCACCGCTGTGTTGGCAACACCTGCCACATCACATGCCCCATGCTTTCTAGTTGAGCATCAGCTGCCATGATTGGGGTGCTTTATTGGGGCAGCACTCTCAGGTTCCCCAGACTTTTTGTCCAGACACTCAGAGAGATAGCTTGGTCCAATAGGAAGCATGAATACTTCAGAGTCAGAAGATGCAGGTCAAGTCCAGATCCAGCCACATACTCCCTGTCACTCTCATGTGCTACCTGCATATTCTGAGCCTAGTGTTGTCACCTGTCTGCTTCACAGGTAGGTCTGTGAGCTCTGTAGAATTGTGCCCCTCCCTTCAAATGGAGCACTCAGGACTGATGGGCACCAGTCTGCTCAGGGCTAATTCTGCTGTCCTGTGCTTGCTAGAGCTCCAAAGGACCAGCCTGCCTAAGGCCCAGGCTCTCCAGTCTGGTTGTCTGGGAGTGAAGGTAGAGCCTGGGAAACGGGAAGGAAGAAGGCTACGTGCTCTTCCTAGATTGTAAAAGCTGGTATGCCATTTAGATTGTGCCTAGACCATTGATTTTAGAAAGAAAAAATGGTGAAGGGAGCCAACCCTTTCTGACAGGAGCAAAACTGCCTGATTTGGAAGACATGTGTACTCACGTCCTTGTCAGAAACAGAGCCCCCAGTGTGCCATGTGTGAAAGCGCTAATATGTTCAAAGCATGTTATTTTATAATTGAGTCAAATGAATCCCAGAGAGATAAAATGACTGCATAGATTTGTCACTGAAGAATAGATGGGATCCCAGGTTTCCCTGGTTCCTGGTATAATTATTTCTTCATGATACCAGGCTATGTATGTCCTGTACTGTGTCATATCTTATTGCTTTCAAAAATATTCATACATATAATCAGCCACACCTCAAAATTTAAAATACAGCCAGGTGTGGTGGCGCATACCTATAATCCCAGCAGGCCGGGAAGCTGAGGCAAGGGGATCGCGAATTCAAAGCCAGCCTCAGCAATGGCGAGGCACTAAGCAACTCTGTAAGACCTTGTCTATAAGTACAATACAAAATAAGGCTGGGGATGTGGCTCAGTGGTCGAGTGCCCCTGAGTTCAATCCCTAGTACCAAAAAAAGTTTTTTTTAAAAAATTAAAATACAGTTAGCATCCCTTGTGCATATATGCAGAGATGAGACACACCATTAATATTTTTAGACCATGGCTAGGCCTGGACTCCCTTGGTATACATGTGTTAGTAATTACAGTATATTTATGAGGCCAAACCAAACATCTGTTGGTTATCATCTTATATCATGGAGAATGTTTGCTATAAGGACATTTAAAACATCCCATTCAGAGCATGATGAAATTTCAAGGCTGAACAAGTTCTATGTTGGATATGTTTTTAAAACTATAAAAACAGTTGAAATTAATGAATCTTCCAACTTAAGAGCAAAGTTCCAATCAGGTGTTCTAATTTGGGCCTCTCCTGGGGACTCTGCTCCCTCTGTAGGGCTGGGAAGAGACGTGCACAACAGGTCAGTGTGCCTTCTCCTCAGGTACCAGCCTTGCCTGTTGTATCCACAGGCCACTGGGTGTGGCCACATCCGCCCTGGGAGTCCCCAGGCCCAGGCAGAGGAGGCCTAGCCTAGTGTTGTATTTGCACTGCTACCTGTGTGACTGACTCACTGCCTTTTTCTGCTGACTTGATTTCTTATTGCCCAGCAGAGAGGAGAGACCTTGTCTGTCTTCTCTGTCACTCTCTAGAGAACAGCACCTGAAATGCTGCAGAATGAAGTCTGAATAAGAAATGAGTGAAGGAATGGCTTGGTAGTCTATCTGGGTCAACTCTGTTGACTCATCTTATTCAGTTTGAGTCCCTTTTATGGCTTAGATGGCCTTCAGCCACTTATGTCAATGTGTTTATAGTTAAGCAGTAAATATTATAAAAGATTCTTATCAAATGGATATGTAGGCTTATCTTCTTGTTTTTACCTCTCAAATTCAGCTCAGCCAGTTTAAATAAGTGATGCTCCTACATTCCTAAACTGATTATGAATCCCAGCTTTTTGTTTCCATAAGATTCTATTTCTGTTCTTAACCACCTGCAGTTAGTCTTCTACCCTTGAGTCTAACAGTCATATTCATATATTATTCATGTTCATGTTGACATCTCAGAATCCTAGATATTAAGGAAAGATGCTTAGAAATAACATTAGGAGGACTGAGGTTGTGGCTCAGTGGCAGAGCACTTGCTTCACATGTATGAAGCACTGGGTTCAATCCTCAGCACCACATAAAAATAAATATACAAAATAAAGACATTGGTCCATGTATAACTAAAAAATATTTTTAAAAATTTTTAAAAAAGAAAAGAAATAACATTAGGAGCTGGGCGTAGTGGCGCCTGCCTGTAATCCCAGCACTTGGGAAGGCTGAGACAGGAGCATCACAAGTTCAAAGCCAGCCTCAGCAGAGCGAGGCACTAAGCAACTCAGTGAGACCCTGTCTCTACATAAAACACAAAATAGGGCTGGGAATGTGGCTCAGTGGTCAAATGCCCCTGAGTTCAATCCCTGGTACCAAAAAAAGAAAAAAGAAATTAGGTCAGATGGAGGAAATCAAACATTCATGCCTTGAAAGTTAACCATGAAATTGTCAAACTGGTTGAATATGCTGGTTACTTTCAGTTTTGCATGAAATAATTGATAACAACAACTACAGTCATTTTTCCAAAATGCTTCACATTTTTCTCTGGTTCTCATAATAGCCCTGTGAGGTCAGGATGGAAGGTTCCTGGGGTGATGGGAAAACTGTTAAAAGATTAAATCAGGCAGTGTTATATGCCCATAATCCCAGCTTCTTGGGAGGCAGAGGCAGGAGGTTTTACAAGTTCAAGGCCAGCCTGGGCAATTTAATGGGATCTTGTCCTTTTTTTTTTTTTGGTACTGGAGATTGAACTCAGGGGCACTCGACCACTGAGCCACATCCCCAGCCCTATTTTGTGTTTTATGTAGAAACAGGGTCTCACTGAGTTGCTTAGCGCCTCGCCATTGCTGAGGCTGGCTTCGAACTCATGATTGTCCTATCTTAGCCTCCTTAAGTGCTGGGATTACAGGCTTGCGCCACCGTGCCCGGCTGAGATCTTGTCTTAAAATATGAAAAATAAAATGGGCTGGGGATGTAGCTCAGTGGCAGAGCAACTCTGGGTTCAATCCCTCATACTACCAAAAAGAGAGAAATTAAATAACTAAAGTCTGAAAAATTAGAGGAAACTGTTCAAGGGGGGCCAAGGCTAGAACTAAGTTTTGAGTCTGGCATCTGGCTTCAAGACACAACACGAAGAGTAACACTAGAAGTTAACATAGTTTCTATGTATGTGTTGTAAATTATTTTAGCAATGCAAAGATAAAAGGTCATTGTGTAATGAAAACTTTAATGGATGGTTTTGTGTGGTAAATAGAAACATTGATTAGCTTTGTGTTTAGTTGAACTGAATAAAAAGATACATTTTAGCAAATTAGAGCAAAAGTGATAGATGCTAGCTTTGATCAGTGGAGCAAAAGTTTTCAAAAGTATATGCATTAGATTTACATTTAACTAAGTATAGTCAAAAACTAATTTGTATTTTTAGCAAACTACAGCTTTCTATAATCTTTTGATCTTGAGTGAAGAATAATGAAAGTGATCTTAAAATACTTTTATCTTTAAAAATAATTGTAGACTTAAGAAACTTTCAAAAATAATATAGAATTCATATATATCCTTCTGCTAGCTTCCTTTATGCTAACAATGTACATAACCACAGTACAGTGATCTAAACCAGGAAGTTACCATTACAATACTGTCTTCAACTCACACATATAATTAATAGAAGGAACTAAAGCTGAGATATATTTTTGCCAGTAATTATAGCACAGGGTCTTACAGAAATTAACAAATCATTATTTTAACAGAATAATAAAGAATTCATAAATTCGGGGGTTTTTTTCCCTGTAAGTGTGTTTCTTGATCTTGAACCATAGCATGCATAATTTTTAAAGGGACTTGGAGAGTTCTCAGCTAAAAGCAGGAGTCAGACCAACTGTAAAGGACTGCTTATTTTGTTCCAGATTTTCCTGGTCTAGCTTAGCATATATAACATCATATTTTAATGAGGTGGCTTCTTTCTAGAGGTGGGAAACGGTGTTTTCACGTACCATAAAACTAGAAGACTACACTCTTTGCATTATGTATATTTGGTTGTTCATCTGTGGATTGGCAAATCAATTGACTAGCATAATGATATTGAGTACAACATGAGAATTATATTTCTTATTAATGACAAATACTACTACAACAAATATATGAGTAAAATTTATAAATGTCACAGGAAATCTTGGAATTACTTGATGTTTTGTGGTTTGAGAACAACACTTGAATATGATCTTATGCATGAAAATGCATAGGGTGATATTTCTCTAGTTTTAATATAGTTGTTTTCAAGATGAAGATGTTCCAGAGTTGAGTCACCATCCTCTTCAACATTACAAATTTGTTCCGGAAGAATATTCCTAAAGAAAAATAGATGTGCAAATCATAAGTGGTCCAAGTTATAATCTGCCTTCATGATTTAGGAGTTGAAGTTTTACATTTGTTTAAAAAATGGTTTTGTTCTTAAAATTGGATCCTTTTCTCATATTATAAACCAGAATAAAGTCCAACTATATTAAAGATTGAAATGTATAAAATGAAGCTCTAAATGCACTTGAATGCAGCATGATCACACTCTGCAAGTGGGGGAAATCTTCCTATCTGTGATTTGAAAACCAAAAGCACTGTGCTAAGATTTGAATGTGTTTGTCTCCCCAAGAATTCATGTCCTGGAGGATTGGTCTCCTGTGTGGCAATTTGAAGAGTTGGTAGGATCTTTAAGAGGTGAAGCCTAGTGAGGGGTAGTTAGGTCATTGGGAGCATTGCCCTTGGAAGGAATTAAGGCAGCTGTTTTGAGGGGAGTTAGTTCCTGCATTAGTAGGTTGTTCTAAAAAGTCCAAGACTGGCCCTTCCCCATTCTCTGGCTTACCATATGGACCTCACACATGTGTTCATTCTCCAGAGAAAGAGGGAACCCCAAAACAAAATAATAAAGTAAAAAATAGTAGGCACTACCTTATTCTGACTAGCATTTTAAAGGAAAGAACTGAATGTGTGTCCTTTTCAGAGTAACATAATAGCCCTAGTTGATGAGCAAAATTTCTTTACAGAGGAATTTCATCTAATAGGCATGGAAAGAATGGTAAAAATAGAAATTCATCATTTCATTACCTCTAATGAAATAATGGATTCAAGTAATAACCTTCTCTGAGTAAAATCATTGGTTCAATGATGAGAGGAAAGTTTGTGCTAAGAGTCCCCAGGCTGTGACCACATAAAATCCACTGACAAATTTTAGAATCACTAACAATGAGACAAACACATTATGCCTCCTGATGCATAACCTGTGAAGTAATTTGGCCCCCAAATTTGAAGCTGAATCTTACAAAGCCTTCTTCACCCCACCTCTTCCCCCAGTACTTCTAAAAACTCTTGAACCTTTCTCTTATTTTGTTTTTTAGGTGATTAGTTTGGAATTTTAGAAACAGGGAAGGGACAAGGGGCTTAATCCTCAGAGAGCTTAGGTTCCCATCTCCCTCATTGCAAATGGTAAAGATCACACTCACAAAGTGTCCAGCTTAATCTTTAAGTCAGTCATGCTGTCTAGGGAGGGGTAATTTCTGAAAATATGCAGAAAAATATGTCCCTAAAAGCAAGGAAATTTGAGTTTCAATAAATTTATTCAGAATTTTTCCCTTAGGGGGAAAAGAAAAAGAATTTTGTCTTTAGAAAAATCTAGATAGAAAGTATTTTAATTTAGCATATATTTGTGCTGTGCAGATAAGTTTCTTTCAAATTTCATATGTAGTACCATAGTCTATTTATTACTTCACAACCTTATTTGAACCTGTTTCCAGTGTTCCAAAGTATTGTGTAATAGTATTCAGTAATACTATAAAAATGTGCAAACATGACAAAAGTAGAAAAAAGAGACATAATGAATCCTCATGTACCTATCACCTTGCTTCAACAGTTATTAGCCTTGCCAATATTTTTTAACCCAATCCCATTTAATCCATCCCATCTACCCCTTTTTTCCCTCTTTAGGTTAAATCCCAGAGTTCATGTCATGGTTGTTTAATGATACATTTTGTCAGCCATAATTGTAATTGATATTTGAAAAAAGCCAAAATTTACCGAATCTTATTGTTATTCAGTCTCAGAAAATGTAATGCTTTCATTTCTTGCACCCCGGGTGGTATAGATTTTAAGTCATTGTGATCCAGAAATAGCTCTCTCAGAGAATGATATGCCCCATAGAATGAGACTCGGTCCACACTATCATCAGTGAGTCTGTTAAATGACAGGTACAGGTATTCCAGGCCTGGTTCCATGTGACCAAACACATAGCCAGGGATCCGTTCAATCCGGTTCCCTATGAGCACAAGGTGCAGCAGAGACTTGGGCAGGTAGGAAGGCACGTGGTAGAGCTTGTTGTAGGACAGGTCGATGGATTCTAGGTTCCTGTGGCAAAGAAAAAGTGAACAGGATGGGAAATGTCAGTGTAGTGACTGACAGCTCTGGATTTTGACAGGGCCAATTGTGATGCTGGCCTGTTTTCCTGTAAGCACCAGTTTGCCGTGATGATCCTCAACATAAGCGTAACTGTGTGCTAGCCTGGGTCGGTCTGTCTGCAAGGCTCTTCTTTCTAGCACTCACACTGTCTCCCAGCTACAGATTTGCCTCCCAAGGGCATACCAGAAATTCAGGTCTCTGGGTTAATGAGGAGACCCAAAGATGTCCCTGAAATATTTTGAAGGTTAAACTATTGAATCGGAAAGGAAATCCAGGAGTCCTGGGTTCCAGCAAGAAAGTTTTTTGCTTTGAGTTTTTTTTTTTTTAAACTTGTGTTTCTCCCCACATTTTCATTTCACATTTGATTTGAAGATCTGGCACACCTGGGACTTGGGATAAGACTGAAGGATCTAGAAGTTGTTAACCATTAGAGCACCTAGCGAATGTGATGAGTTCCTGACTTGTTCCAGGAATTCCCCTGAGTCTTCTGGGGCTTCTCCTCACCCCTCCAATTACCAGCAAAGTCCTCTTTTCATTTCTTTCCCCCCTTTGAACAATCTTTGTCTCAGAGGCTGTGCTATTTGGGTACATGGTTCCAGGACACACCCAGCCTGTGTAGATCATCTGTTGGACATGCTACCAGGGCTCACCCCAGCTCCTTCCTACTTACTTCACTGAAGGCTGCAGTGAACCTGCTGATTCCTGGGTAGGAAGATGGATTCTACACTCTGCGTCCATTGTTAGGCCAAAGAGAAGAGAAATAGTTGGGACAAAAGAAGGCATTGAGGTATAGGAGGACCTCCTGATAACCTGTGCGGGAGGCAGAGCGAGGGCAGCATTTGGCTGTGTGCTCAGACCTCAGCTCTCGCCAGCTCAGCATTTGGCATGCAGTAAGGTGTCCAGTAGGCAGTAGTGATCCTAATACCAGTCACGTCATGTACAGCTTGGAAACTCTACAAAGTAATCAAATCTGGGGTAGGGGCAGCGTTCACTAAGAAGGTTAAGAGGTAATATATACTTACTCTTGATTGATCCAGGCTAAAGGAGCAATCCTATTTTCTTCTATTTTATTATAACGTAGTACAATCACATTGATCTTTCTGGTATGATTGAAACAAAGTTCAGTTATCTCTTCAATTTGGTTATTTTCCAAGTGTAGCTCCTATAGTTAAAAGAAAAGACTATTATTTTCTTCCATTTGTGTTAGTTGATGAATATTTTCAATTTCAGAAACTAATCCTCTTCTAATGAAAAGTATTCTTATTTAGTGTTATCTAAAGAGTTTTATTGCTCTTTCCAGTGAGTTCATACTTCTAAGTTGTCAAATTTTATAACTAGTAAAATAAAAGGCACTGTCTATTCTGATTATGGAATGAAATGAATTTCATTTAATTTTTCAGCCATAATGTAAAATGTAGCATACCACATACTTATATAAAACTTTATAAAACTGATTCACATAAATTATCTTATTTGGACTTCACAACTCTGAAAAGTGGGTGAAATTATTCACCCTCATTCACCAGTTAGGAACTTGAGCCTGGAGAGACAGCAAAGCTTGCTTGCTCAAGGTCCAGAGCTGATCCCCAGCAGAGACTTGTCCTCCAGAACAGCATCCCACAACCCCATAGGGTAATTAATTTTTTTAGGCTTATGTTTTTAGACTTATTTGTATTTAATTTAATTAAAAGTTAAATTAATTAAGAGCCTTAATTTAGAATCAGCAAAGTTTGCCAGAACCATTAGTTTGCTAGAACAATTAGTAAATTTTTAATAGCTGGCTGCCTTTAAGATAAATTTAATTGGCACTGAAGGAACTTTTTACTAAAGGATATGAATTGTAAAATTCTTGTTCTCAATGGAATGAAGAAGGATTGGCATACATCTTCACTGTAACTTTTCATCATAACTTTTCCCTTTGTTATTTAATTCAGGTAAATATTAGACATGGTTAAAGTAACTTGCAGCTTTTCACTTTTATATTCATGTGTATTAAGGATGAGCTAGATCATTGGTCCCCAAACTTGGCTGTACATTAGAATCACCTCATGAGCTTTTTAAAGTTTAAATTCTAACCTAAATATACCCCAGTCAGGGAATAAGTCCTAGCATTCCCATTGCTGTCTTGAAAACTGCAGCTATAGAAAAGAATGATGTGAGACAGTCTTCAGGGGTGGAGTTAGGTGAGGCTGGCATGCAGCAGCGACTTAGGAAGGATTTATGGTGTTTGCTTTGCAGTTGTATGCTTGCATGCCCAGCACTCCCAGGTAGGTCTCTTAGGAGAGAGAAGCCAGAATGAGATCAGGTATGGGAACGGGTACATAGTTCTTACATATTATCTAAGTTTTATGTGTTTTACTATTTGCATGCATTATCTATATAAAATTTTGATATTTAAGAAAATTCTAGCAAGATGTAGTAGTACCTGTTATAATCTCAACTATTTAGGAGGCTGAAGTTGGAGGGTCCCAAGTTTGAGGCCAGCTTTGGCAACTTGGGGAGACCCTATCTCAAAATAACATTTTTAAATGGGCCAGGGTGTAGTTCAGTGGTAGAGTGCTTGCCTAACATGTGCAAGACCCTATATTCAATCCCCAGTAGTCCTTCCAAAAATAATAATAATAATAATAATACTCTAAATTTCTAGCCCTGTTCTCCAAAGGATCTGACTTAGGATATCTGAAATAGGTCCAGGAGTCTGCACATATTAAGAACCCAGGTAATTCTGATATAAGACCAAGTGTTGGTAAATTCCAGTGTTATATAACTGTATCTCTTAGTCTGGAGAAATGAGGAAGAAGGAAGGTGATAGCCATGAAGTTACAATAGATGACCTTTTTCTGGCTCCCTGGAGCCACTGCGAGGGTGAGTTCCATGCTGGCTTCTGATGGAATGATCATACAGTGTGGTAGAAACGGACCTCAGATAGGGAAACCTGAGTCTGGCTGGCTCTGTCAGCGTTCACAGACACTCAGGGCCCTGGTGTTCCTGATGCAAGAAATGAGGAATGTTGACCCTGATTGGCCAGAGATGAGCTGAGCACCCCCTGCAGCAGGGAAACTGCATCCCTGGAAACTGTTGGGGAGGCTCTGCAGGATGAAATGAGGATGGGGCTCTGGGCCTGGAGATGGTCACAAGACAGTCTTGGTAGGGACTGGCCAAAATTTCTAAGCTATAGAGTTGCTGGAATGATCCACACCTTGTGGTTATTGTTCAGTCCAAGTATCTGTGGCTCTTGCTGCTTGTGAGTGAGGACAGAAGGACTAACGGTTTGAGCTTCATCTGTGTGGAATTTCATGGTTCTGGTCTGGGATAGTTTAAGCTGTCTTGGGAGTCAGGGTACTTTTTGGAAGTTGTGGTTTCTATTCAGATTCTCAGTGCCCCTTCCTCATTCCTTCCAAGAGCTGTTGGTACCATTTTTCACTCTATTAGGGGCATATAATGCTCAGGTTATAGTGAATTCTGTGTACAGCACTAAAACTCTACCAAGTTTAATGTATATCACAATAGTCTTTTAAGATATATTGTTTTGTTGTATATTGGATTTAAAGTATAATACATTAAAAACATTAGAAGAAGAATATTGGTACCTCAATAGAAGCAGGAAGACCCTGTGGTATAATTCTAAATTTATTTTTTCCCAGACGCAGATAGGATAAGCTCTTCAAAGATTTAAAAGCTAAAGGATCAACATTGATTTCACTGAGATTGTTTCCTTCCAATTCTAAGGTGACCAGTTGATTTAAGTCTATAAAAAAAATAAAGTTATCAGGATATTAGAATAATTTTAAAAACCATGCAATTTGGGCTGAGGTTATAGCTCAAGAGAGTGCTTGCCTAGCCTGTACAAGGCCCTAACACCACCAAAAAAAAAAAAAAAAGGAAGAAGAAATACCAGCATTATACCATGCATGTGAAAAGTTTAGTTTATTCAGAGTGTGTAGTTTCATTATCCTCGCGCCCTCTCACTCTTCCAAAGTACTTTACATATCTCAGATGCACCATTCAAGCAGGCAAAATGCATGGTTCAGAAAAGAAATGATTCTAGTGTTATACAGTACAAATGCCTATGAGGAACAGAAGCAAGAGGGTTTGTAGAAGGAGGAAGAAGGCGGGGAGAGGGTCAGGGACACCTGCAAAGGCTACACGGACCAAGCAGGGATTTGAAATTCAGGTGGGCAAGGAGTAGAAAGTTGTGTAAGATCATTGGAAACATTTGCAGAGACATGTAGGTATGAATTGAATTGGCAATGTGATAGATTAAGGGTTGATGAGGGATTCCTTTTCCCAGGACACAGAAAGCAGCCCTCTTTCCCTGGAAAACCCTCCATCTCTGAACAAGGGAGTTAGAAATAAAGCAGAATAGTGAATTCCCATCATGGTTACTCACTTGTTGGCACAGAATACAGCCAAATGGAAGTTTTGAAAGAAAGATGATGAAAAAATTCTCCACATATCCAGATTGGGCTACCAAGAAAGGCCTTTATACAGACAAGTTTTTCCTACACTGTTTCTCCTGGCCTCAGGAGCGGCACCATCCAGGTCAGTTGGATGTTTAACGCTGGATCGCACCACTCAGCAGTAACATACCCAGAGGCATCTAAGTCAGAGATTCAGGACATGGCCAAGATACCCAGAACAGGGGATTTTCCTGCTAAACTCCTGTCAGGGGTATTGTACCAAATGTCCTGTGTGATTCATTGCTACTTTTAGGCAGCAGCAAGTGTAGGGACCATAAATGCTGGAAGATGATAAGAGAAAGCAGTGTAGATTTGAGTGGGATGGAAGTGGTAGGCTCTTGGGGAAAGAAAGATTTAGATAAAAGTGGGAGGAACTGTTGCACTGAAACACACGCAGGTAAAGGGCCCAGTGGGTGAGCTGGGGGTGGGGGCTCACCCTGGAATGGGCGGGTCATGGGTAGTGGGGTGAAGTCGGTCCTCTGGGAGAAGTACTCCGGAGCAGGCCTTTGTGCCCTAGATGCAGGTCTGGCTCTCATTCTCTAGGCACTGAGGAGGAGACAGGACGAGTGGCATGGCAAAAGCCATGTGGTAAATGATTAGTCTGGTGGTGGTGCGCAAAATCAGTTGAAGGGCTGGATGACAGGAAGTAGGGAGACCAGACAAGAATCTGCAGGAAGTTGTTTTATTTCCTCATGTTCTTTTATTTCCAAAACTAAAGGTACTGAGAAGCCAACATTTCTCTTGTACATAGGTGAGATTTTAAACTGTGGAAGTTTTCCATTGAAAAGTAGGTAGCAGAAGTTGACTGTTGGTCATGTGTGACCTCCTGAGAGAAACACAGGCAAATGCATAACACTGTGTTCCTGTGTATTCTGGCATGTGTGTAGCAAGTAGATGGAGTTAGAGGAAGTTTCTGCTTGATGCTGAAAGAAGGATTTGTGATCAGGAACCAGGCAGAGGTAAGAAGACCTTTGTTGTGGGTGAGGTACCATGACCTGCTGTGGACCTGGTGACAAGTCAGTGTTAATGGGGCCCTAGAGGAAACCTCAGTGACGGTGCTTTGGCTATTCTGGTTACTTGTCAAGAATGTGGCTGGGGCTGTGGCTCAGTGGTAGAGCGCTTGCCTCGCATGTGTGAGGCCCTGGGTTTGATCCTCAGCATGTGCAGCTTCCCACTGCCCCTCCCTCTGCCCTCCCCTCTTCTCCCCCTATAGCTGACTTTCTCTTTCTCCTCAGTGTGTGCACACATCTGCAGTGATACCCCCACAGCTCACTTGGCATGCATGTGCGTCCTCCTGTCCTCCACACTCATCTTAGGCCTGCCTCAGTTGTCACAGCATCTGGAATCCCCTTGTCTCTTCATGTCTTTTATGAAGATTGTCTTCTCTTCCTGGACTGCCCTCCTCCCCACTCCTCTGGAACTATAATCTGTCATAAGTGGGGGATGCCAGAGAGGGATGCTGGGAGAGCAGCAGCCACCTTGGGCCAAGTGAGGGCCCCCACACAGGCAGCTGCATCTCAAAACTGGATGGAGCTGTGCTTGGGCTCACCTGCCCACTGCCAGCCAGCCCTACCATCCAGAGCAGCAGGCTTCACAGGGCAAGGGAGGGAGCACCTAGATCCAAAGGGCCAGCACCACGGTGGGGTAAGACCAGCCTACCCAGGAAGTGCAAGAGGGTTTTCTGGGCAAGAGCAGTGCAGAGAGCCTCCTTTCTAGCCACCTGTGTGGGACAATGCCACCTCCATGCTTCAAGTATGGGGATAGGGCAGGCAGCCAGTTCTCCCTGGACTGCATATCAAACTGGGAATTAGAAGCTTGAGTGTGTGAGGGAGGAGAGCTCGCTGAGACGCAGCCCAGGACTGCTCTGTGCTGCACCGCGGCAGCACTGCTGGGAACACGCCCTCACATGCAGCCCTGTGCAGCCGTTGGTGTTCGTGGTCTAGATGTCATGCTCCCTCAGTCTAATGAAGCAGTTAAAAATTAAATTTCCCAATGTCTTCTCCATATGACAAAACCCATCAAAATTTGTGCTTATTAATGTTTTTCATGTGTTCCCTGAAATCCATCTGGAAATTGAGCATTTCCATAACGTGGTTATCCTCAGATTGGGCAATTCTCATAATTAGTTTTCACATCACCAGAAGTATTTTTTTTTCTATAAAACATTGGGGGAGCTGAAAGAAATAGATTGTCTTATACCTTTAAATGCTTGGTTTATCAACATTTATGTTAAAATATGTTTCAAATCAAGTTAGCAGCAAGTGTTGAGCACTTCAAGAGTTAGGCTAGATGGGAAATTAAAAGAAAAATTAAGCAGTCTTTGTCTTAAGGTAGCATGCAGTCTAATCAAAGGTGTCAGAATGTGTGAAAAGTGAAGTGTAGACCAAGCCTCTTCCTGCAGTCCCATTATGTCAACGTCATCTGCCTCACATAGTCCAGAAACAGGCAGAGGAGCCAGTCACAGCTGGTTCAAATGCACCTCCCCAAAGTCCATCCATCAAAAAGCCGGGCCTCCATGCAGCCTTGCTCCACACACCACGGAGTGAGGACGTGGCAGAACCCCAGTGCTGGGCTGCTCAGGAACAGAGCTGCCAGAGCCAGGCTGCTACGTGAGCTGCACTGCCTACCCTGCACACAGCACATCACCTCAGACCGTCCACTCACTCCTACTCCATAAGAAACTCACATGTGATTGGACTCAGGTTTCACCATGTGACAGATTTAAATAGCAATGTGTGTAAATACAGCACAAGTTGTGGGCAGTGTGAAGAAAGAGGTCCAATCACCAAACCAGCAAGAACCAACAAAAACACCAATACAGAGCACCAAAACACGCGGTATTGTGGGGGCTGTTTAGTGCAGCCCTTGAGATAGTAGGAATTTGTCAGAGTTATTATATGATGAATGATGGGAACCTGGAATCAATGAAAGAAACTTTGTAGGGGAGCTCTGGGGACCTAAGCTGGGGCTTTGTACCACTTACCACTGAGCTCCAGTCCCCACTCCTTTTTTTTTTCTTTTCATACAATGTCACTAAATTGCTAAGACTGGCCTCAAATTTGTGATCCTCATGCCTCAGCCTCCTGAGTCATTAGGGTTACATCCATGTAGCCCTGTGTCTGGCTACATTTTTTTTTTAAGACAACAGCTTAAAGTGTACTTTAAGATTAAGTTTTGGGCTGGGATTGTGGCTCAGTCGTAGAGTGCTTGCCTGGCATGTGTGAGGCACTGGGTTCAATTCTCAACACCACATGTAAATAAATAAATACAATAAAAGTCCATCAACAACTAAAATATATATATATATATTTTAAAAAATGATTAAGTTTTACCAGGGGCTGGGTTTGTAGCTCAGTGGTAGAGCACTTGCCTTACACGTGTGAGGCACTGCGTTCCACCCCAACACCACATAAATAAAATAAAAGGTATTGTGTCCATCTACAACTAAAAATATTTAAAAAATAAAAAAAGATTAAGTTTTACCAATCAATAGTAGTGGCCACTGATGGTCAACTGAAATGATAAAGTGACTTAATGTTTTTTCTAATTATATACTTGGCAATACTATAAATCAAATTTCTACAAAATAGAAGAAAGGAAACATTGTAAAAAAACAAATGTTAAATACCTGATAAACTTTCTTCATTGATAGCCTGAAGATTGTTCTCATTGATTTTAAGTTCTTCTAATGTAGATGGTAGTTCTGAAGGAATCTGTACCAGATTATTTCCATCCATATTCAGACGCATTAACTTCTTCAGAAGCTTAAAAAGCAGATCTCAAAATTACCATTTTATCTGATCACATTTATACATTCACATATCTCACATAATAGTCATTTTAAAGTAGGGACTAAGTTTTACAACTCTGCACTTCCTTAGGTTTAAACAGTAATGTCCAGACCACACCATATTCCCCATTTCCCCCTGCCAAGTAAATGTCATCTTAGTGATAGCATCAATTCTCAAGCATTTGCAGCGGACTACGGTGGATGACTCTATCCTGCTCACACATATTATAGCTTTAGAAAGCTACTGTATCCAAGGGGTCATTTGTATTTTGCTGAGGTCTGAGGTGTTCACCTTCACAGCAAGAGACAGAAATTTTATTAAGTCATGCAATAATGTGAATCCATTGTGGATACTAACAGGACCGTGATTTTTACCTTTTTAACATATTCATAGAACTCAGTTTCCAATCTACCCTAATATTTATGTTAGAAAAGGGGTCATAAAATAGGACTAATTAATGTGAAAAATTTTCAAAACAGAGTGCTAACAAATGTCACAAGCTAGTCATGTATGGAACCCAAACAACTGACTCTCTGAAAAAGTGTGTTTCCACGTTTGTAGTTGCATGCTTATTGGCCAAGCCTCGCCTGTAACCTCCAAAAGCAGAGAACTGAAGTTGGGTAAATTTTAGTGAAGCCACATGGAATAATTCTCTTCTCCATTGATCATATTCAAATTCCAATAGTTTTGGAACAGGACAGAAAATCTCAAAGCAAGGAAAGGAGGTAATCTCCTACAACATTGTTCTCTTGATCTAACAGGAAATTGGGGGTGAGTGGGATGGGATGCAGCTCAATATGAAATTGGGGGGGATGGTACAGCTCAATGAGAGAGTGCTTGGCTAGCATGTGTAAGGCCCTGCGTTCAATCCCCAGCACCACTGGGCAGGGGACATGGAGAAAATGAGGGAGAGAGAGAGAGTGTGTGCGAGAGAGTGAGTGTATGTATTAGTTTTTATTTATACACAAAAAATCATTCACTCTCTTGCTGCTGTTTTTGTTTTCCTGAAATTCCTTGGTCATCTCTTCTCCTTTTTTAAAAAAATATTTTTTAGTTTTTGATAGAACTTTATTTTTATTTATTCATACATGGTGCTGAGAATCGAACCCAGTGCCTCACACATGCTAGGCAAGCACTCTATCACTGAGCTACAACCCCACCTCCTCTCTTCTCCTTAAAAAAAAAAACAACTAAAAACTTATTCAAATCTGTTCCATTCAAAGATTTATTGTACTATTTCATATCATTTCTCTTTCCCTCTTCTTTGCCAACCTACCCCATGCTAATTTGTTCTAAGCCCATTTGTTTTTCCAGAACCTGCTCTGCCAAAATATCCTCCATCAGATTTTGCCCATTGCACAAAAATAAGTAACCAGTGACTTGCTGACCTGAAAATGTTAATAGAGTTTCCAGATGAGCCCTAGTTTGTTCCTAGACAATACTTCATATACTAAGAGATCAGATTTCAACATGTTTCCAGCTACTTGGGGAGAAACTAGTTCATAAATTCAAAATATTAGTTATGTTACTGATGTTATTGCTGGTGCTCTTAGGATAAGATTATGAATATGTAAATCAAAAAACTGTATTCAAGAGAAAACTAAATGCAATTTAGGGACATCAGAGAGGAAACTTTTTAAAAAATACTTTTAGAGCCGGGTGCAGTGGCGCACGCCTGTAATCCCAGCACTTTGGGAGGCTGAGATAGGAGAATTGCGAGTTCAAAGCCAGCCTCAGCAACGTCAAGGCACTAAGCAACTCAGTGAGACCCTGTCTCTACATAAAACACAAAATAGGGCTGGGGCTGGGGCTCAGTGGTCGAGTACCCCTGAGTTCAATCTCCAGTACCAAAAAAAAAAAAATACTTTTAGTTGTAGATGGACACAATGCCTTTATTTTATTTATTTTTATATGATGCTGAGAATCGAACCCAATGCCCCATACGTGCTAGGTGAGCGCTCTACCACTGAGCCACGACTCAGCCCGGGAAACTTTTTTAATGTAGAAGAAAACTACCAATTAAAACAGTTTTGCTTCTCCTCCCTTCCCTACTCCACCAACAGCCAGTGCAAGTCCACATAGATTATTATTCACAAATTGGAACACGTGATTACCTTGAATGCTTTTGGGCCTATGCCTGAAGAGGTTATATTATTTTTGCTCAGATCAAGCATTTCCAAATTTGGTAATCCATTAAATGCTTCATCCGGGATGGAGGTGATGGAATTCCCTAGGACACACAGCAGTTGTGTTAGACACATGCACACATACATACATGTTAACATGTACAGAGTGTGTGCTTGCATGTATGTACATAGTAATCCATTATCTGGAGGAGAAAGCAACATGATAGAACAAGGATAGAAAATATATAAACAAATGCATGTTCACAGCAATAACAAGATCAGGACCAGACAATTCAACATAGTCAGAATTTTCTCTCAAGAATACATAATGGTCAGTACTTCATGTTTCAGAGGACACTGAATGCAGTCTGCTAGACAGCATTAGTACCATTCTGCGTCTACAACAATATGTTTCTGCAAGGTTATATAGAAACTGATTTTTATTTTTCATATTTTTTCCATTTCCATTTTTCTGGACTGGGAATATGATACTATTTTTATCCAAGAAATCACAGGCAAGTCACTAACTTCCTTTGAGCATGTTTCCTTCTCTGTATAAGAAGGCTGGGAAGGCTGAGGCTGGAGCTCAGTGGCAGATTGCTTGCCTAGCACATGTAAGGCACTGGATTCCATCCTTAACACCACATAGAAACAAATGAATAAAATAAAGGCATTCTGTCCATCTACAACTACAAAAAAAAAAAACTTTACAAACTAAAAAAGCCTGGAAAGATCATCTCTCAGACCCCACCTCCCAAACCTAATATTATACCTCTGTCTTTAATCTCCTCCAGTTTTATAAGTTTTTGTTTTGACATTTACTTAAGTATGGTAGTTGATGATTTTAAGCACAAAAAAATGAGCTTACCAGAAATAATACATTCTATAAAAACCATGCAGTGACCTGCTTGTAAAACCTAGACAGGATGGTCCAGCATGGGTTGTTCATCCTTCCCAACACTTTAGACTTTCACAAATTGGATTTTCTTAAGGCAGTTCATACTTGGCATGTAGCCTGCAGGAGGAGGGGCCTTCCTGGGCATGAGAGGGATTTATTAGATGATCATATGAGAGTGGGATTAAACCCAGTGTCAGGGAGGCCATGGAAGCTATCTGCAATAGGGCTCTGCCAGTGTCAAAGGTGTTAGTAGAGTCCTATTGTAGATAGCGTCCCTGCACAAGTATGTTACACCCATTAGATCCCCACCCTCCTGCATCCTCAGGACCACCCCTAGTGTGTCCCACCACCCAGTCCCTCACAACTGGTCTTGCTGTTCTTCCACTCAGAGCCTGTCTGGTGACCCTCTGGGCAAGGTCTGTACACCACATTCCCATTGAAGTGGCTAGAGTGGAAACAACCGAGACTAGTGCTGGCAGGTGGTGGAGCATCGGGACTCTGCAACACTGCTGGGCAAATGGTGCGGCCACATGGAATTGGGCAGTTTCTTACTAAGTTAAATGTGAATTGGCCACATTGCTTAGCACTTCGGCTCCTGGACATAGCCCCAGAGAAATGAAGACTCAGGTCCCCACAATCACCTGTATTTGTGGATGTTTAGAACAACTTTGTACATTAGCACCCCAGACTAGAAACGACTGGGTATTCTCCAGCTGCCAACTGGTTCATTCATAAAATGAAACATTGCTTAGCAGTAAAGATGAACTGGCTAGACCCAGTGGGGCACTGTGACTTGGAAGGCTGAGGCAGGAGGATTGTAAGTTATAAGCCAATCTCTACAACTTATCAAGACCCTGTCTCAAAAAGAGACAGGGATGTAGTTCAGTGGTAGAGCAACCTAGGTTCAATTCCCAGTACCATGAAAAAGAAAAGAAAAAGCCCAGCTGAAAACTCTATGATTCCATTTATGTGACATTCTCTAAAAGCCAAAGTTGTGGAGACAGAAAACAGATCGGTTTTTTGTGAGGTAGAGACTTGAAGGATTTTGGGAGTGATGGAACTATTCTATAGCTTATGATCATGGTGGTGTTTACATGACTATGCATTTGTCAAAACTATAGAACTAGACACTAAAAATAAGTTTTATTTACCACACATAAATGATACCTCATTAAAGGTGACTTTTTAAAAGGTCCATGGAAAATCATCATTTGGTTTGAAGTTTGCTTTCCACCTAACTGAGCTGTTCTGCAGTGAGCATCTGTCTTCTGCACAGTACATACATGTGATGAAATTAGTCTCTATGATGAAATTAAAATGTAAAACATTCATGGAGCAGTGAGAGTCACCATTCACATCTAAAGCACAAAATAAAACAAGTCAACATCTCTTACCAACGAGCTCCAGACTTGTTATCTCTGGTGCTGTGAGTGGTGGGATGTGGGTGAGGGCTGTGTGGACACAGCTGATCGTCCTGTAGGACAGGGAGCAGCCGCTGGGCAGGCGAGGCTTGCCTCTAGGGGGAGCAGCAGTGGCGAACCAGGAGTGCAGGCGGAACACATCCCCTCTCACAGCATCTTCCTCCTGCTCTTCCTCCTCGCTCTCCTCCTCCTCCTCCTCCTCTTCCTCCCCTCTTCCACGGTAGAGCCACTGAGGTGCTGGCCTCCCCTCCCCAGGGCTTGGCTTCCTCTCTCTCCAGCTTTCCACCTCACTGTGCAGTGTGCCCTGGTCTCGGCGTCCAGCATTCTCTTCCTTGTGCCCATTCTCTTTAACTTCTTCATCCTCCTCAGGTTCAGGTGCTTCTTTTCTGAATACTTGGTCCATTTCCACCTGAGGAGGTGGCTTATGAAGTACATTGGCAGGTTCTCTTTGTTCTGAAGAATCACCAGAAAATTCATTTCTATCATTTAACGCTCTACCACTGAGTAGGGAATGGGAGACTAACGACCACGCAAGAGGAGGCAGCAGGGGCAAGTTGATGACATTAATAAAGGAAAAATCATAATGAAAATGAGATTAGTAAATATTATTCCCTCCAATACTTGAGTGCCACTTTCAAATTTTTCCTTGAAAGGTTTTAATCGTAACTTTATTTCTGTTTTGTAAGACCTACTGTACCTTTGTGTATGTCTCAGTATTAGTTTTTACATTAGATAACTCAACACTTATTTTAGCTAGAATTTAACACTACCTGGTGACTGAAGAGGGAATAATATTGCCACATGATAAAAACTAGAAAGCAGTGCTGTTGTGGTATTGTGATATCATCAGCTGTGATTCCTTTATAATATATACTGTTCCATTCATTGGAGCTATTGATAATGTAAGAATTGATAGCCTGCCATCAGATATTTTATTTTTTATTTTTTTTTAATATTTTTTTAGTTGTAGATGGACACAATGTCTTTATTTTATTGCCTTGTATGTGGTGCTGAGGATCGAACCCAGGGCCTCACGCATGCGAGGCAAGCGCTCTACCACTGAGCTACAATCCCAGCCCCCTGCCATCAGATATTTTATTTTATTTTTTTTAAAAGAAGGTCTTTTTTTTTTTTAATTTTTTTTTTAGTTGTAGGTGGACACAATGTCTTTATTTTATTGCTTTGTACGTGGTGCTGAGGATCGAACCCAGGGCCTCACGCATGCGAGGCAAGCGCTCTACCGCTGAGCTACAATCCCAGCCCCCATCAGATATTTTAAAAGGTAAAAAATACATGTTTTACTTGCTTATGGTTGTAAAACCACCTTTATTCGTAGATTTATTATTTTTTTCATCCAATTTTCT
Source organism: Xerus rutilus (assembly GCA_028644305.1). Lineage (NCBI taxonomy): Eukaryota > Metazoa > Chordata > Mammalia > Rodentia > Sciuridae > Xerus > Xerus rutilus. The sequence goes on along the minus strand of CM053412.1, from coordinate 61,167,096 downwards.
TTTAGCTCTGTGGGCCCAATGGGATCCTCTGAAATTCAGAATTATAGACAGAAAGTTCTCTTTTTCAGGGTTGGGGAGAGCTTGCCTAGCATGTGTGATATCCTGGGTTCAATCCCCAGTACTGCAAATTAAAGAAAGAAAAAAGAAGAAACAGTTCTCTTTCTCCTTCCTGGACTGTATAAATCGGTTTTACTGCCTGAGCTCATCAGTGATGCCCTGGCCCTCAGTGGTGCTGTTTAACTCAGACACATGCACAAGCAGGCTGCTCGTCATCCCACGACGATGGCAGTAGGATCATAGAAAACAGATCTACACTTGTATTCAGCTTCATGTCTTTGACAGAAAGTAGAGAAGACATGGCATAGGTCCAGTAAGACCTGGGAATCATATCTGATGATACCACAATACAATCTAGGGTGAGACCTAGGTTCAGTCTTACCCTTTAGTAAAGCGTTCTAAGGAAACGTGAGTTCACAGCGCATAGGTTTTCTTCCATTGAAATTTATAAATTAATTTAATCATCTCTCTTCTTTCACTTAATACTATATACAAACTACCCCTAAAAAGAACTCATAAAATATAATTACTTGAAGAAATTACTTGTGGTATTAATTCAGTACACATTATAAAGTCAGTTATTTTTTCACATCTCTAACAAAGCATGAAGGAAAACAGGAAAACATTAGTAAGGGAAATGAAAGCTATCATACTGAAGCATTTAAAAGCCTTCCTGTATATCCAAGTTTATTTTTCCAAAATAACTACATTTCGAAAGTACTCCATGTCCTTTGAAAAATGTCTGAGAATTTCTGGATCTTGCCCTATAAACCTTGTATTTCACTCCAAGGAATCATTTTCATTTAACACTTTCATTTTCCAACATTTTTCACAAAGCATGTTTTAGTGAAGTAATTGACAGGATGAAGCAAAGTGCCTTTTTCCTAAATATTCTAAAGTTCATGCTGGCAAGAGGCTTTTATAGGTAATTGCTTTGTGATCATCTGTGTGTACAGGAGCAATCTGCCATGGTTATAAATGAGAGAAAATGTCTCTATCTCTACCTGTCAAATTATTTAATAAGTATTTGTTTCTTTTTATAAGTCATTGACTTGGCTTTTCTTACAAGAGGACTGGACCTTCCTCCAGTGGACCCTCACTTGGTTAGGTACCAGCCTCATTTGAGTAGAGGTTAGTGAGCATCCAAGAAAACTGTGCCATTCAAAACCTGCATTTCCCTGGTGATTACTCAGGCCATGAAGCAGGTTTCTGTGCTGCCCTTCAGTATCTTCCTTTGAAATGATAATTATACCCATGATGAGTTGGATTAAGTGAGATAATGCCTGTACAGAGCAGAGCAGAGTGCTTCATTCATAACAATCCATGGTCTGTTGTAGAAATTCTGTCACTGTATCTTTAAAGCTAGAAGTCACATGTGGAATGTAGTCTGGTCTTAGTCTGATAGAGCTAGAGCTACAAAGCCACAGTCATGGCATCTATACCCAGCCACCCGCTTCCTGAGACTTCTGTGTCGATCAGCATTGTGCCATGTTTTAAGTAGCCTGAAAGTAGTGACAAAATAAAAACAAGTAGAAGTTAAAGACACACATGATGTTTTGTTTTTGCTAAATCTCTGTACCGGTATCAGTGCAGACGGGGCAGCATTCCCCCTCAGGTATAACTGTGTGGGGGCACGTCTGGGGATGGCACATGGTTTCATCACACAGTACTCTTCCATCTGAGCAGAGGCAGGTGGTGCAGGGCTCAGGAGACCAGACAGCTTTGTTGTACATAGTCATGCCCTTTACCAAACAGTGTCCCTTTTTTCCTAGAAGAGAATAATAACGCATTTAAATTCCTTAAGTAGTTACCAGCATCTGTGACTAGAAGTAAACAACTGATATAACCACTCAAGAACAGAATTCAGTGTGCATTTGTACACAGGGTAAAAATTGCCTCTGAAATGTTTTTCACTGGCTCTCTTTTCAGCTGCTTTCACTAAGCCTCTGAGAATGATCTCCCCATGGTAACTTGACTGTGAACGACACATCCAACCTGTGTCTGTCAGGATAGGCCAAGTTACACAACAGAAGGAACAACCCCTGAATCTCAGTTGCTTCTTGTTCAATTTGACAATAAGCAGACTTCCCAGACTGCCACAGAGAGCTAGAACAGCACCAGTAACAACCCACATCACACGCTTGTGGATATGCACATAGGAAAGGTGAAATAGACAGCCTGCTTCTGTGGGCATCTCAGCAAGACATTGCAGCTGTCTCTTTTTCAGTTATTATATTGGTGAAATAAAATTTGCATACCATAATAGTCACCCTTTTGAAGTGCACAGTGCAGTGGTTTTTAGTATATTCACATCTCTACATATAGTTGTCCATCCATCTACAACCCTGTATCACCCGTATTAGAGAATATTAGAGAATATCAGAGGGAACATTTTCTTTCCACTCCTGGACTCATTGCTGATGCTTCTCCTCCATCTAAGCCACTGTCCTCAAATTCAACCCTTAGATGAGCTCTCACTGATCTCCTCTTCACCCTACCCCTGCCACTGCCTCAGCCCATTCAGGACCTACCCCATCTCTCATTTGGATATTTGTAATAAACTAATCTCACGCATCTAGTCACTCTGGAAAAAATAAACATAATTTTTTTTCCTGATTGTATAAACACTGTACCTAAACCCTTTCAAAATTCTAACAGGCTTTTTTATGGAAACAGAAAAGCTGATCTTCAAATTTTTATAGAATTAAAGGATTTCAAATAGCCAAAATAATTTTAAGAAAAACTTAGAAGCTTCATACTTCCATAGTTTAAGAAACTATAAAAGTTTACTACAAAGTTTCAATAATCACCTTATGTCTCAGTGTGAATGCCGAAAAGCCAGACATCTATGGCCAAATAATTTTCAAGAAGGATGAAAAAACCACTCAATTAGGAAAGGAAAGTCTCTTCACCAAGTGGTGCTGGGACAATTGGATTTCCACATGCAAAAGAATGAGGTTGAACTCCTACCTTGCACCAAATACAAAATGTAACTCAAAATGGATCAAAAACCTAAATATATAAAAACTAAGACTATAAAGTTCTTTGAAGAAGATACAAGGGTAAATCTTCATGACCTCATATGTGGCAACAATTCTTAGATATGAAACCCAAAACACAAGCAATGAAAGAAAAACATAAATTAGACTTCACCAAAATTAATAATCTATGGGCTGGGATTGTAGCTCAGTGGTAGAGCACTTGCCTCGCATGCATGAGGCACTGGGTTCATTCCTCAGCACCACATAAAAATAAATAGATAAAGATATTGTGTCCATCTATAACTAAAAAAATATTTTTAAAAAATGCAGTACATCAAAGGACACTGTCAAGTAATGAAGAGGCAGTATACACAAGGAGAGAAAATGATTGCAAATCATATAAAGGTCTCTTATCTAAAATATGGTTAAAGAACTCTTAGAGAAAAAGACAACACAATTAAAAAATGGGCAAAGAGCTTGAATAGACATTTCTCCAAAGAAGATAAACAATGTTGATGCTCAACATTATTTGTCATTAGGGACATGCAAATCAAAAGCACAATGAGTTTCCACTTCACACCCACTAGAATGATAATAGTTAATATATATATTTTTCAATATTTTGTTGTAGATGGACACAGTACCTTTATTTATTTTTATGTGGTGCTGAGGATTGCTAGGCAAACACTCTACCATTGAGCTACAGCCCCAGACCTTAAAAAAAGTTAAATATAGCATTACCTTATGGCCCAGAACTTTTACTTCTAGGAATATACTCAAAAGAGTTGAAAACAGGTGTTCAAATAAAACTTAAACAAACGTCCATTGCTGCACTACTCACATTAGCTGAAAGGTGGAAGCAACCCAAATGTCTGTAAAGTGATGAATAGATAAACAAACAAAAAATGTGACATCCATAAATGGAATATTATTCAGCTGTAAAAAGGAATGAAGGGCTGGGGTTGTGGCTTAGTGGTAGAGCGCTCACCTAGCATGTGTGAAGCACTGAGTTCAATTCTCAGCACCACATAAGAAATTAATCAAAGGTATTGTGTCCATCTACACCTAAAAATAATTTTAAAGGAAAGAAGTTCTGATACATGATATACATGGATGAACCCTTAAAACATGCACATTGAAGGGAGCCAGATACACAGTCACATATTGTATGATTCCATTTATGTGAAATTTCCAACATAGGCAGATTCATAGAGACAGAGAACAGATGGGGGATTGCCCGGTGTTGGAGGCAGGAAAGAATGAGGATTTTTTTGTCCAGGGTTTTCTTTTGAGATGATGAAAATTTCAGGAACTAGATAGTGGTGGTCGTTGTGAATGTACTAAGTACCACTGAGTTTACTTTAAAATGGTAAGTTTTATGTTATATATAGAAATACAATAAGAAAGAAATATTTTAAGACCACTGCAAAACATTTTTTGACAACTCAAAATGTTTACTATACATCTTCTGTACTTTTTAATGCATATCATCCTATATTACATATGTTTAATTTGTTTTTCACCTGGGCACAGTGCTGTGTGGTCACCTGTGGTCCCAGCCCCTTGGGAGGCTGAGGCAAGATGAATGCTGGAGCCCACAAGTTAGAGGCCAGCCTGAGCAACACAGCAAGACCCTATTTCAAAATAAATAAATTTTTAAATAGATATGAGATCACATTATATGTACTACTTTCTGATTTTTTAAATTTTTTTATTATTATAGCTTGCATGTCTTGTCACTTAACCAAGAAAATTCACTTTATCATTCTTTAGTGGTTATGGATACACTACTATTACAATTACTGTTTTAGTTGATTTCTCTGCCTCTCATTTCCCACACATGGTGTAAATGTGGCCTAAATCACTGGGTGTTGTGATAATAGTATGTTATTTTTTTTAACTCAATGGAGATAATAATTTAGAAGCATTGGTCTTATTGAGATAATATATGAATTACTGGCCACAGAAAATTATATGGTGATGTTTTCTTTTGTCTTTTCAAAGTTTTATTTAATGGTAACATACCTATAATTTCTTTTTTCTTACAAACTTACAAAAATGTGGATCGTTAAATACTAGTTTTTAAAAATACCTAGTTAAAACCTTTAGCAGAATTTCCAGTCTTTTCAACCTTTAAAAAGTTAGTTTAGTCTATTTATAAAATAAATTCAGTGGCTTTCACTCCATTTCTGGTTCAGAAAAAATGGGTTGAAATATTTAAGAGCTGTGTTCATAAAGTCATTTGAATAATTTATTTCTATTCTGGATGATCTGTAGTTACAAATGAAGAAGCCCTTTAAAGATTTTTGTATTACCCAGAATAGCCAAAACAATCCTTAGTAAAGCAGGAGTCATCACAATACCAGGCATTAAACTATATTACAAAGCTATAATAACAAAAAACAGCATGGTATTGACACCAAAATAGACATGTAGATCAATAGAAGACACAGAGACAAACCCACATAAATACAGTTATCTCTTACTAGACAAAGGTGCCAAAAACATACACTGGAGAAAAAATAGCCTCTTCAACAAATGGTGCTGGGAAAACTAGAAATCCATATGCAGCAAAATGAAACTAAACCCCTATCTCTTACCAAGGACAAAACTCCACTCAAAGTGGATCAAGGACCTTGGAATTATTCCAGAGACTCTGCACCTAATTGAGGACAAAGTAGGCCCAAATCTTTATCATGTCAGATTAGGCCCCGACTTCCTTAACAAGACTCCTAAAGCACAAAAAATAAAAGCAAGAATCAATAAATGGGATGGATTCAAACTAAAAAGCTGTTTCTCAGCAAAAGAAACAATCAATGAGGTAAACAGCCTACATTCTGGGAACAAATTTTTGCCACACACACATCAGGTAGAGCACTTATCTCCAGGATATATAAAGAACTCAAAAAACTTAACACCAAAAAACCAAACAACCCCAATCAATAAATGGGCCAACAAGCTGAACAGAAACTTCTCAGAAGAAGATACATAATCAACATATATATGAAAAAATGTTCAACATGTCTAGCTATTTGATTTGCATTAGAGAAATGCAAATCAAAACTACTCTAAGGTTTTATCTCATGCCAGGCAGAATGGCAGTTATCAAGAATATAAACAAGTGTTGGCAAGGATGTAGAGGAAAAGGCACACTCATACATTGCTGGTGGGACTGCAAATTGGTACAACCAATCTGGAAAGCAATATGGAGATTCCTTAGAAAACTTGGAATGGAACCACCATTTGACCCAGTCATCCCACTCCTCGGTCTATACCCAGAAGACTTAAAAACAGCAAACTACAGTGACGCAGCCACTTCAATGTTTATAGCAGCACAATTCACAATAGCTAAGCTATGGAACCAGCCTAGATGCCCTTTAATAGATGAATGGATAAAGGCACAATGGAATATTACTCCGCATTAAAAGAGAATAAAATTATGGCATTTGCAGGTAAATGGATGGAGTTGAACATCATGCTAAGTGAAGTAAGCCAGTCCCCCAAAACCAAATGCCAAATGTTCTCTCTGATAAGTGGATGCTGATCCATAATGTGGGAAGGGGCATGGGAAGAATGGAGTAACTTTGGTCAAAAGGGAGGGAAAGAAGGGGATGGGACATGGGGGCAAGAAAGATGGTGGAAGACGATAGACGACAATGCCCTAGGTTCATGTATGACTGCACATATGGTGTGACTCTCTATTTGTACAACCAGAGAAGTGAACAGTTGTGCTCCATTTGTGTACAATGAGTCAAAATGCATTCTGCTGACATGTAAACCTAATTAGAATAAGTAAATGAAAAAAAGATTTTTATATTAGCTGTATTATAACTGCTTAAAATGCATTCAATATGGAAAGAAATAACCCAAAATGATAGCTGTGATTTTATAAGCATAGTGCTAGGATAATTATTTTTTCTTTTTTTCCAATAATTTTGTGTAATTATATTTCTTAAATTTTTTACATTATTCTAAAGTATATATTTACAGATTAAACCCAAATTTAGAAAGTGTGACAACTTGGATTTTTCTTTGAAGATGTAACTTCATGGAGGTTCTCCTCTCTCTCGCCTCTCCCAATCCTCTTTCTCTCTTACACTATTCTCTCACCTGGTAAAACATCATAGCTTGATTCTACTCCAGGAAAACTTGAAAAGGATTCAAACTTTTCTTCTATGCTGTAATCAAAGTGAACCATGGGGAATGTTCTTGCTACTGGTACAACAGTTGTTTGAGGAATTCCAGCCTGTCTGTTGGACCTGTGGTTGGGCAAGGAACTTTTCCTCAGTCTTCGGTGATACATCTTCCTCCTTTGCTTCCTAGGAGCATCTTCATTTTGTCCAAAGTCAGGTTGGATAAGCAGAACAAAACAGAACAAAACTGCAAACTTCATGTTTGCTTTTTCACCATCTAGTTTCTAGAATGGAACAAAATTTCAAAGTTAGTGCTGAATGGATTTTTACCCTGGAAATTGGCTTGTTATTGCTAGTAATTCCTCAGGAGGAAGTCTTTGAGAAATAATGTTGCTGTGCTGCATGGGTTATATCCTGTAGTATTACTGCCAAATCAAACTTTGGAATTTTTCTATAAGAGTCAAAGAACTTTTCATATCTTTATCTCTAGACCAGGCTTGAGCAAACTTTGACCATAAAAAGCCAAATAGTAACTATTTCAGGTTTTATCACTGTGTTCTCTGTTGTGACTATTCAGCTGTGCACCATAGCATAAAATCAGCCACAGATGATATGCAAATGAGTGAGTGTGGCTGTGTTCTAATAAAATGATTGTTACTATAAAAGACAGTTGGACTTGGCACCTGGGCTGCAATCAGCTGACCCCCTCTCTGGGCCTCACTGTGCTATATTGGTTTTTGGCAATTGAGAAATTTCTCTTCACCTGTCTGCCACGGCACTCTGTGACTAACATCACCTACAACCCATTTCCCCTGTATTTCAATTTTTATGTTTTATTCTCTAAATTTGTAATTTATTGGAGTGTGACATGATTACACCATATAAAAGTAATGGTGAAATGGCATCAGTGATAAACAAGAGAGTATATCTCTTTAACTGGCTGGTCCAGTGGCCAGTGCAGGGATATGCATGTGGTGAAACTAAGAAAGGAATTTGAGAAATAAGTACTTAGGCACAGTTTAGCTATTAGCATTGGGTCAGATGGCTGGTACATTCCAGTGAAGTTGAGTAGTATGAACAGGTAAAGAGAAACTTCCACAGGTGATTGCCGGGACTGCAGTCAGAGCTCCACTGGACTTCAGTTAGTCCTGCCAGGGAAGCTGGTGCAACTTCCACTGCTTCTCAAAAGTCAGCAGCTGAGATAACTTTCTTAAGTGCACACACCCTGGCACCACTTGCTGCCCTCCACCCCATCCTGACAGTTCTGTAGCCCTCGGCTCAGGTCCCCTCAAGGCCCACCCTGGCTGGGCACAGTGGCGTACACTTGTAATCCCAGCACTTTGGGAGCCTGAGACAGGAGAATCACGAGTTCAAAGCCAGCCTCAGCAATGGCTAGGCACTAAGCAACTCAGTGAGACCATGTCTCTAAATAAAACACAAAATAGGGCTGGAGATGTGGCTCAGTGATTGAGTGCCCCTGAGTTCAATCCTGTTACCAAAAAAAAAAAAAAAGGCCCACCCTGAGGTGGGGAGCTGCTGCACAGAGTCCAACATCCATTCCTGATGAAAGACACTGCACTAGGAATGAAAAAGGAAAGTCATTCCATGTGATAATTGTCATTTTTGAAAAACTTACAGCTAATCTCATACTTGTAAGAACATCAGTTCACACACGTCTGTTCAACGTTTTACTGGATTTTCTAGCTAGTGTAATAATACAATGAAAGTTCGAGAAATAAAATGTGTGTGCATATTGTACATAAGCACCATTTTATAATCTCTAGACAGTTAATTTTTGTTGTTTGGGGATGGGGCTTTGTTTTGTTTGTTTGGGTGCTGGGAAATGAACCCAGGGGCAGTTTACCACTGAGCTACATTCCTAGTCCTTTTTTTTTGGGAGGTACTGGAGATTGAACTTAGGGGTACTCAACCACTGAGCCACATCCCCATCCCTATTTTGTGTGTGGTTTTTTGTTTGTTTGTTTTGGTTTGTTTTTTTAGGTAGAGACAGGGTCTCACTGAGTTGCTTAGCACCTCTCCTTGCTGAGGCTGGCTTTGAACTTGTGATTCTCCTGTCTTAGCCTCCCATCCAATCCTTTTAACTTTGTTAGTTTGAGACAGGTTCTCCCTAAGTTGCTGAAGCTGGCCTCAAACTTATGATCCTCCTGCCTCAGCCTCCCACATTGCTGGGATTACAGGTATGCACTCCTTCACCCAACACAAAATACTTTTTAAATGTGGAACAGGGCGTATTTACTAACATACCCAAATATATTTTGTCTTCCTATAACATTTAAGACTAGGATTTTAATTCTTAGTGATTATAAACTTGGATTTTTTTAAAAAAATGCATCCAGAATCGTAAGGAAGAAGTAAAGCTGGCTTTATTTACAAATGTCTTAGTCGTTTATGTAGAGAATCAGATGGAATCTATGAAAAAAAGCTGCTACAGCTAATAAGAGAATTTAGTAAGGTGTTAGGATATAAGATCAATCTATAAAAATCAAGGTTATTTCTATGTACTAACTACAATCAGAAATAGAAGTAAAAAAAAATACAGTACCATATATAATAGCATAAAAATGTGAAATACTAAAGAGTACTTCTGACCAAATATTGACACAATGTTCATCCAGAAAAGTATTGCTAAGAACAATGAAATAAGATCTCTGTAAGTAGAAATACATACCAGGTACATGGATTAGATGACTCAATGTTGTTAAATTCTTAATTCTTACCCATATTAATCTATAGATTTGTCACAAAACAATTCTAGAAGGCTGTTTTGGTTAAAAATCGACAAGTTGGGGGCTGGGTTGTGGCTCAGTGGTAGAGCACTTGCCTCGCACGTGTGAGGCACTAGGTTTGATTCTCAGCACCACATATAAATAAATAAATAAATATCCATCAACAACTAAAAAAATATTTTAAAAGAATTGACAAGTTGTTTCTAACTTTATCTGGAAACTGTGCAAGACACAGGCTGTCCTGTAGTGAAAGCTTATCGGTGTTTGCCTCAAGACAGGGCTGAGGGTTTAGCTGTGAGACAGTTGGCGATCACCATGGGCCATGAGGGAGCTTTTGAAGGTGGTGATGTTCATATTCTGGATTGTGGTAGTAGTTTTACAGGTAACATTATGTAGCTATAATTGTCCGTTTTCTTCCACATTGTACTTGGACAGGGCTATCACTTTGTTATGAGGAAGAGGGTGATTATTTAAAGTCACACATCTAAATTGTATCTTAACAAAAGCTACAGTCTGCACTGGTCCTAGGTACTTAACGATGTTGTATGATCTACACTTCCATCAGGAAGTAGGCCATGATAGCAATTAGAGCTGGGGCTAGGAAATCATGGGCCAGAAGACACATTGGGCTTGCTAACTTTCTGTACAACCTTCAAGCTAAAATGTTTTTACTGTTTTTAAAGTTAAAAAATTACAGCTGGGATGTTGCTCAGCGGTAGAGTACTTATCAAACATATTCAAGTCCTTGGATATGATTCCTTCCCTGCTCTGTTGAAAAAAGAAAAATATTTTATGACAGATGAAATCATATAAAATTAAAATTTCAGTGTACATAAAGTTTCACTGGAGCACAGCCATGCTCATCTGTTTATGCATTGTGTATGGTTAGGCGCCACAGTAGCACAGCTCAGTAGTTGCAATTGAGACTCACAACATGGCCTGCAAAAATCTCAAGTCATTTACAGTGAACGTTTGCCAGCTCATACTTAAGAGCAGTGCTTCTCAGTTGTGGGGTGATTTTGCCCTCTGGGGATGTTTAGCAATTTCTGGAGACATTTTTAGTTGTCACAGTTGGGAAGGGCCCTGTAGGTACCCAGTGGGAATAGGCCAGGAATGCTATTAAACATCTCACTATGAGCAGGACAGCCTGCTGCAACAAAGAATCAGCTGGCCCAAAATATCAATTGTGCTGAGGTCGATGAAACCTGATTTAGAGAAAGAGGTACTCTAGGCTTTTAATTAAGACAGTCACATGGCTGGGGCTGTAACTCAGTGGCAGAGCACTTGCCTCGCATGTGTGAAGCACTGGGTTCAATCCTTAGCACTACATAAAAATAAACAAATAAAAGGGGCTGGGATTGTGGCGCAGTGGTAGCGTGCTCACCTAGCACGCGTGAGGCACTGGGTTCGATCCTCAGCACCACATAAAAACAAAGATATTCTGTCCACCTAAAACTAAAAAATAAATAAATAAATATTAAAAAAATAATAAATAAATAAACAAATAAAATAAAGGCATTGTGTCCATTTACAACTACAAAAAATTTTTCTTAAAAAAGATAATCACATGTTGCTATAGGCAAAACATGATGAATTATAATTGGATAATGTCTCTCTTTGGTTAGTTATCAAAAGAAATAGTAGAAAATAATCATCATTTCCATATGGTAACCTCCTTCCCAAAGTTGTGTCCCAAGTCCAAGACTTTGTTTTCATTTGATCTATTTCCAAGTCCCATACTGCATGTCAGAAAGGAAAAATCCAGACTCATTATCCTCCATGTTGAATCTTTGAATTCTTAATGGAAGGTGGCACTACTGCTGATGTCGTTGTCCACGACGTTATGCATGTAGTTCATTTAGTCTGTGCTTTGATTTCTGAACCTCCCTTGAGTTCATTGTGTTTCTCTTAAGCCTAGGTGATGCTATTGGTTCCTAGCATGCTGTATGGAACTTGCTTTGATTGAATCTTCTGACATTGTCTACTTCTCTGTAGTGGGGAATTCTTTTTTTTTTTTTTTTTTTTTCATATTAAACATCTTTATATGCACTTTCAATGAATACTTGGGAATCAATTTAACAAGAGAGGTGAAAGACCTCTGTAGTGGGGAATTCTTTATTTCCTGGGGCTGGCAGAAAGTTCCTCCTTAGCTTAAGATACAATTTGTTGTCCACAGGATAGCCCATAGGAGATTTAAAGATAAAACCGTGTTCACATTTTTATCCTAAGTTCTTAATATTTTTCATCAGTGATTTTTAAAATGTGTTTCAATTTAAAAAAACAATACATATTTTTAAAAACCAAAATGATACAGAAGTCTATAAGGCAGAAAAGACAAGTTGCCTTAACCGTAATTCATAGTTTAGTGCAAGGGTAGTCAAACGTTTTCATCAAGGACCAGAGAATAAATATTTTGGGCTTTGCAGGCCAATGGTCTCTGCCACAGCTACTTAGCTTTGTTATTGTAGCTACAAAGTAACCCTAGACAATAAAGAAACAAGTGGGCATACCTGTTCTGATGGCACTTTGTTTAAAAACAGGATTTGGTCTGTGGGCCACAGCTTTCCAACCCCAAGTTTAGTGTGTGTTTCATGACCCCTTCTAAATATGTGTGAACACACGCATTTGAGCATAGATGGCATTGTTCTATGTATCATGTGTCACCTGGAAGTATTCTTAATTTTATTTTTAAATTTTTAAATTTACAAATAATAGTAGGGTCTCTGTTGTTTTTAAACTGTATTATTTTGGGTTGACTTTCTGAGGTAGTTTAGCATTTATGAATCACTTTGGTAAAGCTTATTAATAAATCTTGCAGCCCTGTTATAGGTAGGCACAAGTGCAGAAGTGTTATATCGTTCTGGTACTTTTATCATTAGGTCAATACTCTCCACATCTCTAGTATTGCTATTGGCTTAAAATATTGACTTTGTCTACTATTGGTATAGTTGCTTTCTGTTAGTTAATGTCTGCTTAATACATAGATATACATATACATATACATATACATGTGTATCATTTTACTTTCAGCCTTTCTGGTTGGTTTTTGTTGTTGTTGTTGTTTTTCCCCCATTTTTATGTTGCTGGGCCAGGGCAAACCCAGTACCTCATGCATGCTAGGTAAGTGCTCTAGCACTGAGCTACATCCTCAGCCCTCTGTTAAATTTTGATAGGCTTTTTATTAGTAGCATTTTTAGTGCAGTCTGACAATCTTTGTCTTTTGATTGGATCATGTAACCTGTTAATATTTAATGTAATAGTTGATATGTTTGAGTTTAACTCTACTTTTTCACAATTTGCTTCCTATTTTTCCTGTCAGTTCTGTATTTTTTCTATTTTATTACTCTTTTTAATTGACTTCATTTTTGTTATTCCATGATACACTTGCTACTATTTTGTTCTTTGTAGAAATTACCAGATACATCCTTGACTTATCAACATCTAATGTAAATTAGTACCTTGACACTTAGTACCTGGACAATGAGAAGGCTAGGACAGACTTGACTCCAGTTGGCCCATCCTGGCACTTATGCCACTCTGATGATATATCTTAAACCCTCAAAAGATTATCATTATCAGCTGGGCGTGGTGGCGCAAGCCTGTAATCCCAGCACTTAGGGAGGCTGAGACAGGAGGATCGTGAGTTCAAAGCCAGCCTCAGCAACGGCGAGGCACTAAGCAACTCAGTGAGACCCTGTCTCTACATAAAACAAAATAGGGCTGGGGCTAGTGGTCAAGTGCCCCCGAGTTCAATCTCCAGTACCAAAAAAAAAAAAAAAAATTATCGTTATGAACTCAAAGTTCATTTAGATCTTTTTCAGCCTCACCATTATTAATATTTGGGGCCAGTAACTTTTTTTTTTCCCTGAGGAGCTGCCTTTTGTTGTCACAGGCTGTTTAACAGCATCACTGGCCTCAACCCACTAGATGCCACAAGCACCTCCCCCCACCCCCACCCCCACCCCTGTTTCGACAACCAAATCTGTTTCCAGACATTACCAAGTGTCACCTGCCTTACAGTTAAGACCACTTATGCAGATTTACCTACGCATTTATCCTATTTATTTCTTCACACTCCTTCCTGTATCTCCGGTCTTTTTGAGGATTATTTTCTTTCTGGTTAAAGAATATCTTTTAGTAAATACTTCTGTGAAGATCTGTTGCGGATCAGTTCTCTTTTTGTTTTTCTGAAAATGTTTAGATAGTACCTTCATTTTGAAAGTATATATTTTCTGGATATAGAATTTTAGGTGGATAAGTGTTTTCTAGAGCATTTTGAAGATACTCTTTCTATATCTTATTGTTTCTGTTGATTCTGTGGAGAAGTCATATCTCAAATTAATTATTTTTTTCTTTAAAAGAAACTTTCCCCCCTGACTTCTAAGATGCTCTCTTTGTCTCTGGTTTTCAGCTGTCTTGCTCTGATGTTCGTGGGTATGATTCTCATGTGTGGGACTCATAGCACTTTTTGAGTTTGTGGCCTAATGTCCATCAAATCTGGGAACACCTCATCCCTTATCTCTTTGCACACAGGTCTGCTGGGCTTCCCCAGCACCTTTTCACAGCTGCAGTTACTGGTATGACAGTTCTTCTTTGTGTCACTTTGCCTCCGAGTACTTTTTTTTTTTTTTTTTAAATTTATTTTTTAGTTGTAGGTGGACACAATAGCTTTATTTTATTTTTTTTTTATGTGGTGCTGAGGATCGAACCCAGTGCCTTCTGCATGCTAGGCGAGCACGCTACCACTGCGCCATAACCCCAGCCCCTCCGAGTACTTTTTGTTCTGGTGACTCGTGATCCATCTTGATCATTCCCCTAACTGATCTTTTGGTTTATTAATACTCTTTTCAGCTGTGCTGTATGTGCTCTTAACTCCATCTACTGACTTTTATTGTTTCTTTTTATTGTTTCCAATTCTGCCGAAATTTTTACTCTTGTCTTTTACTTTTTTGAACATATTAATTCTGTTCGCTGTAAAGCCTGTGTTTGAAGAACAGTTTTCTGGACTCTCCATTTCTATCATCTGTTATTTCTTTAGGCTTGTAGTCGTGTTGTTCTTTCTCTTCATTTGGCTAATAACCTTTGATTTAGTGCCAGGCATAGTAGGAAAATTGCTGAAAATACACTGAAAAATAGGATTTATGTATTTTCTATCCAAAGATTTACACGCGCTTTGGGCATGAGGTCAAGGGCACTACCAGTCACACACAGGCCCGCACTGTGTCCCACTCGAAGCCTGCCGATTTCACCAGCACCATTCTTCTCACAACCCCCACTTCTTGGCCCTATTCCTTGTTTTTTTATTTCTTTCTAGCCTCATCAGACTGTTGTAAAGCTCTGCTAACCTTCTCAGCCACCTCTTCTGGAATCCACAGATGCTTCCAGGCTGTTCCAAACACTGGCCCTGTTGTTCTTCTCTTCCCAGTGAGTCTGACTGGCCTCGTCAGAGCAGCTCCTTAAGGTTCATTTTGTTTACTGCAGAAATATGTATCCTCTCAGAAAAAGTCATAGGTTCAAAAGTTCATGATTCTTGTCTAATACTACTCTGTTTGATTGAAAATAGAATTATGTTTTCAAAATCATTTTAATCATTTTTCTTTAGTACTTTGCAGATATCAGCCCATTATTTTCTTATATTTAGTGTTAATGAGAAGTTTGGCTTGAAATCTGATTCTCATCCCTTTGTAGGAATTTCTCTCTCTTCCTATAGAATTTTTCTCAATTGTTCAGTGTATCTTTGTTATTCAGAAATTTTCCTATGATATGCCTAGAAATAATTTGTTGTTATTGTTCAGTTTTTCCTTCTTGGGATTCTTTAACTAAAAACTTCTCCCTTCATCATACAAGCTCTCTCTGCTCTGTCCTATGCCTTATTAAGACTACATTTTCACTTCTTTTTTTTTTTTTTTTTTGATGGGGGTGTACCGGGGATTGAACTCAGGGCTACTTGACCACTGAGCCATGTCCCAAGCCCTATTTTGTATTTTATTTAGAGACAAGGTCTCACTGAAATGCTTAGTGCCTCACTTTTGCTGAGACTGGCTTTGAATTCACCATCCTCCTGCCTCAGCCTCCTGAGCTGCTGGGATTACAGGCATATGCCACCACACCTAGCTACATTTGCCCTCTTGAAACTCATTTCCATCTCCCCTTTATGAAGGACTCCTTACAGTTTCTGTCCCACCAGGAATCAACTTATTTCCCAGTATAGCTATTTATATTTATGCAATTCTTTGTTTGTAACATATCTTCTATTATTTCTAGGGACTTGGTAAGAGGAAAAGGAGGTACATGCAGTGTCTGTTTGGTTTACCCTTTTAAATCTCAGTAATTCTAAACTTCATCTGCCAGAGTCACCCTCTAAGTCAGGTTTTGCCTGTATGAGACCTGCCACTGCATTATCTTAGCTCAACAGCTAGCAGCCTCTGAGGCAGCTTCGTGTCCACTTCAGCAGCAAACTTCATCCCTCATATATGTATGTTAATTACTGAAGTTATTTCAAATCCACTGCTGTAGGTCACTGAAATGACACTATTTGAACAGCTTTTTATGATCTACTTTAGTTTCAGAAAAATTAACATGGGCAATATAAAGAAGCTTACTGGCACCTGGAACTGTAAAAGTCAATTCGTAGAGCAAGGTAGCGTGTTGGAAAGGAGTAGCATTAGCAGCAGAGGAAAGCAATATAAAAACTTGAGCTGTGGAGCAGGGTAGAGCTAGAATTTGCTGAGGCAAGTAGACTCTGATGGACACCCAGCATGAATGCCCTGCATTGTATAAACTGTGCACACTGACATTTTCTTGGTTTGACAATCATTTGCAGACCTACCATCCTGCAATAGGTGAGGGTTGTGAGAAAGCAGGCCCTGACCTCAGGTGAAACTCCCATGAAGGTCTCAGGCACCTGATTGTCCCAGCCTCCTGGGACCCACTTGCCAGAGCATCGCCTACATGAGTGTGCAGGAGGGTGTGCCTGCTGTGGCCCTAGTATTCACATCCCAAACCTTCTCTTATTCTCTCCTCTTTCCCACAAGAGGACACATTTTTCTTATCCAGAAATCTAATAGACACGTACAGAAGTAGATTGACAGATATGCATCTTAATTTTGACAAAATCAGTATCTCATTAAAATTTTAAATGAATTTTATGAAATGACATCTCAATGCCAACTTTATAATTGATGTTTAGATCCTTGTTATTTTTAGTGGCCTATAGAATTTTGCTTTACATTTAATATTTGCCTCAAAAAGCAACTTTACAATTGAGTGAATATGTTTCTAGAGGTAAAATTTTGTGACACTCTAATCACAATATCATTTTTATCAGTAAAATCTTTTTAGCACTTTTGTGTTTATCCCAGTATTAAATATCATCTGTAAACTTTGATTAACTTATTATTTTTCTGCACTCAAAGTTTTTCATCAATTCTTTAAATTTTTAAAGTATTTAGAATTTTTAACTTCTGTGTGAAGTCATCAGCTATTATTCTATTTCTCATCACCCAACAGTTTTAAAATGATAACCATTTTTAATTCCTTGTTTTTAGGACTTAAAAATCAAAGAATGAAATCTTCAATTTATACTTCTATTCACATAATTCTATCTGAGTATATGAAAATAATTTAATCTTTATTCTGTAAAGTTTGAAATACTTGAGAAGTAGTCATCCTGGAAAAAAAAACAAGTAAACAGAATAATACATACTTTGAAGTTTTAAAATCTATTATTAAAGAGCTAATTTTCTCAAGAATTAAACATATTTGCACATAAAATACCCAGCTATCAAAACCATTCCACATGCTTTAGCAGAAACTTAAAATTTAAAGCTTTTTTACCTGGAAATCTAAACTAAGTAGACTTTGCTTGGTGTCATTTAAGTCTCCAGCTGAAAATGAAACAAAATCAGAGCTTTCTTTAAAAACAAAGAAAGAAGGGAATGTTGAAAAATGACTTCTTAGTAAAATCTAAAATAACTGCTTCCCTTGGGAATAAATGCCTTTCAGTTCTTTGTGCAGAAAATCAGCCAAGAAAGTAACCAGGGAAAATGGTTACCAAGGGAAATATTTTTTAAAAAATCACAGGAAAAATGGAAAACATCAGCGGGGATTTGGGGGGAGTATTTCCTTTGCAGGCTGACAAGGCAGAGCTGAAAACACACAAAAAAAAAGAAGCTTAAGAAATTTGTGGTTTCATAAGCTATTTGCACAGAAAGTTTTGAAGTTCATGCCTGCCAGCATAGCACTTGAGCTTTATCAGTCTGTAGGGATGGTCCTCTTGTTCAAGTAAAAGGCTGTATGTATCTGGGATCCCTTTTAAATTGGGTTACTGATATTTAAATCTGTCATCCTCTCTCTGCCAGCCCAACCCAGTCTCACACACAATATTGTTAACAAAACAATAACTGGTTACATCTTAATGCCACTGGAAATTATAAAACTCCTAACCACTAAATAATAAAAAGAAACTGTGCGAAGAAGCTGTAAGGCTCTTAATTACCTGTTACTCTGGCAAATCAGTAAGTTGTCTACTTTGGCCTCAGTTTCCCATCTGCACATGAGCAAGTTAGAGACAGGTCAGCACTCCAAGCCCAACACTGGTGCCTGCAGGGGTGCTGGGGAGGGGTCCTGGGGAGGGGTCCTGGGGAGGTACTTAACGCTTCTGACTGAAGCCTATTCCTCTGTACAGCCGGGATGCGGATATCCTTTTAATTTTTTGTAAAAATTAAAGGAGTAACATAAAGAAAGTGACTAACTCGGTGCCTGTCATAAGCTAGGTAATTACATAAGAACTATTTTAAATTCTCCTTCAGGGATACAGATTATTTGACAGAGAAGGGCTGAATTTTTATTTTCACCAAATCTTAAAATGACCTGAACAGAATGAATTAAGGTATGGACTAGCTACATTGATTACCCAAATTCTTATAAATAATGAAAACTTTCATTTTTAAAAATGTAATCTTCACTGTAGAATAATAAGTAGTACTCTTAGAATACAAGTAATTTTGCTAAACTCTTGAAAGACTGAAAGCAGCTAGGTGTGGTTACAGCAGCTTGGGAGGCTGAGGCAGGAGGATTGAAAGTTTTTAGCTAACCTCAGCAAGTTAGCAAGACCTGTCTCAAATAAAAAGGGCTGGTGGAGCACATCTCAGCAGTACTACAACCACTACCACAAGAAGAATGACTAAAGGTAGAAAGGCTTTGTCTGAATGAAGGCACCACACCCAAAACATGTGAGAGAGGACAACTCTGTAGGTCTTCCAGGTTTACAGATCCTGGAAGCAGTGAAGTTGACTGGGAAAGTGTACCCAAGAGGAACAGGGAAGAGGAACCTACTTCTCCTGATGTTCCAAGTATTCAGCATTTGTCTTCACGTAAGAACCCCTGTGCTGAGCTGAGCGCAGTGGCACATGCCTGTAATCCCAGCACTTGGGGAGGCTGAGACAGGAGAATCACGAGTTCAAAGCCAGCCTCAGCAAAGGCGAGGCGCTAAGCAACTCAGTGAGACCCCGTCTCTGCATAAAAAACACAAAATAGGACTGGGGATACGGCTCAGTAGTCGAGTATCCCTGAGTTCAATCCCTGGTACCAAAAAAAAAGAACCTCTGTGCTGGTCCATTTGGCTGGAGCGGCTGAACAGTGAAGTGGGTAATGGGAGGAACAAGGAGCCCCCATGTTCAGAGCCCAAACTAGCTATGAATACAACCCATCTCCAAGCACAATCTTGACAGACTCAGCCTACATGTTCAGAGCTTTTGGTCAGTGTTTTAATCTTAAATTCTCATTCATAAGTAGATAGTTTAGGATTACCAAGCACTTGGAAAGAGTCTAACAGTGAAGGAAACCCCTTTCCCTGCAATATATATATACACACATCCGAAGATGACTTTGGAGGTTAAAAACTTGATAACACACAAGAAACTCAATAGTCATGTTAGGAGATAAAGATAAGGAAGCCACCCAAAAACTAGGACCAAAGACAAAAAGGTAGATGGAAAATAGAAAAGATACAATTAAAGGACATTTCAAGGAAGTTCACCATCTAGTTAGGAGTTCCAGGAAAGTAAAACGGAGAGAGTTGTGTGATCAATGGAAAAACATTTCAAGAAAATGTCCCAGAACTGAAGGAAGGTCCTAATATGGAAGGGCCTGGCCAGTGTTCATCATCATAGATGAAGTGTGACCCTCATCAAAGCTCATAATTTGAAAATTTAAGAGTGCTGGAGTCAAAGAGAAGGTTCTACATACTTGGAAGACAAAAAGTAAATCATAGGATACTGGATTACATTGATTTCAGACTGCCGAGAGCAACTCTAGAATCATGCAGATAATGGATAAATGCCTTTAAAATTCCAAAAGGAGTTTCTCTCAAGGAATCATTTCTAGACCAGAAGAAAAAGATGAACAGCTGAGCTCACAAATGGGCAAAACGCCAAAACCAGCAGGAAGTAGCAGTGAGCAATAGAATTGTTTCTCAATCTCAGTAATAATCAAGAAATGTAAATTAAAACATTATTTTTTTACTACCAAAGTGAAACATTGATGACAAAACTTTAGGGGTAGAGCTTGGCCATCTGTATTTTGAAAATTATCCAAATAATTCCAGTCTACAGACAGGCTTGAGGACCACTGCAAATAAAAAATTATGGCCTTTTTAAAAATACACATATTGGGGTTTGTGTGTGTGTGTGTGTGTGTGTGGCAGGGATGACAATGACATGCAGCGTTGGCCAGTATGGGGGCAACAGGAAACCCTCCTGTTTGAGGAGGGTTAGTAATAGCTGTGCTATCTGTTCCCACGTTTCACTTCTAGTGTCCATTATAGACACACAGTGTCTGTGCAAAGAAACCTCCAGGAAAGTATTTTGAAGCACTATAACCGCAGATCTTTTTAAAATAAAAGAATTAACCCTGCTGTATATTGAGAGAGAATAATGAGCTACCATAAAGCTGAGAGATCGAAGTAACTGCATACCAAGTTGTTCCCAGCAGACCAAGAGGAAAACAATTTTAAGAACTGTACATTCATTATGATTTTACCTTCTTTTGATATATGTAATTTAGCATCTTACTAGAGAAGAGGTTGGAAGGATTGAACAAAAACTCTTGATAGTTATTTCTGAGTGATGGAATTATGGGAATTTTACTATGTAATTTTTTTGGGGGGCAATGTTTCAAGCTTTTTATAACCAGTCAGGAAAGAATAATATTTTAAAAGAATATAAATAATCGGCGAAAAAGTAGCTCTTAAAGTAAGAATATAGAAAAGTAATAGTAACTACCATGCTGAGATTGATCTGGTTGCAGAAAAACAAATTTTACAATTTCTGAGGTCACTGCTGCAAGTCTGTGGTTTAATGGATTGTTACATGAGTCCTTTTGCACAGACTGCTTTAACCACACTAGTCCATGGAAACTGCTGGCATTATGTTTTCTTTGCCCCCTTTATTATTGCAGACATAATTATGTCCTGAAACTTGGCCCTGCAGGAACATGATGTTGATCACCAGAGGGATGTGAGGGAGCCTGAGGCTCCCACACCACAGAGTGGTCTGCCTTTGAGGACTCACACTGGGGATATTTCCTTCAGGTGCCATTTAAACAAGGTGATCTTTTCAGTGTTTTCACCCTGTGGTCTAGAATACCAATGAGTTTGTTTTTATTTTAAGGGTGCAGCTGCTACCATTTGACAACTTTGTAGATATTAATCCTCAGAAAAAGCTAAATTTTGGAACTGTTAGGTAAGGGCCACTCTGAGAAATGAGAGACCCATATTGCCTCGGGGCTATTTTAGGACAGCCTGCCTTTCTCATGCCATAGTTCAAATGCCTTTTAAACTTATTCACATGGAAGTGTCATAGTTGTTTGTTTCCTTTTGTTAAACTTGCCCTCCCAATGGAATAGTTTCATTTAAGTGGAGTGATAATGTAAAAATATGCCATGATTTATTTAACCATTCTCCCACTGGTGGATATTTGAGTTGTTTTCCCTTTTCTCCTGAAATAGAATGTGATTTTTGAGTTTTGGTACATGTTTCTAGGTTGCTGTCCAAAAAAGATTCTGATATGCTCTCACCAGAAATATATCAAATGCCCATTTTCAGCAGGGTGCGGTGACTCAAGCCTGAAATCCCAACACTTAGGGAGGCTGAGACAGGAGAATCACGGGTTCAAAGCCAGCCTCAGCAATGGCGAGGTGCTAAGCAACTCAGTGAGACCCTGTCTCTACATTAAAAAAAAAAAACACAAAATGGGGCTGGGGATGTGGCTCAGTGGTCGAGTGCCCTTGAGTTCAATCTTCAGTACCAGAAAAAAAAATGCCCATTTTCCTGCCACTTGTTTTTTAAATGATTTCCACGTTTTAATAAGTAATGCATATAAGCATAAATTTTGTGGGAGGATTGAACGCAGGGATACTCGCCACTGAGCCACATCTCCAACCCTGTTTTGTGTTTTATGTAGAGACAGGGTCTCACTGAGTTGCTTAGTGCCTCACCGTTGCTGAGGCTGGCTTTGAACTCGTGATTCTCCTGTCTCAGCCTCCCTAAGAGAAGCATAAATTTTTAAAGTACATAGTTTTCTATATTCAGAACTGGTAGATTGGATGACTCTACCAACCTTTCCACTGAAGGAACTGTAAAGCCAGATGACCAAAAGGAGGCAAATTAAACCGCTGGGTAGTGGCTTTATTGGGATATACGCTCCCAGGGGAACTCCTCAGTCCACCAGAGCCCGTCTGGGAGAATCGCACATGTGTTCCAGGGTACAGAAAATGTAAAGGGCCCAGTCGGAAAAGGAAGGCTTAAGGCAGGAAGAGAAGAGCTATAAGGTAGGAAAAAGAGGTATTCTAGAGTCCTGTGTTCTCTGGGATTGGTCAGGGGATCCTGCTGAACTCAGAGTCCTTCTGGGATGAGTCAGGAAAAGTCCACTGATTGGTAGGAGGCGCCATTAGTGCTTATGTGTCAGCGTCTGGTCGGCTGTTCCTTTGCGCATGCGGGCTGCTTGCTTGCTTTGTTCCCTGCCGCCCCTGGCGGCATTCGCCATGTTTGTGCGTTCTGCGTTCACCTCGCTAACCTGACAGAAACTAAAAATGCTGGATTACATACAAAAACATCTTAAAATCATCTATGAGGTGAGAAGATGATGCAGAATCTCTGGGTCCAGATCTAGGAGATAATTGTGAGCAGAGTTTTGCACTGGGAATGTTTACTAGAAACATTAAATAGCAAAAAATATTAGTGGAATTTCATAAAACAAATATGCAATACACAAGGTCAGCAAAACCAAGTTTTTAAAAAATATATTTTAGTTGTAGATGGACACGTTATATTTATTAATTTATTTATTTTTATGTGGTGCCAAGGATCGAACCCAGTGCCTCACACATACCAGCAAGTGTTTTACCACTGAGCCACAACCTCAGCCCCCAAAGCTTTTTGTTTTGTTTTGTTTTGTTGTTTTTGTTTTTTAGTCCATTACCTCACATACTTACATTTATTTTCCTGTCCAACTGAAACATACCTTTTCACTAACATCTCCCCAGCCTCTAGTAACTACCACTCTGCTTGCTGTTTGAGTTCAGTGATTCTAGCTTCTGCATATGAGTGAAATCATACAGTATTTGCCTTTTATTTATTTTTGCAGTGGGGGGAATCTAATCCAAGGCCTTGCACTTGCTCAGAAAGCACTCTACCATTTAGCTATATCCCCAGCCTTGTGTTTATTTTTTCTGTGCCTGGTTTATTTGACTTAGCATAATGACTTCCAGTTCAATCCATTTTGTTGCAAAGGTTAAGGTTTTGCCCTTTTTTATGGCTAAGTAGTATTACATTATGTATATTACTATATTATCCATTCATCAATTGATGGACACTTAGGTTATTTCTAGTCCTTTACTCTTATGAATAGTGCAGCAATAAATGTGGAAGTGAAGATATCTCTTTGACCTACTGATTTTATTTACTTTGGATTGCTGGATCATATGGTAGTAATGTTTTAATTTGGGTGGGGGGGATTTCCATATTGTTTTCTATAATGTCTGTATTAATTTACATTCCTATCAAGAGTATACAAGTGTTCTCCCTCACATCCTTGCTGACTTACGTTATTTTTTCTCTCTTTGATAATAACTATTCTAAATTCTAAGTGAGGCGATATCTCATTATGGTTTTAGTGTGCATTTTTGTGATGGTTAGAAATGTTAAGCGTTTTTCCATATACCTCTCAACCATTGTTATGGTTTGGATGTGTGATGTCCCCCAAAAGCTCATATGTGAGACAATACAAGAATATTCAGAGGAGAAATGATTGAGTTGTGAGAGTCTTAACCCAGTCAAGGAATTAATCCCTGGTAGAGGGTAACTGAGTGGTAACTGAAGTGGTGGGTGTGACTGGAGGAGGTGGGAATTCGGGCGTGGCTTTGGGGTATATATTTGTATCTGGCAAGTGGAGACCTCCTTCTGCTCTCTGATCCTCATGTGAGCTGCTTCCCTCTGCTACACTCCTCCACCATGATGTCCTGACTCACTTTGAACCCCAAGGAATGGAGCCAGCCTCTTGTGGACTGAGACCTCTGAAACCATGAGCCCTCAAATAAACTTTTCCTCCTCCATATTGTGCTTGTCGGGTCTTTTTGTCCCCGCAGTGAAATAGCTGACTAAAACAACCATTGTGTGTATTCTTTTGTGAAATATCTGTTCTGATTACTTTCCCATTTTTAAATCAGGTTATTTGTTTTCTTGCTATTGAGTTCTTTGTGTTCTTCATATATTGTGGATATTAGCCTCTTATATATAGTTTGCAAATATTCTCTCTTACTCTGTGGCTTGCCTCTTTACTCTTTTGATTCCTTCCTCTGCAGTGCAGAAACCTTTTAGTTTGTCTATTTTGCCTTTGCTGCCTGGATGTTTGGAGTTATATCAAAAAAATAATTGCCTAGACTACTGTCATGGAGTTTTTTCCTTGTTTTGTTCTATTAGTTTCACAGTTTGGGGGCTTATATTTAAGTCTTCATTTCACTCTGAGTTTATTTTTGTATATGGCATTAGATGTGATCTAACTTCATTCTTCATGTGGACATATAATGTTTCCAATTTAGGAGATTATCTGTGTTCTTGGCAACTTTGTAAAAAACCAACTGTAAACATAGATTTATTTCTGGAGTTTCTATTCTGTTTCATTGGTCTCTGTCTATAGGCCAGTACTAGTCTCTTTTTGTTACTGTAGCTTTGTGTCAGGTAGATTTTGAAGTCAGGTAATGTGATGCCTCCAACTTCGTCCTCTTTACTGTTTGGCTATCTGGAGTCTTTTGTGGTTTCATATGTATTTTGAGGGATTGAGTTCTGTTTATATGAAGAGTATCATTTGCATCAAATATGTTGATTACTGTACATAGTGTGGATCTTAATCCTGAACATAGTATATCTTTCCACTAATTTTTGTTCCTCAGTACTTTTTAGGTTTCAATGTAGAGATCTTTTACCTCCTTGGTTAAATTTATTCTTAAGGTTTGGGGAATTTTTTAGCTATTGTAAAAGAGATTATTTTCTTGTTCTTCTCAGATAGTTTGCGTTAACGTACAGATGCTACTTAGTTTCCTGTGTTGATTTCATATCATGCAATTTCACTGAATTCACTTATTTGCTCTAACAGGTTTGTTTTTGATTGTTTGTTGTGTCTTTAGGATTTTCTGCATGTAAGATTGGCTCATCTGCAAACAGGAACAATGTCACTTTATTTTCAATTTGAATGCCTTCTATTTTTTTCTTGCGTAGTTGCTCTGGCTAGGACTTCCAGTGCTATATATAATGGAAATGGCATTCTTATCTTGCTCCTGATCTTAATGAGAAAGTTTTCAGCTTTTCATTATTGAGTAGTATGTCAATTGTGGGACTTGTCACAAACGATCTCTTCTATGTTGAAATACATTCCTTCTACACCTAATTGGTTTCGAGTTTTTATCATGAAAGGATATTAAATTTTGTCACATGCTTTTTTTTGCATCACAAGTTTGTGTTTTTAAAACAAAACTAATAAAATGTATAGCATGACTGATGCACATTGAAAACACATTGTGAATGTGAGAATTAAAAAAATCACTATCACTACAGATTCTGAAAACTTTTAGAAAGAAAAGATATTTTGAGCAACTTTATGCCAATAAATTGGTATATTTAGATGATTTGAATAATTCCTAGAAAAATAAAACTTGATAAAACTGTCCAAAGAAGAAACAAAATCTGAATCATCTATAACTATTAAGGAAGTTGAATTATAAATTCAGTCATTCCCATAAAGAATACTACAGGCCTATATTCTTCATTGTTAAATTCTTCCAGCATAACTATACGACTAACTGTCAGGGACATTATCACAAAGGAAAATTATATAAGTCAATTTCACTAACAAACATAGATTAAAAAATGAAATATTAGGGCTGGGGTTGTAGCTCAGTGGTGGAGCATTTGCCTAGCACACATGGGGCACTGGGTTTGATCCTCAGCACCATATAAAAATAAATAAATAAAATAAAGGCATTCTGTCCATCTATAACTACAAAAAAAATTTTTTTTAATATTAGCTCACCAAATCCCACAATATATAAATAGGATAATATAACTATACTGGGTTTATTCAGATAAAATTCTAAATACTATGCGATCATCTTAGGGAGTGCTAAGAAAGTACTTAATAAAATTCCACATCCACTAATGTTTAAAAAAGAAGAAAGCATACATTTGCCATACTAGGCATTAATAGAAGAAAACTTCTTTAGTCTGACAGAGTATCTTTGAGTATCTTCAGAAATCACAAGATACTTTCTAGCTCTATGCCCAAAAGAAGTAAAAATACACACACACATTAAAACTTATATATGATTAGTCATAGCTGCAGTATTTATAGAAGCCAAAATGGGGACACAACCTAAATGCTCATCAACTGATAGATAAATGTTGCATCTCCGTATAACTAAGTAGTATTCAGCAATAAAAAAAAATCAGTGGGAGCAGGAATGAGAGTAGAATGAATTGGACATTATTACCCTATGTATATGACTACATGACCTGTGTAACACTACATCATGTACAACCAGAAGAATGAGAAGTTATGCTCCATTTATATATGATGTTTCAAAATGCATTCTACTGTCATGCATAATTAATTAGAACAAATTAAATTTTTTTTTAAAAAATCAGCCAGATGTGGTAGCACAGACCTGTAATCCCACTGGCTTGTGAGCTGAGGCAGGAAGATTGCAAGTTCAAGGCCAGACTCAGCAACTTAGTGAGACCCTGTCTCAAAATAAAAAATAAAAAGGGCTGGGGATATAGCCCAATGATTAAATGCCCCAAGGTTCAATCCTCAATACCAAAAGAAAAAAGAATCAGCGATACATGCTACAACATGGATGAACTTTAAAAACATGCTACATGAGAGAAGCCAAACACAACAGACCACTTACTGGATGATTCCAGGTATATGAAACATCCAGAATAGGCGAATACATATAGAGATAAATGAGTGGTCACCTGAGGTGAGGGGGTGAGAGGATGGGGAGTGACTGTTAATGAGTACAGGATTTGAGGGACAATCAAAATGTTCTAAAAATAGGTGGCAGAGGCTGAGGGTATAGCTCCATGGTTGAGCACTTACCTAACAAGTGTGAGGCCCTGGTTTCAATCTCTAGCATTTAAGAATAAATAAATAAAAGGTGATGTTGTGGCTCCCAACCATGAATAAGTATACTAAAACCCATTGAGTTGTATACCTTAAATAGTATACAATATTATATATTATAAATTTTATATATTTATATACCTTATATAAATATATATAATTTTTGGAACATAAATTTTATCTCAATAAAGCTATTATAAATAAATACTGGGGTGAAATATTGAAATTTTTACCTTTCTAAGAGCAAGTCCTGGCTAGTACAGTAAAGCAAGAAAAAGAAGAAGATGGGAAAAAAGGAAATAATACAAGGAAAATTACTATTGTTTTGAGATTATGTGACTATATGGACAAAATTCAAAAGAATTTTCCATTAAATTATTTTTAAAATCTTTAGAATTTTTAGATATATAATTAACATATAAAAGTAAATTGCAGCTGGGTACGAGGCTGAGGCAGGAGGATCACAAGTTCAAAGCCAGCCTCCACAAAAATGAGGCACTAAGCAACTCTGTGAGACCCTGTCTCTAAATAAAATACGAAATAGGACTGGGGATGTGGGTCAGTGGTCGAGTGCCCCTGAGTTCAATCCCCGGTACCAAAAAACGGAAAAAAAAAAAAGTAAATTCCATTTTTATATAGTGAAAGAATAAAATCAATGAAAAGATATGTTTTAAATATCAAGTATTTTTTAAAAACATATGAAGTACTTAGGAATAACTATAACAAAAATGGGCAAGTATCATTGGATAAGTTTATAAAATTTTGAGAGAAATTAAAGAAATCTTAAACATGGGGAGAGAGAGATTATAGTCAGGATGAAACTTCATTGTTGAAAGTTTTCACTCACCCTTGAACTGATCTTTTGATACGATCTGAGTCAAGTCTCAAGAGTTCCCGTGTGTGTGTGTGTGTGTGTGTGTGTGTGGTGGAACTTGACAAACTGTACAATGTATATGGAAATGTAAAGACCAAAGAAAAGCCAAGATATTCCAGTAGAACAAGGCTGTATGACTTTCTGTCTCAAATGTCAGCTGTCATTATGAACAAGCTGTGGTACTTACGATAGTTGGATAACGACAGAAGGGTGAGCAGTAGCAGTGGAGCCAAAAGACTGCCCAGAGAGCTCCTTCCCATACAGCCACGGGCTGCGTCAGAGAAGAGGCTCTGCCACATTGTGGGGACCTCTGTCTCACATGGATTCTTTAAAGAGACTAAAGAGGGAGCCACAGCTGCCTGCAGATAGGAAAACAAGCTGTGGACTTGGTCTGTTGTGCTCCAGAGACTAGAACTAGCGTCGATAGACAGGTGGATTTGGGCATAATTAAAAAATAAATCCCAGCACAATGTTGCATGCCTGTAATCCCAGATCCTTGGGATGGTGAGGCCAGAGAATACCATGTTCAAGGCCAGCCTCACCAATTTAGTGAGACCCTAACCCAAAAAACAAAAGAGGCTGGAGTGCAGCTCAGTGGTAGAGTGCTCCTGGGCTCCATCCCCAGTGCCACAAAACAACTAATTTCCTTACAACCAGAACTCTACAGCTGAACTGCTTGATGAGGTGCCGAGGCCATGCAGCTGGAATCATTCTAGTAGAAACCAAATCATATTCTTTGGAGAATATTGCTGAAGGGATTTCTCAGACATTGAACTAGACAATATCATTTCCTTGATAAGGTTCTATGTCTTTGATTCATTCTATCTCCCTAAGATGGAGTCATCAGACAATGAAGAGCTAGGATGTCCATTCTCTCTGGGGTACTTCCCTCATTTCCTGAACAGCGTTTGATCAGGGGCAGGCTTAGTGGAGCAACCTAGACCGAGGGTGGGACTGCTAGTTTCTGGTCTCTGGTCTGGTTCTTTGTCCATAGGCTGTTCAGCCAAATGGGGTCTGGAGCCTTCCCTTGAAGTCCCAGGTGACTGGAACAAGCCACAGATCTCTGTATTTAGCATGCTATCAAACAGGGAGACAGCACCAATCCCTGCAAGAAGTCTAGGTGTAGAAACAAACTCATTTGAACACATGGTGAAACTCGAGGGGTTTCGCCTTGCAAATCTTGGTAAGTAGGAATAATCTAATGAAGTAGGCCAGTTTCTCATTTTTGTTTTTGAGAACTGAATAAATTGTAAGATAATTGCATTTAACGCAGATTTTCCAGGGACCTGTCATTGTTCTGTTTAGGCTTTGTTGGGTTTCCTGTTCTGCTATAGTGATACTCAATCTGGGAGGCTGGAAGAATTCATCCATGTGTAAGGCAAGAGTACAAATGGTGATTCACATTCTAAATGGATAAAAGTTGCATATCAAGCTAGCAGTTAAATATGTTCTGTTCTGTTCTCTTACCTTCAAAAGTATCCTTCATAACAACCTGAAAGTCCAGGTCCAAATTTGGAATCCCGAGCTCCTCAGAATTCTCCTGCACCAGATCATGGTGTCTCAGGAGGGAGTCGATATGTAGGCCACCACACTTCCCCCCGCACCACATGCCAGGTGCTACCCTGTTCTGTGACCTAGGTGCCTCCAAGCTCCTTCCTCAACTGCGTATGAGCAGCTATTCCTCATGGCAAGGTTGCTCACATGAGCAGCATCTGCCTTCCAGATGTCAGAGCCAGGGAAGTGGCCTACGTAAACCCTGGAAACCATTTGAGCAGGGAATTGTGGGATGCCAGACCCACTGTGTGATCTAGAAGTGTTACTGTGGTGAGCATGTAGGTGCTTGGTTTATTGGAGAGGACATGGTCAGAGCAGAGTCCAGGTCAGAGACCCCTCCTGTCCAGGTCTAAGTGTGATACTGGGATTGGAATCCAAGGTTAATCATAAGTGGAACCTGTAGCTTTCAGTCAAGAAAATATTCTGACTGAGAAATATATAGTACTGTTGTATGATAAGGAGTTTGGTGTAATAACCTCACCTAAATGTGATATATTATAGTCCCCCAAAATGATGTCCTATGTTTTTAAATGTACTTTGCTCTTGAGATAAGAGAAAATATACTGTAACCATAACACAAAACACAGCCATTCTAAAATAATCTATTTTGGAGGAGAAAAAAATGAAGCAGATAAACCTGTGATAGGCCGGTAGATTCTAGTATGACTAAAGCAGGCATCATTGTGAACTTGTTTGTTGCAGCAAAAGGTCACACATGTATGTAGACAGGCGAGTGCATCAGTGATGAGTCCTTGGCCCTTGGATTATGCTGTGTGCTGCTCTGGTCTTGGGTTTAAGTACACACCTCCCAGCTCCATCTGTTTGGATTCATGACCCAAACATGGATGCCTAGTGTTGAGCTGAACTAACCTATCTGAAGAGAGTAACATCAGAGTCCAAGAATCAAGTGAAGGACAGTGACCATCCAGGTGGGGTCACAGTGTAGCCTGACAGCCTCCTTGAATCAGAAGCATGGTGGTTTGCATAATCTTATTTTTTTTCTCAGCCTACTAACATGCTCAGACTTCTCTGCCAGCCAACATTAATTTTCCTACATCTTCTTTGCCTGTTCTCAAAATGCCACCTGTTCCTTCTTTCCATTTTCTACTCATTTTCTTGAAAAAGTAACCTACAGGAAATGCCCTCGCACATTCACTCCCATTTATTCTTTTTTTTTTTAATTTTTTTTTTCTAGTTGTAGATTGACACAATGTCTTTATTTTATTGCTTTTGTACGTGGGGCTGAGGATCGAACCCAGGGCCTCACGCATGCGAGGCAAGCGCTCTACCGCTGAGCTACAATCCCAGCCCCCATTTATTCTTTATTCTCCCACAATTTTGCTA
The DNA here is from genome assembly GCA_028644305.1 of Xerus rutilus. Classification (NCBI taxonomy): domain Eukaryota; kingdom Metazoa; phylum Chordata; class Mammalia; order Rodentia; family Sciuridae; genus Xerus; species Xerus rutilus. The sequence goes on along the minus strand of CM053412.1, from coordinate 61,135,731 downwards.
CTGCTCTAGGAAAATTGCTCCCTTGAATGTTGAGTGGCTCCCAACCTGTAGAATCAGGCTGCTTTTTTCTTGTCACTTTCTTATTGGTTACCCTGTTCTTGGAAGTCAGTGTGCTCTTTCTTCCCTGACTCTTTCTGGATATGTTGTACTGATCCTCCCGCCACTGTCCATACCTCAGATCCCCTGCTGGCCTCTTGCCCACTTCTTCTCCCTCAGTCTGCTTCATTCATTAAGCAGGATGGAGCACCTGCATTAATCCCTTTGCATTAACTGCTAATGAGTTGTACCAGTCACGTGGCTCTAATGCGTGCTAATGGTTACATATCCATTTTAAGCTCTAAGCTATTTTCTGAGCTTTATATCAAAATTGCTGACTTCCAGTTGGTCACCTTGGCTTGGAGTTCTCCCAGGCACTGCATCAGCATATCCAGAAGAGTAAGACCTGCTGTCTTCCCCACTATCCCTCCAAACTTGTTATTCCTTATTGTAGGTACTTCATGGAACTACAGACATGCAAGATTTATGTAACCACTGGTTTTATTGGTTGGAGGGGTTTTAAAATTTAGCTTCATTATTCTTGTTAACAGCTGGTTATTTAAGCTTAGACTTGAAAGGATATAGTGTGTTTCTACTACATCCATACAGCTAGGAAATTGTTTTGCTTATCCCAAACAACCTGTTTTAAAGTTTGTACTGTTCTGACAAGAGTTCAGGAAGAGTTTAAGTTATAAGAGAAACTTTATACAAAGAAAAGTATATTTGGTGCTTATAGTTTAATTTCCTTTCTTAAAAACCATATTGTCCCTTTTTTGGGTGTAAAAATGCACATTTGAAACTAAAAATGTAATATTTGTTTGTTTTTTGTACTGGGGATTGAACCCAGGTGCACTTTACCACTGAACTATATCCCAGTCCTGCTTTAATTTTATTAGGTTCTTGCTGAGTTGCTATGGGTCTCACTAAATTGCTGAGGTAGGCTTTGAATTTACAATCCTCCTGTCTCAGGAGGATCCTTCCTGAGTCCCTAGGATTTCAGGCATGTACCACTATGCCACGTGTTATTCAGCATTTAAATAGCTTTGTAGAGTTTTAAAGTAACCTAGGAACAGACATTCTGCTCATTGGCAGCATCAGGTACTGACCTAGTCCCCCTCAATATAGTACATGACAGGTGATGGAGGGAGCCAAGTGGGAGAGAAACAGAGGGCGCCAGCATGCATGAGTCTCCTGGCTACCAGATGCCTGGCTCTTGGCTAGGCACTGCACACATGTACTCTCAACAAATTCTTAAACCTAATGACATGCATTATTATTCTCCAATTTATGAACAAGAAAAACCAAAACATCACCAAAGCTAAATAAGGAAACTAGACTTTGATGAGTTAAACTACTTAACTTGCTGATCACTACAGATGAACCCACACTCAGGGTGGAATCACCACTCAGCACTTCTGTCTTCAGCAGAAGTGAAGGACACATTGACAGGCACCCACTCATGGGTGTCAAGGCTTCACCCTCCCCAGAATCCATAGGATTTAGATGAGAATCAGATTGCTTAGTGCCTGGAGCAGAGTCAGGACTAGGCCAGGCCTCAGATGGGTCACGTGCCTCCATCCTCCTCCTGCGACTCAGTCTTCTGATCTTAAATGCAATACCATTAGAGATTTCCTAGGTCGTTCCTCTCTTACACTCCAGGGTGTGGTATTCTTGCTGTGGAAAGTGGGCAGCTATAGACATGGCCTCCAGAATTGTTCTTTTTCCTGTAATTTTCAGATTCTGCAACCCCTGAAAGCCCATCTTAGCGTGAGGTTGGTGGGAGCATATGCACATATGGTAGTTTTAACATTTGCTGGGAATAGGGATTCTTTTCCACTGATATACTGTCTGAAAGAAATGGCTATAAACCAGGGTGACCACAATATTTACAAAGGTATTTAATGGAAATAAAAAGACTTTGGCAACTAAGATAACCCATCATTCATGAGGGGATAAAAAGACATTCATTTGAGGTTTAATAAATCAAAACATAGTGTGTTTGTCCACAGCCTCATTTTTTCCCCATTACTGGAGGGTGATATCATCATTTTCATTTCCCTGAGAATCTTTTTGTGTCCAGGAAAAGGAAAAACTAATGTTGACTGCATTTATTATGCTGTATTTTTACTTTTAAAGAGAATTTTTGTTTTAATTCTGCTGTGTATTTGAAAGAGTATTTGTATTTAATTCTGCTGTGTATTTTTCTTTCCTTTGCCTTTCCTTTTCCTTTTCTTTTTGTGCTGAAGATCAATCCAGAGCACTGTGCTTGGCAAGCACATGTGCTACTACTGAACTATACCCCCATCCTCAGGAGATTTTCTACTAATTTCTTTTCTTATTCCTCCTAGATGAAACACTACTCTTTAAAAACAAAACAAAAATAAAAACACTAAAATTTGTCCTTGTTAAGCAGAAGAAAAAAATTGGAAATGGTTAGGAAATATAAAGAAGAAAACAAAAAGCCATAATCACAACACTGTTGAGATAAATAATAGTATTTTATGATATAGCACTCTACTGTGCATTTCTCTGCTAGAGTGAAGAATTTAGGCATGCCTACTTATAGGCTCAAATGTGTCATCTGTCTTGCCACACAAAGAAAAATTAACATTAAAAGCAACTAAGTATTATTCTTTTAAAACCTCAAATCTCCTCTTTCTGAGCATGTTTTCTTCCGTCTCTTCATTAAATATCATCCAAGAAGTGATCTCCAGCCCCACAGTGCTCTCTCTACATGCCAGGCACACTACTTAGCCAGCACTCATTTCATCCTGCTTTATATTATGGATGGAAATTTTCCTTTGTTTTCCCCAAATAGTACATAAATTCCTTGAGGACTTACACATATTCCTATCAGCGATTGAGTCATTCATCAGAATTTTATTATGTCTCGAGCTCATTGTTGAAATCTCTAACAGTAACAGTTAGACCTTACAGTTGATTAGAGTCACTACTCTCCACTAGGGTATCAGACAAATCACTGTCTCTGTAGTAAATAGTGTGATTGGGCTGGGTGTGTAGCACAGTGGGAGCATGCGTGCCTAGTGTCTCCAAGGCCCTGCATTCAACCTCCAGCACCACAAAGAAACAACAATGATGACAGAAAAAACATAACTGTGTGATCATTTCTGTGATTTGGGAGATGCAAGCTACTTTGGAAATATGCAAGAGGTAATATCTGAAGTTGTTAGAGAAGCATTTAGTAGGATTCAGCACAGATAATCTTCCTCCTTCGAGCACTTCATTTTCTTTTCTTTCTTTCTTTTTTTTTTTTTTTTTTGCACGAGGGATACTTAAACACTGAGCCACATCCTCAGCCTTTTTATTTTTTATTTTGAGATAAGTCCTTACTAAGTTGTTTAGGGCCTCCCTAAGATGCTGGGCTGGCGTCGAACTTATGATCCTCCTGCCTCAGCCTCCTGAGTTGCTAGGATTATAGTCGTGCACACCACACCTGACTAACACTACATTCTTCAGGTGGTTTTCAGCCCCACTGTCTTATGTCTTACTCCTTAATTCTTTTTACTGGTTGTTCCTCCTCTGCTTCCTCTTCCTGCAGGGAGTGAACCTGATTGTGAGAGTGGAGGTTCAAGAAGAAAATGTATTGTGTAAGGAAGGATTTAGAAATGACATTGATGGTTCAGGGCTTTACCCAAAGGTTGTGAGGAGAGGAAGTAACTGGGCCTGCATTTTGGAAAGATCTCAATGACTGTAGTATGGCTTAAGAAGTCTAGAGGTAGGACACTTTTAAAGGCCACTGTGGTTGTTCAAAAAAGGGAGAAGACTTCTTTACTCAGGTAAGGGCATTCAGCATCTAATTCAGAGGTGACATGAATAGGACCTAAGATGCAGGTGGATATAGGGAAGGGGAAGGAGGAGGAATCAGATACATGAAGCCAAGGGTCCTGGCATATTGAGCTGCGTTGTTGCCATTTCCTGAGGAGATCACAGACTTATAGAGGAGAACATAATCAGTTCTGCAAAACAAAAGAAACTTGGGGAACATTCCTCAGAGTGTGTACGGATATTACTGAAGCCACAAAATTGCATGAGCTCATAGATCATTATATATAATGAGACTATTTGTCAAGGTTTACGAAAATTAGAGAAACTAAAGAAAATTTCAAAACTCCCTCTTATCAATCATACGTTTGTTGGTAAAAAATGTGAAATGATAGACTGTTTATGTCATTTCACTAACTTCTATGAAATGCTCAGCCTTTATGGTTCTGGCAATCTATCCTACAAAAATTTTTGTATACATGGATTTTTTTTTTTTTTTTTGTGGTGCTGGGGATTGAACCCAGGGCCTTGTGCATGCGAGGCAAGCACTCCACCAATTGAGCTATATGCCCAGCCCTCATACATGGGTATTTATTGTAGTATATAAAGTAGTAAAAATCAAAAATAGTCTAAATGATTATCAATAGAGATTTGGTTAAATCACAGTATATTAGAGGATTCTGGGAGCTGGCGCAGTAGGAAGCATCAGTCTGTCTTCTCACCCAGACAGTAGCAGTACTGATACAATCAGTTTGACGTAACTATTTTGGAATTCTGGAGTCTCTTGAAGGCTTGCAACATTCAGAGGAAGGCTTGGGTAATAAATTGTGGTTAATTTGGTCAATTTCAGCTCTTAGCACAGTAGAAGTTACCCTTCCCCAACCTAATCCCATGGCAGGCAGCTATGCTTAATGAACCTGGAGTGACCCAAATGCAGTTTGGGGGGATCAGCATTCTCCTCCATATATCAAGAATGTGTGCTTTGACTGCTGCTCTGATCACAGAAGAGCAGATAAAGAGGCAGCTTTTGTAGCTCTCCCTCCTCCCTTGTTGCAAGCCACCCACCCTCCCACTAGAGCAACTCCCAGGGGACATGAAGGACTAGCACCCTTTCCTCTCCCACTTTTTTTCTTGTTCCCCTTTGGGAGCCAGACACCAAAGACCAAGACATTAAAAAGTAACTGCCTAGTATGGAGATTCCTTAGAAAACTTGGAATGGAACCACCATTTGACCCAGCTATCCCACTCCTTGGTCTATACTTTAAAGACTTAAAAACAGCATACTAGGGGCTGGGATTGTGGCGCAGTGGTAGCGTGCTCGCCTAGCATGCGTGAGGCACTGGGTTCGATTCTCAACACCACATAAAAATAAAATAAAAATATTCTGTCCACCTACAACTAAAAAAAAAAATAAATATGTAAAAAAAAAAAAACAGCATACTACAGTGATGCAGCCACATCAGTGTTTATAGCAGCACTATTCATAATAGCCAAACTATGGAACCAACCTAGATGCCCTTCAATAGATGAATGGATAAAGAAACTAGTATATATACACAATGGAATATTACTCAGCATTAAAAGAGAATAAACTCATGGCATTTGCAGGTAAATGGATGGAGTTGGAGAATATCATGCTAAGTGAAGTAAGCCAATCCAAAAAAAAACCCCAAAGGCTGAATGCTTTCTCTGATAAGTGGATGCTGATCCATAATGGAGGAGGAGGGAGCGTGGGAGGAATGGAGGAACTTTGGCTAGGGCAAAGAGGAGGGAAGGAAAGGAAGGGGGCACAGAGGTAGGAAAGATAGTGGAACGAGATGGACATCTACCCTAAGTACATGTATGAAGACACAAATGGTATGACTCCATTTTTGTGTACAACCAGAGAAATGAAAAATTGTGATCCATTTTTGTACTTTAAATAGAAATGCATTCTGCTGTCATGCATCTACAGGGAATATCAGAAATTGACCAGGCATGCCCCAGAAAAAACACCAGTGCAGAATAGACCTGAGAAGACATAATTTTATACCTGAAGCTGATCCTTATCACAAAAACACCCTACAATCATGAGAAAAACAAAATAATTTAAAAACCCTACAGAAGGGGGAGAATCTGACTTCCAGTTTTACCACATTAAGATTCATATGTCCAGTTTTCAACAATAAAATTTCAAGGCATATATAGAAATGGGAAAGTATTGCCTTATTCTAAGGGGGAAAAATAAATCAACAGAAACTGTTCATGAAAAAGCCCTCATGGCAGATTATTAGAAAAAGACTTTCAAAAACTGTATTAACACTATTCTAAGAACTCAAGTAAAATGTGGAAAAGGTAAAAAAATGATGAATAAACAAAATGAATGTATTAATAAAAAGATCACAAACTCAAACTGAAAAGAAATTCCAGAGCTGAAACATACAACAACAAATGAAAAATTCACTAGAGAAATTCAAAAGCAGATTTGAGCAAGCAAAAGAAATAATCAGCAAACTTGAAGACAATGGAAAACAGTATGTCTGAGGAGCAGAAATTAAAAGGACTGTAGAAACTAAGAAGAACCCAGGGGACCTGTGGGTGCCATTAAGCCAGAGACATATGCAGTGTGGGAGCTACAAGAGAAAGAAGGGAGCAGAAGGAAAACTTGAATCTGAAAACTTCCCAGACTTGATTAAGAACATGAATATGAACATCCAAGAAGCTTAATTAACTCCAACTAAGAATTTAAAGAGACTCACACCAAAATATAATCAAACTTCCAAAAGCCCAAAACAAAGAAAATTGAAAGGAGGAGGAGAGAGGAAACATCACATACAAAAGATACTAAAATTATCAGTTGATCTCTTATCAGAAACTTTGGAGGGCAGAAAGGCAGTGGGCTGACATTTTCAGAATGCTAAAAGAAAAAAAAAAAATCCAAGGACCCCATATCCAACAAAACTGTCTTTCAAATATGATAGAAAAATTAAGACTTTCTTAAGTAAACAAATTCCTGCTACACCTGCCTGAAAGACATGTTGGAGGAGTCCTGCAGGTGGATGAAAGGACCCTAGATAGTAGCTGAAAGCCATACAAAGAAATAAAGATTTCGGGCTGGGGCTATGGCGCAGTGGTAGCGTGCTCACCTAGCACGTGTGAGGCACTGGGTTCGATCCTCAGCACCACATAAAAATAAAATAAAGATATTCTGTCACCTACAACTAAAAAATAAACATTAAAAAAAAGAAAAACTAAAATAAATCCAAAGCTAGAAGAAAGAAGGAAATTATTTAATAAATTACAGAGCAAAGATAAATAAATTATAGAATAGAAATACTACAGAGAAAATCAGTAAACCTAAAATTTTGTTTTTGAAAAAAGATCAGCAAAATTGACAATACTCTAGAGGCTTGGACTATAGTTCAGTGGTTTAGAACTTGCCTAGCATGTGCAGTGCTCTGGGTTCCATCCTCAGCATTGCAGAACAAGAAAACAGAAAAAAATAATTTTTTAGATGGACAAAAGAGAGAAGACTTAAATTACTAGAATCAGTAATGAAAGTGGAGACATTACTACTAAATCTATAATTATGAAGAGGATTACAGAGTACTATGATCAGTGATACACAAAGAAATTAAATGGTCTAGATGAAATGGACAAATTCCTAGAAATACAAAGCCTACCAAGGCTAAATCATGAAGAAACAAACCTCTTACTAGTGAAGAAATTAAATTGGTAATTAAAAATCTCCCAGGGTAGTAAAGCCCCAACCTGATGGATTTCCCTGGTGAACTCTATTGAATCGTTAAAGAAGAACTGACAAATGTTCCCAAAAATTGACAAAGAGAGAACACTTCCTAACTCATTCTATGAGGCCAGCATTAATTATCCCAATACCAGTGCTGGACAAGGAACTACAGATCAGTATCCCCTATGAAAATTGATGCAAAAATCCTCAACAAAATGCAGCAAACCAAATTCACCATCATATTTAAAAGATTCCACACCATGCCCAAGTAGGATTTAAATCTATAATACAGGATGGTTTAGTATATAAAAATCTATCAATGTAATATACCACATTAACATAAGAATGGAGATATACCACCAGATTATTTGAATAGATACAGAAAAGACAGTTGACAAGATTCAACATCCTTTTGTGATTAAAAAACAAAACCCTCAAACTTGTAGTAGAAGGAAACTGTTCCAACTTCATAAAAGCCATAAAGGAAAATCCACAGAAGACATCAAACTCAGTGCTAAAAGACTGAAGGCAAGGATACCAGCTTTGATGCTTCCATTCAACACCATACTGGATATACTAGCCAAATAAATGGAGCAAGAAAAAGAAATTAAATGACGTGCAAATTAGAAATGAAGTAAAATTATCTGATTGTAAACGATTTAGTCTTATAAGTAGAACACCATAAAGACTCCATTTAAAACAAAATTTTAGGGCTGGGGTTGTGGCTCAGTGGCAGAGGGCTTGCCTAGTATGTGTGATACACTGGGTTTGATTCTCAGCACCACATATAAATAAATAAAATAAAGATCCATTGACAACTAAAAAATATTTTAAAAATAAAACAAAATTTTAGAATTAGTGAGTTCAGCAAAATAGAAGAATATCAAGTCAGCATGCAAAAATTAGTTGCTGTTTTGTATGCTCACAATTAACAAAATAAAAAGGGAATTTCAAACATTTTAATTTAAAATAGCATAAAAAAGAATAAAATACTTAGAAATTATTTAACCAAGGAGGTATGAAAAATTTGTACAGTGGAAATTACAAGACATTGCTGAAAGAAATTAAAGAAGATATAAATAAATGAAAACACATCCTAAGTTCATGGGTTGAAAAACTTAAGATTTTGGCACCAACCAAAGTGATCTATAGATTCAACACAATCCCTGTTTAAATCTCAATAATGGGATTTTTTTGTAGAAATAGAAAATCTTTTTCTAAAATTCATATGGAATCTCAAGAGACACTGAATATCCAAAATGATTATGGAAAAAAAAAAAAGTTGGAGGATTCACACTCTAATTTCAACTTACCACCGAACTACGGTTGTCATGCCAGTTTGAAGTACTGCCGTAAGTACATATTGCCAATAGACTAAATAGGCAAAAAAATCCTATCAGATAAATAGAAATGGAACTTGTTGCCAGTAAATATTCATTTTAGAATAAGAAGATAATCTTCATCTGAGACTGAGGCGTGGATTAATTTAGACTTTGATGAGTAAGCATGACAAAATAAGGTATCCACTAAATGAACAGAAATATAGTAACTTTTGAACTAATAAGAAAAATACTTTTTGAAAAAAAGCTAATCAAAAAGCAAAGAAAAAAATATTAAAAAGAGTTATAGGCTGGGGAGATAGCTCAGTTGGTAGAGTGCTTGCCTCCCGTGCACAAGGCCCTGGGTTCAATACCCAGCACCACAAAAAAAAGTTATAAAAGTCGATTGTGGTAGAATTTCCAACTATGGCAGAATGAAGAGGCCAATGAATCATCCCCCCAAGAAAGCAACTATAAAACTGGAAAAAATATTCTAAAAACAATAACTGCTTGAGGGCTCTAGAGATTGACCAAAGACAAAGAACAAATAATTTGGAGGCTGATTCTGCCCTCTCTTTTATTAACTATATTCAGTCATGATGTACTAGATAGCCTTGGGGGTGGGGGTTCTCATTCCTCTGCCACATTCCATGTAGGAGCCTCTCCATACTTTCCCATCCCTCCCATCCTTCCCCATTCTATGCTAATAGACTGTGCTCTTGACAAAGAGCACCCCTTTGTTTGTGACCTTTGGATCTGATTGGTCCAAGAGTGTATTTAAGCTTCTATAGTTTCTAGAATAAAGTGGTGTTCTTCGCTTCTCCTCGCCCTGGCTGTATCCCCTTTTGTCCCGGGTATTTCTGCGTCTTGCTGGGGCAAAGCGGCGAATCGCCACCGTCCAGAGAGACCCCATATTATCTAACCCGGGGACCCTTTCTCCATCTCTCTTGGACTCCAACTCGTCGAGAAGCCACGTGGCCCTCCCCCGCCCTTATCAAAGCGACAATTCCACATTGTCACTGAAGGACTCAAAATGGCCATTGTACTTATTAAGACTGTTTGGTGGAAAGTCATGGAAATCCATTTAAAATAAGCCCAGGTACACAGGAGAGTGTGTTAGAGGAACACTGAAAGATTTCCTCGTTTTGAAGGGCAGGACAAGTCGCACAAACTGCCAAGGTCCCAGGACCAGTAATGAGGCCTCTTCATGTCTATATAGGCTCACTTTATTTTTCTGGGGTCTTATTGCCTTATCCCTCCCACTTTCTGCTTCATTCTCTTTCACAAAGTGTTGTCTTCTGCAGAACAGCTGTCACTATTGACAGGCATGTGGCCAAAGGACCCATCTGTGCATCCTCAAGTCTGTATATCCTCAATTCAGACATCTTCCCAGATGGGTGGTCTGGCTGTCACTTTCAGGTTTCCCCAAGGGAATCTGCTTGGGCCAGCTCGGGTCATGTGTCCATCCTTGGTCTTGTCAACTGTGATCTGTGGGGTCAAGGTCAAATGAAAGTTGTACAGGCTTGGCTGGGTGATGGTAATATAGGGTAGTATGTGAAAGAACTTCCACGTAGACTATCCCATGATAATAAAGACTTTGTAACAAAGAGGAAAGTTATTAATGTTTATATGACTTTCTTTAGTCAATATGTCTTTATCTTTACTTCCTGAAGAGAACATCTTTATATTGTTAGAGTACTCTGTTGCATAATGTAGTAAAAGCTTTGCATCTGTTAATCTGTCTGTAAGTATTTATTGATTTGATTATATTTTTTGTCTGGCTTCATTTACAGTATTTGTAACTAATTACAGGAATCCTACACAGTCTTTTTTAGCTCAATCTCATGAGAATTGTCCTGTAATTATATACTAAGTTCAAAAACAGTAGTTTGATTTCATTTTCAGTATTTTTTCTGAATTAAATTAGAGAGGTGTTGGTTTTTTCCTTTCCATTTTTTTTTAAATTTAGAGAATACTATAAAATTGTTAGTTATACATACACTGTCCTCAGTAAGTAAGAGTTATTTTGCTTTGAAATCAGCTAATTTCAAGCAGGCTTTAGTGAAACAAACAATATTTTCACTATGAAATCACCAGCATGCTAGCTGGAGGAGCCGTGCCTTCATCTGTTCATGATGGTGCGCCATGTGGTGTCTTTAATTCAGAACAGCAGAAGTGAATTTTAAATGTTTACATGCTGAAAATAGCTTCTTTATGTCTAGAGGGGGAGCACAAGCAATGGCGAGCACTCAGCAGCGGCCACGCTATCTGTCCACAGATGGATTAGATGGTGTCCTTCCTTCAGTGTCTTGACTCATCACAAGCCCTGCGCAGGCATTGTGCTCAGTGTCAACTGTGAACCAAAGGCTGGTCACACCACGTCATCAGGTGCACATCCTCACCTGTCTGAGGGACCGTGCTGGCTCCCCATGACCACCCCAGTCCCAGTCTGACCCATTTCATGAGGTACCAGTCAATGACTCCCATCTGCAGTAACACAAGTTCCCTCCAGACAAGTCCCTGGCAGTGACTCCCAGCGTGTGGCAGCTTTATTCACTTAATTTGTGCCTCCCAAATCAGATGAGAGCCTCGCCTGAGTATGTGTTTCACATCCTGTTGACACAGAGTAGGTGCTTATTGTTTCCTTTATTTCATTGCTTCTTTACTTGTTTTAACCAACTAGTTACAGAGTTCATTCAGCAGGCACTTAGGTACTAGGAATTACTAGTAGTTACTTCTGTCCCTAGCCAAGTGTCCTTCATAAAACTTTTAGTTTTATTTTAAAATTTTAACTGATACATAAAAACATAAAAGTTGTACAGATAAGCTCTAGAGCTTTTATGTTAAAATGTCTATGTGAAAATTTCCCTGTTTTTACTTTCTTATTTAAATTTCTCATTCTCTTATACTTCCTAATTTCACTAAATCTCTTTTGATTCCCTTTAGTATTTTCACTGGTAAGTCATGAGTATTCATGAATTCAACAAATGTTTCTCAAGCAACTCCTGTGTGCCTAGGTACTATGCTGGCAGTAAATGATAAGATATTCTGACCAAATTGCAAGTTATGTAGTTGTTTAAGTGCTTTAGTATTTAGTTGTTCATCTGTAATCACATGTGGTTGCCATAATGCACAGATTATATGGGGACCTACAAAGAGAGAGCAGAGAGTTTTCCTAAAGAAATGGCATTTGGGTACAATGACAGTTTTCACAGATGGAAGACTGTGAATGGGGACCAGGGTGAGGTATTCTAGAGAGTATGTTTGGGGGAATTCCATAGAGGACCTTGAATAACATAGTTTTGAAGTTTAGCCTTTATTCTAGCCTCAAACAATATCAGCTTACATTTTTTAGGAGAATAACAGTGAAAACGCTCATGCTTTAGGAGAGTAACTTTGGAAACTAAAGAGAATCAAGAGTCTATTTTTAATGTTTGCTGACAGCCTTTAAACTTCACTCCTACCGGTTTCCCTGTCTCACCTCGAGTGAGCTGAGAAGACAGACTTGATGCTGAATGAAAAAAGACAGACACAAAAGATCACATTGTATGGTTCTGTTTGGATGAATTATCCGGAACAGATAAATCCACAGAAACAGAAGTTAGATTAGTGAGTTATGTGACCTGTAGGGCAAGGGGCTAAGAGGCTGGGAGGCAGGGGCGAGGGGGACAATTGGGATTGACTGGCCAATGTTCAAGTTTTATTTTAGAGTGATAAAAATGTTTTGGAAGTAAATAGAGGTGATGGCCTCACTGTGCTGAGAACATACTAAGTGTTGTCAATTAGTCACCTTCTATCATTAGTTTTATGTTATGTGAATTTTGTAAAAATAACAACTAAACAGAATAGCTTGGGTTTAAGAAGGCCCCTCCCCGCTGTATGTATCTTCTCCCTTTCCATCCCCAGCTCCAGGGCTCCAGAGAAGGTTTCTTGAGAAAAGAAAATATTGCCTTGTCAGGTGCCCTCAGTTGTTTGTCACAGTCCAGAGGTTGAGATAACAGGATTCATTGTGAAAAGGGAGTCCAGAATAGATTGAAAAAAGTATTGGAAACCCACATCAAAGAGTGGTTTGTGGGTGCTGGGGTTGTGGCTCAGCGGCAGAGCACTTGCCTAGCATGTGTGAGGCACTGAGTCCAATCCTTAGTACCACATAAAAATAGATTAAAAAAATAAAGATATTGTGTCCAATAAACTACAACTAAAAAAAATTTTAACAACCTGTTTGTAACCTTCTAGCCATGCCTCCCTGGAAGAAGTTCCAATGTCGTGGCCCAGGGTTAGTGATACAGGAAGGTATGAGAGATTGACCCTGTAAGAGAGAGCACAACTCCAAAGGTGACTATACCTTTTCACCTTCTTTTTTTTTTTTTTTTTTGGTACCAGAGATTGAACTCAGGGGCACTCAACCACTGAGCCATATCCCCAGCCCTATTTAATATTTTATTTACAGACAGGGTCTCATTGAATTGCTTAGCGCCTCGCCATTGCTGAGGCTGGCTTTGAACTCACCATCCTCCTGCCTCAGCCTCCCGAGACACGGATTACAGGGGTGTGCCACCGCACCAGCTCCTTTTTTTTTTTTTTTTTTTTTTTTTTTGTGGTACTGGGGATTGAACTCAGGGGCACTTGACCACTGAGCCACATCCCCAGCCCTATTTTGTGTTTTATGTAGAGACAGGGTCTCACTGAGTTGCTTAGCGCCTCGCCATTGCTGAGGCTGGCTTTGAACTCGCGATCCTCCTGTCTCAGCCTCCCTAAGTGCTGGGATT
>CM053412.1:61081605-61121997 GCA_028644305.1 Xerus rutilus | reverse complement strand
TGGCTCCGCACCAGCTCCTTTTTCCCTTCTTTTGATCACATTGACCTTCGCTTGTGTTGGCTGCACCAATAGTGTATAAGGCTCCATTTCCTCCACATTCTCCCCACACTTGTCTTTTTGCTCACGGCTATTTTTTTCTCCACATTTTTTATTGGTGCACTGTAGTTGTACATGGTAATGGGATTGGTTGTTGCATATTCGTACATGCACACAATATAATTCGGCCAGTCTCACTCCGAGCACTTCCCCACTCCCCTCCACTCTCTGGCCCTTTTCCTCTTCTAATTTCCCTTTGATTTCTATAAGATCCATCCTCATCTTTCTTTTCCTTTTTCCTCTGTAGCTTTTGCATATGAGAGAAAATATATGACCCTTGATCATCTGCATTTAATTTATTTTGCTTAATATAATGGTCTTCCATTCCATCCATTTTCCTGCAAATGGCATGATTTCATTCTTCTTTATAGCTGAATAAAACTGCATTGTGTGTATATACCACATTTTCTTTATCCATTCATCCATGGACAGATGCCTAGGCTGGTTCCATAGTTTGAGTATTGTGAACATGGATATGCATGTATCGCTACAGTATGATGACTTTAATTCATTAGGGTAAATACCAAGGAGAAGTATAGCTGGGTGATATGGTGGTTCCATGCCTAGTCTTTTGAGGAGCCTCCACACTGAGTTCCATAGGAGTTGAACTAATTTACAATGCCATCAACCATACAAAAGTGTTCCTTTTTCTCTGCATCCTCTCCAGCTTCTATTAATATTTGAATTCTTGATGACTGCCATTCTGACTAGTGTGAGATGAAATCTCAGTGTAGTTTTGCATTTCCTTAATTGCTAATGATATTGAACTTTTTAAAATATATTTGTTGGCCATTTGTATTTCTTCTTTTGAAAAATATTTAATTCATTTGTCCATTTATTAATTGAGTTATTTGATTTTTTGGCATAAAGTGTTTTGAGTTCTTTATATATTCTAGATGTTAATCCTTTGTCAGAAGAGTAACTGGCAAAGATTTTCTCCCATTCCCTGGCTTCTCTGTTTACATTACTAATTTTTTTCTTTACTGTGCAGAAGCTTTTTAATGTGATGCCATCCCATTTATTAACTCTTGGCATTATTTCCTGAGCTTTATGGGTCTTATTGAGAAAGTTGTTTTCTGTACCAATATGTTGGCCCTATATTTTCTTCTAGGAATTGCATAGTTTCTGTTCTATTCCTAGGTCTTTGATCCATTTTGAGTTGACTTTTGTACAGGGTAAGAGATAAGGATCTGTTTTCATTCTTCTACATAAGGATAACCAGTTTTCCCAGAACCATTTGTTAAAAAGTCTGTCTTTTCTCCATTGCATGTTTTTGGCATCTTTGTGAAGGATCAGATGACTGTATCTGTGTGGGTTTGTTTCTGTGTCTTCTATTCTGTGCCATTGGTTAGTGTGTCTGTTTTTATGCCAGTACCATGCAGTTTTTGTTACTATAGCTCAGTAGTATAATTTGAAGTCAGGTATTGTGATGCCTCTGGCATTGCTTTTTTATCTTAGGATTATTTTTGCTATTCCAGGTCTTTTATTCTTCCAAATTAATTTTAGGACTGTTATTTCTAGTTCTGTGAAAAACATCATTGGTATTTTGATGGGGATTGCATTAAATCAGTATATTGCTTTTGGTATTATGGCCATTTTAACAATATTAATTTTACCTATCCATGAACATGGTAGGTCTTTCCATCTTCTGAGGTCGTCTTCAATTTCTTTCTTCAATGGTCTATAGTTTTTATTGTAGAGGTCTGTTATGGTTTAGATATTAGGTGTCCCACAAAAACTTATGTGTGAGATAATGCAAGAGGGTTTGGAGGTGAAATATTAATTTAGGTTTTTTTATGTCCTCTTGATTCAGTTTTGGCAGATGGTATTTATCTAGCAATGTATCCATTTTTCCTGGATTTTC
Organism: Xerus rutilus; assembly: GCA_028644305.1. NCBI lineage: Eukaryota > Metazoa > Chordata > Mammalia > Rodentia > Sciuridae > Xerus > Xerus rutilus. The sequence goes on along the minus strand of CM053412.1, from coordinate 61,120,037 downwards.
CAATTTTTCAAAGTAGTCCCTGTGATATATGTGATGATTTCTCATTTTTCGTCTCTAATTTTATTAATTTGCATTTTCTTCTTTTGGTTAGTTTAGCTAAAGGCTTATCAATCTTGTTTATCTTTTCCAATAACCAACTCTTTGTTTTATTTGTCCTATATTGTTTTTTTATTCTCAAATTTATTGATTTCAGCCCTGATCTTAATTATTTCTTTCTGCGGGTTTTGGAATTGGTTTGTACTTCTTTTTCAGGGGCCTTGAGATGCATCATTAGGCTGTTTATTTGAGATCTTTCTAATTTTCTCAGGTAAGCACTCATAGCTATAAGCTTCTCTCTTAGAACTGTATTCATAGTGTCCCAGAGGTTCTGGTATGTTGTAACACTATTCTCACTTGAATCTAAGAATTTTTCTATTTCTCCCTTGATTTCTCCTATCACCCATTCATCATTCAAAAGAGTATTGTTCAACCTCCCTGTGTTTATATAGTTTCTGTAGGATTTGTTTGTGTTTATTTCTAATTTCATTCCATTATGATCTGATAAGATGCAAGGAATTATGTCAGTTTTTTGTATTTGCAAAAAGTTGCTTTGTGGCCTAAAATATGGCCTATTTTGGAGAAAGTTCCATGAGCTACTGAGAAGAAACTGTATTCAGCTGTTTGGGGATAAAATAATCTATAAATGTCAGTTAAATCCATTTGATCTATAATATTTTTTAAGGACCAAAGAGTCTTTACTGAGTTTATGTCTGGATGACCTATGTAATGGTGAGAGAAGTGTGTTGAAATCACCCAGTATTCTTGTCTGGGGTCCATCTGAGGCTTCAATTTGAATATTGTCTCTTATGTAATTAATTGCACTCATGTTTGGCGTATAAATATTTATTATTGTTATATCTTCTTGTTCATTTGTTCCGTTTACCAATATAAAGTGACTTTCTTTGTCTCTTCTGATTAATTTTAGTTTGAAATCTGCTTTATCAGATATGAGAGCAGCTACTGCAGCTTGTTTTCAAGCTCGATTCACATGATATATCAATTTCCATCCATTCACTTTCATCCTCTGGTTGTCTTTACCTGTAAGGTGCATCTTTTGATAACAGTATATAATTGGGTCTTTTTTTTTTTTTTTAAATCCATTCTGCTAGTGTATGTCTTTTAATTGGAGCATTGAGACCATTTACTTCAATGTTATTATAGAGGTGTTTATTAATTCCTGCCATTTTGATTTGATTCATTGTGTTTAATCTGGTTCTCATTTGCTTAGCTGCTCTTCAAATGAGATTTGTTCTTCTGTGAGCTCCAAGATTTGATTTTTTTATTTCTTCTATGTGCAGTATTTCTTTTTTTTTTTTTTTTTTTTTATATATTTTGTTTTAGACGGACACAATATCTTTATTTATTTATTTATATGTGGTGCTGAGGCTCGAACCCAGTGCCTCACACATGCAAGGCAAGTGCTCTACCACTGAGCCACAATCCCAGCCCCTGTGCAGTATTTCTTTAAGTAAGTTCTGTAGTACCAGTTTAGTAGTCATGATTTTTAGTTTCTGCTTATCTTGGAAGATTTCTATTTCATCTTCAATTTTGAGCAATAGCTTCATTTTGAACAATAGCTTTGCTGGAAATAGCAGTCTTAGTTGACAATTATTTTCTTTCAGAGCTTAGAATACATCATTCCATGCCCTCCTGGCTTGTAGATTTTGTGCTAAGAAATTGTACTAATTCGCTTGCCTCTAAATGTGACTTGATGTTTTTCTCTTAGGACTTTTAAAATTCTGTCCTTGTTCTGTATGTTGAGCACTTTAATTATAATGAGTGGAGAGGATCTTTTTTGATCTTGTCTGTTTGGGGTTTTGAATGGATCCTGTATCTGAATGTCTCATTCTAAAGGTTTTTAAATTTTTCTGTTGTTATTTCCCTGAAGAGGTTATCCATTCCATTGGCCTACATCTCACAGCCCTCCTCAATTCCAGTGATTTTTAATTTTGGTTTCCTTATGTTTTCCCAGATTTTTTGTATATACTGATCATGGTTACTTATTTTCTTTTCTTTAGTGCTGTCTTAATGTTCAAAGCTGGCTAGTTTGTCTTCCAGCCCTGAGATTCTTCTATCTTCAGCGTGGTCTAGTTATTAGAGTTTCAACTAAACATTTTATTTGATTTCTTATGTCTTTGTTTTCCAAGATTTCTTTTTGGTTCTTTTTCAGTATTTCTATCTCCTTATTGAATTTCTCATACATATTTTGTATTGACTTCCTTAATTCATCCAGTTGTTTTTCTGTGTACTCTTGGAATTCATTGATCATTTTTATAATGATTCTTTTGAATTCTTTATCTGATATTTCATCCACTTTAATATCATTGAGTCAGTTGCTAGTGGATTATATAATTTAGAAGGTGTTATCTTGTTTTTTTCATATTCCTTGCATTCCTATGTTGGGTTTTATACATCTGTTGGGAAGGATTTCCCTTCTGCTCTTACATGTGGGTCTTTTTAGGATACAGTCTTCACTTGCCAAAGTGTCCTAGAGTGATCTAGACTGAGACCCTCCTTCCCGTAGGTGTGGTATCCATAGCCTTTGTGTTAATTCTCCGCTTTTGCCTAACAGTGGATGTCCTTAAGTGGGACCTGGGGCCCACCCTAGCCATCTTTACTTGGGGCCTGGTCATAAGCTTGTGTTTTGTGTCTTCTATTCTTTGTGCTAAAGTATAGCTGAAGATCGAGTGACATTAATTTGGGTGTGGAACAAGGTGCTCTGTCTTTTGGTTGAATTTAGTTCAACAGCAGAGTCTCTACCCTGTGAACTTAGAGTGTTCCTGTAGATTCCTAGCACCATACAGAATAGGGAAAAATAACAGCAACAACCAATGCAAACAATATACAGCATTAAAAGAAATATCTGGTTCCCACTATGGCATCTGTGTTAACTGCCACACACACAAAAAGAAATGATGGGATCAGCAACTGCCTTCAGCAAAAACAATAAGTAATCATAAACTAGATCTGGTATTAAAGCACACGAGAGGTGTCAACAGTCCATCCACAGCAGTAACAATGGCAACAGCATTAATGGTGGAGGCAGGAGTTATATCAACCAAGTAATGCTAAAAGATGGTAAGAGTACGTTAATTAAAAGAAAAGAAAATGTGAGAGGTCTAAAAGAGTTTACAGTTTCAAAAAATGAGCAGAGAATGTAGTGTATCAGGTGATGGTTATAAAGAAGGAAGAGAAAAAAATAGCAGAAACAAAGTAAAAGAGGAGAGAACAATGGAATGGAAAAGAGAGAAACAAATTACAACAATACAAAACCCATATATACAATCCCAAAACTCTAACCCCCAAAAGACAAGGCAGGGAAAAATAACTACATTTTTTTAAAATGCTTAAAATGAAGAAAAAAAGAACTATATGCATACACATATGTATGTCCATGAACCAGTCAGAATAGCAAGGATGAGCCACACACACAGAGATTCTTTTTTTTTAAATATTTATTTATTTTTTTAATTGCAGGTGGACAGAATATCTTTATTTTATTTTTATGTGGTGCTGAGGATCGAACCCATTGCCTCACGCATGCTAGGCGATCACGCTACCACTGTGCCACAATCCCAGCCCCACACACAGAGATTCTTAATCGAAAACGAAGGAACTGTTTTCACTGCAGTGATCAAAATAGTCTATGAGAATGCATGGTTACTGTCTATGCTGCACTGTCTTTCCATTTCTTCCTGAGCTATGTACCCAGAGCAAGAACACTGACTGGGGTTGTTGACCCCTTTCTCTTTTTGTGTTGCTCTCCAAGCCACCGGCCAAAGGGGCCTAAGACTGAAGCTGGTTGAAGTAGGCTCACTTCCCTTCTCAGCAGGACTAGATGAGGTGGGAAGAAGGGCGGAGCTGCTGCTGGGCTCTGAGGAGTTCCATGGGTGGGCTTGGATCTAATAGGCCTCAGGAGCCTTTCTGGGTGGTGTCCGCTCAGGAAGATGAGATCAACACATGCCTAGGGTCTGGCCCTAGGGCTCAGGGAGTATGGACTGTAGGAGCCTCCCAAGAATTCTGCACACGCTGGACTGCAGATTTCCCACCCTGCGTCTCTGAGTGTGTTCACTGCCTGCTCAGATTCCTGACCCACTTCAGCTGGTCAGATGATCACTAGACTCAAAGGAGAACTGAGCGGGGCTCCCCTTCACTTTTCCGACTTGAATCCCCCTAAGTCAAACACTCTGTACCTGTTAAAGCCAGGCACACCTGGGCTGCACGGTAGGTACTCAGGGACAGCGCTGTTTCCAGGTAGCGGCAACAGCAGCAGCAGCCTGGCCCCTGGAGATGGCTCAGCCCAGCCAGCTGGGGAACAGGGCTCCTGCAGCCTCAGGATTAGCCCAGGGTAGCCTGCTTTTCTGATCTTAGGTGTTAGCGCACCAATCTGAGCTTCTCTCCATGTCCTCCCTCCTCCTGTGAGAGCCTGCCGCTGCCCAGCCAGCTTGGCTCCAGTATGGTCCTCCTCCTGTGTCTGACTGTCCAGTATCGTGTTTTAATGAAATCCCTCTTTCACCCACTGAGAAGCAGTGCTCCTGTGGCCTGAGTCCCCAATGGACTAGGAGGGCCGCCTTCCTCCAGCCCGCTATCTTGAGCCTCCTGCTCAGAGCTGCTGTGATGAGTGTGAGGTGATTGTGCACTTAGGGAAGATTTCAGACCAAGAATCCTGCAAATCTTTGGTCTGAGCTATTTATTTATTTTTTAATATGTATATCTTTAGTTGTTGATGGATCTTTATTTTATTTGCTTATTATTAATATGTGGTGCTAAAGATCAAACCTAGTGCCTCACCTAGGCAAGCGCTCTGCCACTGAGCTACAGCCCCAGCCCCTGGTCTGAGCCATTTATGATAGATTGTTGCTGAATGCCTCAGTTACTTTATCTTAGAGTCTAGTTATAATTTAAATTGAGAATGAGCACATGTTCACTTTATCAACTTTTGTCCCATTTTTAATTGTTTTCAATAGAGTTTAAGTAGTATATTCATCTAATAAGTACAAACTACACAGTATCATCTTCAATCCCCCATCACAACTCCCAAAAGAAGGGCTGATTATTTCTCCTGACAATACGCAGGTTGGCTTTTCAGGAGAAGCATAGTTCAGTTAAACCTCTCTTTGCTGCCGTCTCTAATGAGGTAAAGGGCTTCACATGTCCAAAACATGTTAACAGAAGCCAGTCATGTAGGAGTGCTTTATGAGAACATCACTGTCTTATTCACATACAAAGACTGAGGAACAGAAAAGACCCAGAGAAATTTTTTTAAAAAGAAAGAAAAAAAAAGACCCAGAGGCATTTGCAGCTGCCCCAGAGTCACCTGCAGGCACTGGATGAGCAAGGTCTCTGATGAACTGTCAGGGTGAGGTACATGTCAACCAAGGACTTCCAGCTTCTCTGAGCCTGTTTAACACAGAGATTGTTGTGAATCGTTTATAGTTTTTTCAAAGTCTGACTTTTGTGTCTCAGTGCATTTTTTTGCTTTATAAGAGACAATAAGGCACAGCTAGTTAGTATGCAATGCTTATGGTGCTTGTAAATAAAGAATCCTTTTTCTGGGACAAGAGTGTGAATAAATGATGTGCTTAAAAGATACTTCATTTTAAGAAAACATCATAGTGTTCATAATTGTTTGAGGCTGAAGTATGACTTTTAGGAAATTGGAATCTGTCTTCTGGACATTTTGTCTTTAAGAAAAAAAGCAGACAGCTTAACTGTCTTGGCCTTCACTGTCTGTTTCCATTCCTGCTGTTGGCCAGGACGGCATGATCACAGTTAGCTGTTATGCAAGTCTCCGGGCCTCAGGGGCCCTTGTCCTTTTCCAGTCCTTAAACACAGCATCTGTGTGTTTCCAAATAAAGCTAACATCTGTACAGTCCTTTTCCATTTCTTTGGTCAGCCTTGGCTTCTGAAAATTAGTGTTTCTTCAAGTTTATTTAAACCTACAAGCAAGCCAAATTACTCCTTGAAATGTATTTTTTACTTTTAACTGACACAAGTTGGATTATTAATAGAGGAAGATTTTGAAAGACAAATATAAATTCAAACACCAAAACAAATGTCTACACCTAAAATCTTCATATAACAAAGATTTCTAGACTGCAACTCTTAGCCAATTCATTTCAAATGCAATGCAGCTAATTCTAGTTGAGCCAAATCACATGGACCATAGTTTCAGGATAGAGAAATATAAAGCACTTGAAATTTTCTACAAATGCACCCAGAGGGAGTCAACATTAAAATCTCCATATTTTCAGATAACTTTAAGCCTTTCTTCGCACTGAAATACCAAGAGAATGAAAAGGCACTACGGACATTCAGAGCACTCAGAGAAATAATCAAAATTCCTTGTGTATTCGTATAAAATGTTTGGGGAGAAATCCAAAACATACTTTTGTGTGCTTGTTTTTGCAGCACTGGAGATTAGACCCAGGGCCTTGCACAGGCTAGATAAGTGCTATACCAATGAGCTGCATCCCAGTACTTTTTAACTTTATTTTGAGATGGAGAGTCTCACTAAGTTGCCCAGGCTGGCCTCAAACTTGTGATCCTCCTACCTCAGCCTCTCAAGTAGCTGGGATTATAGGTGTGCCCTACCAAGCCTGCTCTGAAACATACTTACTGAAAAATATGCCTTGTCAATCCTGACCCAAGAAAAGATATGGTGACTGTTCCCTGAACAGTATCCCAGGCATCGACGCACAGAGAAATGCTTGCAGATGGCTAGTCTTCATCCAGAAGTTCATGGAAAACAAAGTACATTATATTTCTCTGGACCAAATCCTGGAGAAGCAGTGCACAGTGTGTTGTACATTACAGTCACTGTGGTGTAGGAGGGTACAGCAGAGCTCTAACAGACCCACAGACCAGTGGTGAAGTCAGAGGATGGCCGCCGTGCTTCCAGTTGGGAAAGCAGCAAGGCGACAGCCAAGGGAAGGCATCTTGGCGGATGTCGTGACTTTTAATTATAAATTTAGTTGATTTACCTACTTTTGTCTGTCTTTTCCACCAAGTTGTATGCTTCCTGAGGTCAAGGATGCTGCCTTTTACTTTTTAATTTGTTGAAGTATACACATACAAAAAGGGACACACGTCATAAATATAGTTTGATAATTTTTCACAAAAGAAATGTGTATAACCACCACCCAGGTCAAGAAGCAGCTTGAGCAGCCCCTGGAAGCCTTTTTGCCCCTTCCAGTCATTCTTCCACTGCGGGTGAGCACCCTGCTGGCCTCTGGTGGAAAGGCCTGCTGTCAAGCTGGCGTGGAGCTGAGACGGAGGGAATCACGCTGTGGTCCCTGTTGTGTGACTACAGATCATCCATCCATTGCTGTGTGCCGTTCCACAGAGAATCTATCAGCACAGTGCTCCTGAGCGTTTTCTAGTTCTGGCTATTATAAACAGGGCCACCATAAGCGTGTGAGAACATGTGCAGATTTATGGTGGGTGGAACCCATGAGTCAGGAGTACACTTATGTTACCAGATAGTTTCCAGAGTAACTATGCCGACTTAGACTCAGCAGCAGTGTATGAGTACTCAGTTGCTCACACCTGTTTCAACACTGGTTTGTTGGTTGTTTTTAGCTGGGTGGGCGTGTGCGTCATGGTGTACCTTTTGGTTTTGATTGTGTTTCCGTGCTGTGGCGTCTCTTGTGTTTTTTCTGTGAATACCCAGCATTTCTATCTTCAGACAGGTTCACATCATGCCTGTGTGTCGTTAGGGCCCTTTCAGTACAAGGACAGCGGGTGGGACAGCAACTCAGCTCATGTTGGCTAAAGTGGAAAAAGGAACTAACTCCATGGCTTTTGGAGCTTGCAGGAGGTCGGGAGCAGTCCAGACGGCAGAGGGGTGCCAGCCCTGGGGTTCTCCCCTGAGTCTGCATGGCAGCCCCGGGTTGCCATCCCCCTGTGCCTAGCTCTCAATCTTCGAGGAATGAGGGCAGGCTGGGGGACCCTGTGCTGTGTGGAAGGCACTGGGGCTGCTCTAACGAGGTGAGCCTGTCCTATGCACAGGCTATTGGGATTTGTGCCAGAAGAAGGGAGATGAGAAAGCTTGCTGGGCAGAGAAAAGCAGGGCTGAGGCGTCCACTGCACCTTCACACACCAGGGACACTGTACAATCATGTCAGATGAATGACTCCATCCCAGGATTCATGTTGTGTGGGCCACAGACAGCAATCTGCAGTACTTTGTACTGAGGGTTACTCTAGGGAAACAAAGCCATTTTAGGGCACAAAGGATTTGCTGTCTTTCTACCCTCTCTTACCCTAATTCAGGAGATGCTTCATGTTCAAGTATGAATGGTTTACAAGATCCCTTTTGCCAGTTCATGGATCATCTGAAGGAAATAGATAAATGGAAACGCAGTGTTTTCTACTCTTCCATTATCTCTTCTGGCTTTTAAGTCAAGCCCATAATAAGCTGGTTCCTTCCTCCTGCCCAGGCCAGCAATGAAGGGGAACAGTGATTAGTGTTTGTGGAGCTGTTCCTGTGGTCTGTGGTCAGACTGTGAGGCGAGTGTTATTCTAGGACCCAAATAAAAGCTATGCATTTTCTCCTTAAAATCTTTTAAGTAAAAAATGAGAGCCCCTCATAAAATAGCCAAGCATGTTACTTACACTGGAAAAGTTCATAGAGGGACAAATGTCAAGAAGCAAAAATCTAGGTGCACTTTTCTGCCATTCGCAGTCATCTCCACTTTGATGTGTCCTGGATGGGGTCCTGGAACAAAAAAAGAGGACATTAAATAAAAACTAAAGAGACCTGAATACAGGAAGGACTTAAGTGACGGTGATGCACATCATTGGTCCATTACTGCAACAAGCAGGCCACACGCGTGTAGGACGTGCTGGACGTGGCGGGGGTGGGGGACGACTTGGCACTGTCTTCATAATTTTTGTTAATCCAAAACTGTTCTAAAAAGTTAATGTGAGAAAAAAACAACAGCAGGTCTTGGAGGAGCCTGTCCAGGAGGGTCCCTGCGGCTCTGCTTTCTGGTCTCAGGGTGAATCCCCGTGTGACCTCCTGGGTCACAGGAGGGACCTGGGCTGGCCCACAGGGAACCTGTGAAGAAAGGGGCATGCAGAGTCAGCTCGGCCACTTCCACTGCTGGCTCTGGGCACCAGGGCAGCACTGTCTTGTCAGCCTTGCTGTTCTTATTTTTTAAAATAGGCATAATCTTATGTCCCTGCCTCTGAAAGGTGTTCTGTGATTCAATACATAAAAGACCTTTCAGAACCAGAACTGCTGTGCAAATAGAATGACTCATGGCTGGTTTGGCGCTATTTTACCATGGCTCTTCCCCCTTAGGGCTTTAATTCTTTTGCCCAGGATTAATTTTAGTTTTCCTTAACCATAAGCTCTTGAGGTAATATGAAATTTTAACAATTTAAAATTCAATGTACATATGATGTCTTGTTTTGGTTTGGCTTCAGGGTATTTTTTGTTGTTGTTGTTGTTCATTTTTGGTACCATACCAGAAATTGAACCTGGAGTGCTTAACCACTGAGCCACATCCCCAGCCCTTTTTATTTTTCTATTTAGAGACAGGGTCTTGCTAAGTGGCTTAGGGCCTCAATGAGTTGCTGAAGCTGGCTTTGAACTTGTGGTCCTCCTGCCTCAGCCTCCTGAGCCACTGGGACTACCACGCCTAGCTCTTAATCTTTGTAAGTTATTTTTGCCTTGTTTTTCTTTGTCCTAGAGATAGCGGGTTGTTCTTTTTCTAAGGACATGTTGACTCATGGTTCATTTATTTCTCCAATCTTTAAAAACAAAGTATTTGGGCTGGACACACTGGGACATGCCTGTAATCCCAGCCATTCAGGAGGCTGAGGCAGGGGGATTGCAAGCTCAAGGCCAGCCTCAGCAATTTAGTGAGTCCCTAAACAACTTTAGTGAGACCTTGTCTCAAAATAAAGAATAAAAAGGGCAGGGGATGTGGCTCAGTGGCTAAGCGCCCCTAGGTTCAATGCCTGGTACCAAAAAAAGAAAAAAAAGTACTTGACTGCAGGACTCTACAATGAGTTTAGACATACGTCATGGGCTTTATTCATAAAATATAATTTAAACATTATTTAAACTTTAAATGCTATGTGTACAAATTAGCAGTTAAGTTTGAGGGAAAATCAAAAACATGGTCAAACATTATAGTCCCCAAAAATGACAGATTGAAATATACAGCACTGCCTATACACCCTACCTAGCCTTTTTACCGTGACAGTAAAGATATGCCCTGCCCATCCCGGGTACTTGGGGTTGAACCCAGGGGTGCTCTGCCACTGAGCCACATCCCCAGCCCACATTTATTTATTTTGAGATAGGGTCTCTTGCTAAATTGCCCAGGCCAGCCTCAAACTCACCATCCTCCTGCCCCAGCCTCCTGAGTAGATGGAACTGCAGGTGTGTGCCAGTGTGCAGGTATTTAAAAGTCATAAATATGCAGGTAAAGAATAGGCAGGCAGGGGCTGGGGCTGTAGCTCAGTGGTGGGGCACTTGCCTAGCATGCGTGAGGCACTGGGTTCAAGCCTCAGCACATATAAATAATAAATAAATAAAATAAAAATCCATCAACAACTAAAAAAAAATATTTTAAAAAAGGCAGGCAGAAGGCAGCAAAAGAGTATTGGAAACTAGGAAGCAGAGTGGTGTTTGCTTAAGACCAGAGAAGGCCTGGGAGGTGGCTGACTCGTTCTGTAGAGCCCTAACGTGCTCAGAAACCCAGGCAGCAAGTACCTGAAGAAGGGGCTGAGTTGGAAGAGGGTCTAGTTGAAAATGTATGAGGCGACAGGCTGTCCCTCACCCCATGGCTGTCCTCACTGTGATGACCCGCCTACGTCGGGGCAAAATGGAATTAACAAATTCTGGACTCCCCCTGTGGCTTTTGTTTTTTTTTAAATGACTTTCCTCTACAGAGGAAACTAAGAATTTATCATTTAAAAAATAAGGCATAGGAAGTTTCCTTTACTCGATCTGGCTCTTTAAGTCAGAATGGTCTTACTCATGCCTGGCACTAGATGGGGAATATATGAACAAAGCTTTTCAAAGCAATTATGTTCCCTAACAAAAATGCTTCTGTTGCTACCATCAAAGTCAATCCCCAGCATGACATGGAATTATGTTACAAAATGAGATTGTAATGAAACTTAGCCTGTAGATTACAACTGTCTTCGAATTTAGAAATGTTATATAGTAACATGTTTATGAGCTTGGGTTTTGGAATCTGACTGCCTTAGGTTTGAATCAATCTACTAGTTGTGTAATCTTGAGCAAGTATCTTAACTTTTCTGAGCCTCAGTTTCATTAAAATGGGCATTACACCAAAAATTTCATACGACGGCTGAGGATTAAATGAGCTCATGCGAGGCAGCGCATGGGGCCTGCCAAGGTTAATCAGGGCTCCGGAGTGGAGGCGGGTGGGCTGAGCGCTGGGAGAGGTCTAAGAACCCTGTGGGCACACGAGGGTAAGTGGGCCTCGCCCCCAGGCCCAGCAAAGGCAGAACCATTTCCAGAGAGAAAATTCAGTGAAGCGTCTGGGGAGTGGGGTGAATGTGGAGGGTGTTCCAGGAGGGGGAGATATTCTTTGGGGTGTGATGTGTGTTATGACATGGAAGAAGCAGGCTTGAGTACCTTCCTGTCTGGGCGGGGTTCGGGCAGAGGGAGTTCGGAAGACAGGGCACCACAGGCCTGTCCACAAAGCTAGCTCAGAGCACTATCCCAAGACAGAAATTGCTATCAGTGCCAAAGATTAAAAACAAAAGATAAGTGAAATTTAAATACTGTTATAAAATAAAGGAGGACTTTTCTGAGGAATTTTTATAGCTTTGTTGAATGAAATTAAATATGAAAAAAAGTAAACACTACATGGATGCAGAAGGAACTGTGGTTATGGGAATAAAGGAATTCTGTTGGAATTTCATTCCTAGAGGCTTAAGAACCATTTTGTGATACAAAAGTACAGAAATGGCACCTGAACTGGGACCCTGATGGTGGTCCTCAAGGAAGGAGGCCAAAAAGGAGCAGTCAGTCCCCTGAGCTTGGGGGCTGAGTCCAGCAAGACCATTGGACCTTCCTCTCCAGAGACAGCCTGGCTGTCTGGAGTGATGGTGTGCCGAGTGGTTGTTTTTCAATCTCTTCTTCTTGTGTTTCCCCGGCTCACTTCCCCCCCCCAAAAAAACACTATAAAAAATAAGATGTGATTCCTGCCAGACTTTGTTCCAGGCACGGAACAGGGTCTGAGTTCCCCAAGCCCTGGTCACCTCCAGCCTCCCTAGGAGCAGCAAACCCTGTCTTGGTTACCAGTACCATTGCCTCCTTGGAGAAACACTGTATTCCAGAGCAGGGACGGGAAGAACAAAATGGACCCCAACAGCCCGCTGGCCAGACTCGGGAAACTTCCAATGAGGGACACAACAGAAGGTCCCAGGAGCAGTGTGCAGGAGCTTATGCAGGACAGACCTGGGGGGCTTGAGCAATGGAGGTTGATCAACAGTGATCCCAAAAGGTTACAGCCCATGGAAAAACAAGTCGCTTGGTTGGTGCTGGTTCATATGAGAAGGGTGGAAACCCACCCTCCACGGCCCTCCGTAGCCTGGAGGCCTGGCCAGGACAGTGGTCTTGGGACACCCCTGGCATCGCTTCTGCCTGAACACGTGGCATTAGAGCCAGAGTGTGCCACAGAGGGGCCACCTGCCACCCAGATAGTCACGATGTGATGTAGGGAAAGGCAGGCTCATATGGGGTCTGAGGATCAGAGAGGGGAGGGATGCTGCTAGGCAGCTGGGACCTCTGAAAGGGGCTCTGTGGCTTGGTTGGTTGTTTTGGTCACAGAGGAGGGGTCCTTGAGTTGGCAGACACCTGTGTGAGAGCAAGAGCAGAGTGAGGGACAGCTCAGCATTCTCTTCAACCGCTTCTATAAATTCAGTTGTTTCAAATTAAATTTTAAAAGCAGTCAATTGTGGCTCATAAAAGTGATTTCTCAAAGTTGTGCAGTTGACCTGGGAACCAAGACTCCTGTTCCCTGGCGGGGCAGCTGTGCCAGGAACCCCCCGCAGTCCCTGTGGTCTGAGTGGAACCAGAGACTGTTATCTGCGTATGTCACCATATAGCAGGGTAACGTTTGTGCAGACTGGGACAGTGGCCGTGTGCAGAAGCCACTAAGTGTTCAGTTTCCTTTTCACAGTGAGGGTGGATCACTCTTCCTCAAGTGCTTGAGTCGCAGCATTTCTGAACTTTGTGAAGCCTGAGCGCTTCTCTCCAGTCGCACAGGCCGTAAGCTGCGGGAGCCTCCTCCAGGGCACCAGTACCCACCTGCCCTGCCCTGCCTCCCTCACTGTGCCCCTCCTCCCGGATCATCCCATTGTCCAGGTGCCGGGCCTGGAAGCCACTGCCACCCGCATCTCCTGACGGGTCTGCTAGACCCACCAGGGCCTGCGTTCCCACCTGTGCTCGTCCTGGTCCACCTCGGGCAGGCGGGCAGACGTCCCCCAGGCACGGCTCTGCTGTCACCAGGCAGCAGCCACCGAGCCTGCCCCTCCTTGGCTGTCCCTGCACACATCCCAGGGACTCACCTGAAGATGGGACCCCATGTCTCACCCACCGCAGCAAAAACACCTGCCTCGCCACCCCACTCAGGGATCCAGCCAGGAGCCGCCCATTCCCTCCCCGAGTACACCAAGGCCACCCAGTGCCACAAGGGCCAGTCCCCTGCTTCCTGCATAGCCTTGCTCACCCTACCCCATCCACCCTCCACTGGTCCCCTCCAGATGCACAGCAGCCACACTCCAGCTCAGGGACCAGTGGCCTGCTGTTCTCCCACCACCCGCTGCTTCTAAGGACTCCCCACCGGGTCTGTTTTGAAAGGGTTCTTGTTGGTGAATATCCAGGTTTTTTGTGTGGACACGTGTCACCCTTTCTCCTGGGTACATACATGGGAGGACTGGGACTGCTGGACAGTGGGCTGGTAGTTCATGTTACCCACTCACCTGGCTCCCGGGAGTCACGTGCATGAGATCTGGTGCTCCGCATCTTCACCGGGATCTGGTGTCAGTCTTTCGGCCGTTAGCCAGGCTCAGGGGCTCCATGGCCCATCACGAGGCTTGGTTTGCGTGTCCCTGATTACTAGTAAACACCTTCTGCCATCCACGTAGTCTTTTGAGTAGGTGTCTTAACATCCTTGCCATTACATGAAGTGGGCTGTGCTTGTCTGTCTTGCCAGTATTTTCAGTTAGTCTGAGGCTAGGCCTTTCCTTGCTTCTAGGAGTGATTGTGAGCCGGGCTGGGTGGCGTGTGCAAGTCCCACCTACTTGAGAGGCTGACGTGAGGCGATCACCTGAGCCCGGGAGTTAAGGCCAGCCTGAGCAACAGAGCGAGACCTTGTCTTTAAAAAAAAAGTTTCTAATTATGATGAAGTCCATTTGTCATTTAGCCAATTGATGTTTCTCTTATGGTCACTGCTTTTCATTTTGTATCTGACAAGTCTTTCGGTAACCCGAGATCACAAAGGCTTCCTACTGTGGTTGCTTTCTGAAGCCTTAGCTGAGCTGTAACATTTATATACATGGTGCGAGGTGGGCAATGAGGGTGTCCAGTTGTCCCCGCACCAGTCCCTGAGAAGTCCAAGCGACTTTTGCCCCACAGGGTAACCTCACTGAACTCACTTCTAGCTTCCAAAATAGAAAGTTATGAAAAACGTGAGTGCAGCCAAGACAAGGAGAGTCTTCAACAATCAGTGCTGGTCAAGCATAACGTCACAGGTGAAAGAAGACAGTTGGGGGACTGGGGTTGTGGCTCAGTGGTAGAGCCCTTGCCTAGCACGTGTGAGGCACTGGCTTCGATTCTCAGCACTGCATATGAATAAGTAAATGAATAAATAAATAAATAAAGTTCATCAACATCTAAAAAATTATTTAAAAAAAGAATACAGTTGGGCTCCTACTTCACACAGAATACAAAGATCAACTAAAAATTGGGTCAAAGAAGCTGGGTACAGTGGCTCAGGCCTATAATCCTAGCACTTAGGGAGGCTAAGACAGGAGAATCGTGAGTTCAAAGCCAGCCTCAGCAACGGCGAGGCGCTAAGCAACTCAGTGAGACCCTGTCTCTACATAAAACACAAAATAGGGCTGGGATGTGGCTCAGTGGTCGAGTGCCCCTGAGTTCAGTCCCCAGTACCAAAAAAAAAAAAAATTGGGTCAAAGACCTATTAAGAGCCCAAAATAAAATTCTTAAACAAGTCTAAATCTCCATGACCTTGGATTAGGCAGTAGTGTCTTAGCTGTGACACCAACAACACAAGCAAAAATATTAAATGAGATAAAACAAATTGGACTTATTCAAAATTAAAAAGTTTTTGCTTCAAATGATAGTGCAAATGATAGATAATATTAGATAATAAAACATCCACAGAAAGGAGAACATTCTTTGATAGGTGACATTCATCTGATAGGTGACTTATACCTGGAATATGTAAGACTATCACAATTCAATAATAGAAGTGATTCTATTTAAAAATAGCCAGAAGAGCTGAACAGACATTTCTCCAAAGGTGTACAAATGACCAATAAGCACATGAGGGAAATAAAAATCAAAACCACAATGAGATGTCACCTCACACCTACCAGGATGGCTAAAAGTTTTTTGAAGCAGTGTAAGTTCTAATACACTGCTAATGGAATTATAAAAGCAGCACAGCCACAGCGGGGAACAGTTTGGCAATTCCACTCCTAGAGAAAAGAAACCTTATGTTCACATGAAATTTGATTGTAGCATTATTATTCCCAATAGCCAGAAAGTAAAAACAACCCATGTCTATTAGTTGATGAGCCGATAAACAAACTGTGGTGGGTACCTATCCAGTGCAGTGTTACTTGGCAATGAGAAGGAATGTTGTGATCCCTGCTGGGCCTTGGAAACATGCCAAGCCAAAGGAGCCGGCCACAAAACCCGCACGCTGTACAACTGCACTTGTACGAAACGCCTGGAATAGGGAGACCAAGAGAAAGGAAGGACGGTGGTGGTGCTTGTAGCTGGGCTGGGGCGAGAGCTGAAAGGCACAGGCTTGCTTCCTGGCAGTGATGAAAACAGTCTGGAGTTAGGAAGCGGCAAGGCTGCTCCGTCTTGTGACTACTACTAAAACCCACTGAATTATGGGTTCAGGGCCTTTAATGAGTGCACGGCCCTGTGATTGTGTGTGTGGTACTGGGGCCTAAACCCAGGCGTGCTCTGCTCCATTCCCAGCCTTTTTAAAATTTCTTTTGAGACAGGGTCTCACTAAGTTGCCGAGGCTGGCCTTGAACTTGCAATCCTCCTTCCTCAGCCTCTGGAGTCACTGTGATTACATGTGTGTGCCACTACACATGGCCTTTACGTGAATTATATCTCAATTTTAAAAACGTCTTTGAATCAGCCAGACATGATTTTTGGGAAAACAGTAAAGTCAAGAAGAATCAACACGTGTGGACACGCTGAGTGTGTAGGTTTCAGGAGCTCTCATTTAAGTGGGAGGTGACGTGGTCATTCCTCTTTGGCCCTGCACTGGTGGGAGTGAAATGTGACAAGAGGCAGCCTTCTGCAAAGCTCTATTAAAAACGTTACCCCCTCTGGACTGGCGTCCAGCAGCAGCTGCAGTAGCCCAGTGGGCGTCGGGTGCACAGCGGGCTGGATGTCAACCGGCCCACATTCCCACTGCCCCCATTTTCTATCATCAATACCAGGAGAGGTCTCAGATGAAACTCCTCCATGTGGCAAGCAGCTGAATGAACACCCTGAGCTGGGGCCTGAGCACTGCTTGGCTTCCTCAGGAGGGGCCTCCCAAGGGAGACGGGGGCTCCTGAAGGAAACGCCAGTGCCCTCTAGCCAGCAGGGCCCCCTCCCAACAGCCCCTCCTCAACACAACCTTCCTGACGTGCCTGTGGACACACAGGCTTCCTGCCAGGTTCCTCCAGGCACCACAGCTCTGGAGGTGTGCGGATCACACAAGCTCCACAACAGAGCCCTGGGTCCAAGGCTGTATCCCTGGACAGCTGGCCAGGTGCTTCCCTCCCTGGCTGCACTGGTGGCAGTATGTCTCAGAAGTGCTTTCCAGATCAAAGTTATAGGTATCCAATTAACCTGGTGTGTATTTTTCCTTTCCTTTTTAATATGGTACCAGGGATTGAACCCAAGGGAGCTAACCACTGAGTCACATCCCCAGCCCCTTTTTTTATTTTTTATTTTGAGACAGGGTCTTGCTAAGTTGCTGAGGCTGGCCTTGAACTCGCAATCCTCCTGCCTCAGCTTCCCAAGCCACTGGGATTACAGGCGTGCGCCACGTGCCTGGCTTGTGTGCATTTTCATTTAAAGTATTCTGGATATATTGAACATATCTCCACTTTATCAGCGTTTGTCCATCTCAACTCCCATTGATCATCTCTGATCAACGTCAACTGTAGTAGTACCTGAAACTCTCCATCACTGTTAACATGGGCTGATCCTAAGCCAGTGACCTCAAGCCCATTTTGTGTTTAGTGAGATCATTGCTCCCTCAAAGCCACCTGTGCATCTGTTGAGGTGAGCCGGCCTTCACAGCACTGCTGACTGTCCTGAGGCTGCCATTCCTGGCCTTGGCTCTCTGGCCGTTCTGTCAACCTTTAATTGCTTCCTTCCGATTCCCAGCTGTGCTCTGCAGTTGAGGTGACTGACAAGGGAGTAAAGCTGGACAGAGGAGCAGGTTCTGAACTTATGGAGAAGGAAAGCTTCCCACACCAGCCCAAGTCCCCCAGGACACTACTCGTGCCTGGCCTCGCCCGGATTCAAGCAGTTCTACTTGTCTTTATTGTAAAAACTAAAAGCAGTATATTTAGTGAAAACATCTAAACTCTTTTTGCTCCCAAGGAAGAAAAGCCTGGGGAGGCAAAGATTTGCTCCTCAGGCGTGGAGGCTACGTCGTGGCCCCACTCTGGAGCCAGCCCAAGCCCCAGGCGTCCCCGGAGCCCCGAGTGCTGCTGCCAAGCTCAGCCTGGAAGCTGAACTGCCACGTTCACACACTCTCCTTTATGTTCCTCAAACAGTTGTTATTAATTTAGAAGAGCCTGAGGTTTAAAAATCCACCAACACTTTCCACTGCAGTCACTTAGGTATACATTTTCTCCTAAAAACTGTTCTGCTGAAATTAGTCATTATCTGTAAGCTGACCCAGGCCCACTCGGCCTGGTGTCTGGATGTGTCCTCCTTCCTTGGCGGCTTCATGCACAGGGTGCTGGCAGCAGTTCTTACAGGGGGCTGGCTCCTTTAGAAGTTGTGACGCATCTTTGTCCCCACACAACCTCACTTGAGGGAGCTAAGCTGTTCAATCCAGCAAGTATCTGCCTCCCAGGAAGCTCTGCCACCTAGGTCCCAGCCTGGACTGTCCCCGCGGGGCTGACTGGCAGACCAGGCTTCTCAGGTGCATCTCGCTGGCCTTTCACCAGGCTTGTAGGGGCCCTGGTGGTTTTGGTGTTGGCCAGGGTGGGGCCTGCACCAGACTTGAGCTTCACCCCCAGGTTGCCATTTCCCTATCAGGCACTGCAGCAGGACATAAGGAAAAAAGAACCTTGAAATCTCATGAGCCGACCTAGAGTCATTGGCATATGACCCCTAACCCTGCAGTCTGACTCCTAAGAGCACATCGAAGTTTGCGGGAACTGAGGAGGTGGGTCCCTGCTTCTCAGCTGTGAAGAGGCCTGTAGAGCAAGCTTTGTTATCAGAATGACACAGCATGTCAGTTCTGGCAGGCCAGAGGCTCCCAGGTCTCTATGAATAACATGTCCAGAGTCGTCACATGTGGGGAACCCCACCTACCCTGGAGTGGCAAGCCTAGACATGGTGAAAGTCCCCCGTCTCCCTGTCAGAGACCACTGTGGCCAGAGAGTGGTGTGCAGCTCATCACGAAGCCTTCCCCTTACAGTGGACACCAGGTGCCTCCGCTGCCCAGGTCAGGTACCTGGGCAGTGTCCTGCCTGCACCAGGGAGGACCCCAGGGCCAGGGGCTGTTAGGGAGAGTTGAGAAGGGTGGACAGTCCAGGAGCACCTGCTGTGGCACGTGGTAGCCACCACCTCAGAGCCTCAGTGTGAAAGGCTTGGTGCCAGACGCCAGAGCTCCGAGGTCTGCACAGCGCAGAGCAGGAGGCATCAGCGGGTGGTGCCCAGCAGGCCGGAGACCAGGGCCAATGGGAAAAGGGTGGAAACTGGTGAGATCAACGAAGCTGTGCAGGGTTCTGGGAGATGGAACACAGGAGCGGTGACAGGTCACGGGAACGTGGAGGCTGCCTGGCATTGGAGAGACCTCGAAAGGGGTGGGCCTGTGTGACAGCAGGCGAGGAGGGTGCAGGGATGGGGCAATGCACTTGTCACCAGCGTGGGACTCTCAGCTCCGAAAGGGCTTCTCCCTCACTTGCAGAACGGCACCCTGGCGCCCAGCCCAGGACCTCTTGCTCTCGCCCCATGGATCTGTGTGATCTCTTCTTCTCCCACGCAGGAAAAATACCCAGACACCGTGCACCTCTCGGAGGGGTCCTGCTCCAGCTGCATGGAGATCCGCAACGCCAGGAGGCCGGGGTAAGTGCGTGATGCTGTGGGCCTCAAGTCCCTGGAAGACAGGGATTCTCTTTTTTTGGGGGGGAGGGGGGTTACCGAGGACTGAACTCAGGGGTACTCGACCCCTGAGCCACATCCCCAGCCCTATTTTGTGTTTTATGTAGAGACAGGGTCTCACTGAGTTGCTTAGCGCCTCGCCGTTGCTGAGGCTGGCTTTGAACTCGCGATTCTCCTGTCTCAGCCTCCCTAAGTGCTGGGGTTACGGCCATGTGCCACCACGCCCGGCTGACAAGGATTCTCAGTAGAAGGTAAACAAACTACCCAGTGAGGACCAAAGATCATCCGTTGGAGAGGAAGGTGGCATCTCCACCGAACTCGGGCAGTGGAAGTGGGTCGACTGTGCACTCTGGCTTTACCATGAGAGGAACGTGTGCCAGGGCGGTGGGCTGCAGGAGGAAAGTGCCTGCCCGACGGGGCCTCAGTTCCCCTGAGGGGTCCTAGGGAGCAGAGGAGCGGGGCCCTGGGAGGAGGAGGTGTGTGGAACCACTGTCACTGCAGAAATGGAAGGAAAGAAGCCAGGGGTGAGTAGAGCCCGAGGCCACCCAGAGAGGCAGCTTCGGGCTGCCCCGAGCGTGCGTGCCTCCTGCCGCACTCTGCCCAGAGCCACTGCCCCGCTCGCGCTCCGCAGCCTCTCGCCTCTGCCCCGTGCACCGCCCTGTGTGCCTCAGGACTACGGCTGGTCTTGGGTGGCTCCCAGGACCAGCCTGACCCGTGACCCCGTGCGTTCACTTTCACTCCTCACCCTCCAGTGGGTGAACCCACCACAACGCCTGGCAGCCTCAGCTCTCGGGCGTCTGGGGTCTTGTCCCGGTCCGTTTCTCCCGGCCCACAGTTCACAGGCTTCTCTCGGGCTCGGATACAGAAAAACGCAATCCTCCGGCCACGGGGCAGAGGCGCACACGGCTGCCAGCGCCAGAGTACTTCCAAGGAAGGGGTCCCTCTGCACTGGCACCAATGATGTGCAAGTTCCTGTCACTCTGCACCCCATCCATGTCCAATTCTTGCCAGAGGTCCTGGTTCCCCTTGACCACCTCCTCTGGGGTGGGTGTCTTGAGGAGCAGGGAAGCCAGAAGAGAGACAAGGAGCTAAAAGGTTCACCTTTAAACCAAATTTCAGAAGCACTGATCAATGCACGTTACCTCTTTCAGGTTTGAACTGGTGATCATTTGGAGAATCCAGATAGATGAAGAAGGGAAGGTTTCACCAAAGCTGGACCTGCTCACCAAAGTCCCTCAGCGAGGTAGGGCTCTGGGTGTGGATGTCCTTCCAGGGGACTTCTCAGCATGCCTAACAAAGCCATCTTTGTTTTTCATCTGGCTTTATAGGGCAAAAATCAAAATTTAAAAATATCTTTAGTGTACTTTGTATGTCAGTTTTAAAATATTCTTATCGGTAATTACTCAAAAAGTACAGAGAGGGGATTGCTCCCCCACAGCCCTGCAGGCAGAATGCAGGCGGGAACATTCTCTGCCTTGAGCCGGGGGGCACAAGCCTGTAATCCCAGCACTTTGGGAGGCTGAGAAAGAAGGATCGTGAGTTCAAAGCCAGCCTCAGCAATGGAGAGGCACCAAGCAACTCAGTGAAACCCTGTCTCTATATAAAGCACAAAATAGGGCTGAGGATGTGGCTCAGTGGTCAAGTGCCCCTGAGTTCAATCCCCAGTACCAAAAAAAAAAAGTTCACTCATGTCCTCTCTGCTCTGTGTCTAGTGCCTCCTGGTCCATGTGGCTATTCAGGAGGAGGAGGAGGGGCCTTGGGAACGCCAACAGCTCAAAGTTTCTTACCTGGTTTATTTTTTCTTTATAGCTCTGGAGCTGGATGAGAACAGAGTCATAGAAACTGCCCCTCAGAGCTTCCGGACCCTGCTAGAAGTGCTTGGGATTGAAGCCACTCTAGAAAGCCTGATAAAATTGCTTTGTGCAGAGAATGACTAGTTCCCAAACAGGGAATGTACAGGAATAAGATGCTGCACTGAAAAATGTGTGACTTATATTGACTCTAAATGCACTATCTTCCCCTCGGAAACCACACCCTTGGCCAGACGCAGTGGCCCCTACCTATCATCCCAGCTACTCAGGAGGCCAAAGGATCAAGTTTGAGGCCAGCCTCAGCAACATAGGCCCTGTCTCTAAACAATAAACCAGTGCTGGGCATGTAGCTCAGTGGGACAGCGACTGCCTGGCACGCATGAAGCCCTGGGTTCAATCCCCAGCACTGCAAAAAAAAGCTGTCTGTGCAGCACGCTGCATCAGACTCTCATGGCATGACAGATACAGATGTTTATGTACAAAATGCCAAACAAAATTTCTTTTTTAAAGTTTAACATTTGAGAAGATGTGCCAAGAGTGGTTCTCCTTTCTTCGACCTGTGTGGACCACCTTTGTCCCCACCTCACCTCCAGTCTGCCCAGAGATGGCGCCGTGTGTGGTCCAGCCCTGAGAGGCCACCTCCCTCCTGGGGGCTCTTGGAGGCAGTTGTCGATGGCGCTTCATTTCTTAACATTCCTCAGAACCCAGTGGAGCCACAGCCATGCCCTGCCTGCCTGCCTGGTCTGCACAGCTGCACCAGCAAGTCCTGACACTCTTGGTCGCCCCACGACAGCGACGGCATTGCTCCCTTCACACAGGGCCCCCGGAGGGGCTGAGTGCTGCACCGTAATCTTAGATGCAGACTGAAGCTGGGAGCCCCTCTGTCGCCCACTACGTCAGGATCACTGGGCGTCCTGGAGTCTGACCACAGCAGCAGGTCGGTGGCAGGGCCAGAGACCAGCCTCAGAAGCACCTGCCAGACTGAGGGGCCAAGGCCTAGGTGGAGTGCTCTGTCCTCTCTCCTCCGAGAGCACAGCCTGCGTGTCTTCATCCTGCCCACGCAGCTAGAGGGGCCCCTTGCCAGGCTGTAACACTCCCCAGCCCACCTCCCTGAGGGCCTGGCGTTCCGGCAGCGGGATGCTACCTCGAGAGAGCACGGCACAGCCCAGGACGCAGGGCACCACGCCGGGAGAAGCGTGCCCACCGAGGCTGCCAGACCAGCACTAGCAAACCTCCCTGGATCGAGACTGCTAACGGCCACTTCCCACCCTCCACAGCCTCAAGCCTGAGCTTTGTGCACGTGACTTGGGTGGACTCTCCACGGCCGCCCCCCTAGCGCACACAGCACGCAAGCAGAAGGAAAGAGGGCTGAAGGCGTTCAGGTGCAGAGCTATCTTTTTGTGCCCAAGTATCGAACAAAACAAATATAAGGACAGAATTCAAGAATAAATTCTAAAGAGCTGGCTTGATTCAAACAAGTATAATTCTCAAGTTATCACAAAATCTCCCACAAAAATTTACAATCAATCAGCAAAATATTTTCCTCATTTTTCATGTAGCATTTTCATACAATTCCATGGTTTCACTAATATATGTTACAATAAGCCTTCATTAGTCCCTCAAAATGATATAAATAATCAGTCTGTACAACCTGCCATGGGGGGGGGGGCAACATTCCCAACAATTTTATAGCAGCCAGGCACACTTTTGGTGACCCCAACAAGAACCCTTGGCACCAGCTAGGAGCTATGCATCTTCCAGAAGCAGGGCCCTTGGCAGCCCAACAGGAATGGCAAGGCCCTGGGCCCACATGCCAACAAGCCTCCAGGCAAACCCAGGGGAGGAGCACAGTCCGGGAAGTTCCTCAACCACCTGATACGCTGGAATGCCACCAGGAACACCGGGCTGTCGGGCATGCCCACCCCAGCCAGCCACAGCAGCTTAGTGAGTTACAGCTGTGCTCCCAGCTTCCACAGCAGCAATTGCAGGTAGGAAAGAACACTTTTTCTCCCCCTAGAGTTAAAATCATAAAGCAAAAACAAAAAGTCAATGCTCTTGTGAGTGGTGTCCATCCTGACCTGAGTCTCGCATTCCCTGCTGACCCTTCACAGAGCCGTGGGCTTCGGCACCTCCACAGGGACCCTGAGGCTAGACCACTCAGAACCAACTTCCACGCTAACCCCTGATCACTCTCTGCAGCAGGGAAACCACCCAAAGCCCGTGTTGATGTGTGGCTTGAACTGAAAAAGTGACCAGTAACAACCGGGAACAATCCAGTGGTATCTGTTTTCCAAAAGTCCAAACCATAAGATGCTCGTGCCAATTCAAGTTTTCTACATCAGGAGTCTGGTGGTAGGAGATCCAAACCTTGGTCTTATAAGGCTTTTCGCATAGAGAATTAGACGTGAGCCCTGGCTGAAGGAAGAACTACCCGGGATGTCTTCCCAGGGCTTAACGGACACTCCGCCTTAAGAGCGTGAGCAGCTTCCCGGGACACCCGCTCACGTCCTACACGCCTTGTCCTGGAAGGTTTTCTAGTGCTCTTTAATTTCGTGTCTTCAAGAGGCAATCTCACCTCAACAGGGTTAAAAGCAAAAACATTCACAGCCAAAAGTCATCCAGCACTATAGAAAATAGCTATCATTCAACTTTCACATTCAAGTTTCAAAGGACACTGCAGGGAAAAAAGTTAGACCTTATGGAGAACTAACGTGCAGTCTTCACTTTCCTTCAACCGCGTCGGCGCCACGGCGTCGTCTTTGGCATGCACAGTCTTTGAGTAATAGTTGACTATCTTGCTGTCCAGCTTATACTGATGAGGAATGCTCTCATAGGGCTTGAGGTCAAGGTCCAGCACAGACACGGAGAAGGCGAGCCTGGACCTCGATGAGGGGACGACAGGCCTCTGATCAGAACTGCAAGTAAAAAAGCCATTTCAGAACACACAGGCCCTCTAAGTTCTCTCATCCCAGCTCACAAACAGCACCCACCCAGTCAGCGTGTGTGTGCATCCTGTCTGCACCAACTGTATGCGCTAGCATGTGAAGCTTCCACCAAGTAAGTACCTACGTGACACGGGCCAGCACACTGAGCCAGAGAAGACAGATGAAGGGCTTGAAAGATGGAAAGGCCATTATGTGGAATGCGTGAGTGATATTCCCCATGTCCCAGTGGTGTGAACAAATGCTGAAAAAGTCGCTTTATCACAAGCCAAGTATTACAAAACCTAAGAAAGTTAAAAAGTAGTTCTGGACGTTCAACAGCCAGATGGATGAATGCTGAAAACAGACCTCTCTTTATGTGCCTTTCCTATGTCTGGTGAGGAACGCAGCCTCCTTTATGCTCCTCACATTTGGAGAAAGACCTGGTTTCATGTTTCACTCTCAAGTCATACCTTCAGTGCTCAGTATTTTCTCAGGGTTTAGTTTCGTAGCATTTATGAACATCAGAATAGTTATGTACGTATAACAAAGTGTGAACAATTACTTGTACTTCAAAACACTTTCTGGGCTGGGTGTAGTGGCGCATGCCTATAATCCCAGCAACTCAGGAGGCTGAGGCAGGAGAATCACAAGTTCAAGGCCAGGCACAGCAAATCAGCAAGGCCTTCTCTCAAAATAAAAAGGGCTGTGGATGTAGCTCAGTGCTAGAGTGCCCCTGGGCTTAATCCTCATTACCAAAAAATAAAATAAAATAAAATAAAATAAAGCACTTTGAGTGAGAACAACTGAATCTGGTTCTGAGATGGCTGTGTATCTGCTTTGCTCAGAAAACTCAGCACATAGCATTCAAATGAGTGGCTGAATGAATTATACACTGCATTTGGCCTGAAAGAAGTGTTGTGGGGTTCCAGTTTTCCCATATGTACTGCTCTGCTCAACAGAAATCATTAAAAACAAAATACCAGTTGTGAAGCCTCTGTCCTGGGAGAAAGCCTGTTCTAAGGATGCTGATAAAGACCTCAGTTCTCAACCTGTTTCAGAATCCTGTTTGTAGAAGAGATGAAGCACAGCTCAGTTGCCAGGACCATTACCCACTTTGCTGAACAGCAAAGAAGAGCAAGTAACTCACGTACAAGTTAAGGTCTTGGGCCTCCCTCTGGAAGCTGGAAGGGACAGCTCATCCTCATCTGCCTGTTACAGAGGAGGCCTGAAACCCATGCCCAGCCCAGGTCAAGGGCTATGCCTTTTAAAGAGCACCTCGATTTCTCAGGCTGTAAACGGCACCCAACAAGGCACATGTGAAGACAGGGAGGGACTTCTAAGCAGCTCCCTGGAGCCCAACCCTCTGGTTAAGCACCAGCTCCAAGCGAGCCAAGGGCGCAGGTACCAGCCCCTGCCACCAAAACACCTGCCTGCCCCCAGGGACCCTGAGGCTAAGACTGGGCAAGACACTCCCAGGGCACACATGTCCCTCCTGCCATGACCATGTATCCCTCTAGTGGCCTCAGATACTGGGGCTGGGATAACCTGGCTGCAGGGAGATGCTGCCCTCGCCTGGACAGTTGGTCTCCAGGGCCCTAAGCAGCAGGGAAGGTAGCCAGGGGGACAGGCAGAGAAGCCAAGGCTGCAGCCGCTGCCCACACTGTTTGGAACAGGAAATCAAGTAGAGGCCCAGGACTTAAGAGACAGGAGGCTGTGGTCAGCTCACCCTGTGATTCCAAAAATCACAAAATGCCTGCACAGACAGGAATGCAGACTTAAGACCTTCTTATTTATGATGGGGCAGAAACAGAAGGCTTTATTTTAGGAGTTGTGTTAAATTTAAATTTAAATGTAGTCAACCTACCTGTGAGCTGCAAATTAAAATTTAAGGATCTAAATTTAGTCTTAGGTTTGCTGTGCATCTCATGGCTGCAAAGATGACCTGGGACGTACCCTGGCCATAGTTGGCCATGGGCTTCTGAGAGCCACTGGCTTGGCAGGTGCAGCCACTGTGAGTACCTTCCTCAAACAAGGCTGAGTGCCCAATGCCTGTGCCCATGCCCTGCGGAGCCCCTCACCCCCATGGCCACTGCCTTTAGGTGCCCAAGTCACACCAGCACGGCGGGGGAGGGGGGGTGCCTCCAAAGGCCTACTCCACCCTCCTGTCACCTGGCAAGGTTTTCCAACACAAAGCTTACCTATGCACATTTTAAAACATTTCACATTTTAAGATTAAGATAAGGAGCTGGGGCTGCGGCTCAGTAGTACAGCGCTTACCTTGCATGTGTGAGGCACTGGGTTCGATCCTCAGCACCACATAAAAATAAAGTATGCATCTACAACTAAATATTTTTTTTAAAAAAAAGACAAGAATAGAAATGCTTTCCAATACCCAACTTTCCTTTGTCTTTAATTTTTCACCTCCTACCTTTAAATATAATTCATGTTATCTGTGGATTTAATTGCTTCCTGAAATAAACAGTTTGGCAGAGGTCTCAGGATGAAATGTTAAGTCAAAAATGGAACAGAATTATAAATTTAATAAGCAAATGGATACACCATAATTCAACTATTTCCTTATTTTGCACATTAAGACTGTTTTCAAATTCTCAAATCAGAATCATGCTGCACAGCATCGGGGCCTCCAAGAACCCCACAGATGGTTTTCTGCAACTGAAATCAGGCAGCGTCCTACCCAGTACGCCATCCTCCACCTCAAGCCATTTTTCCCTCAATTCACTGCCAGTTCAAGGCAAAAGAGAAAAGTCAGTGAGGGGGGGCCGCCCACTGTACACCTGAGTCACATCCAAGCCACTGACAAATCTTCCCTATTTTTTTTTTTTTTTAAGAAAAAAACCAGAGAGGCTCTCCCTTTGGCTCTGTAAAGAAAGGACCAAATAGCATTCTGTGGGTGGTGATTCCTGCACCTCTACCCTCAGTCTGAGACGCCCACATGGCAAGGAACCTTCTGGACCTGCACTCTCCCCCTCAGCAAGCGCTGGCCTCTGCAGCTCTCCCCATGTGACACCACTAGGTGCTACACACACACAGGCGCTGGAGGAAGCGTATCCACGTCTGTCCGCTGGCTGCCTTTCACAGGGCCCTGTCAGTCTGTGAACCCACATTTCTTGCATCTCCCCTGCAGCACCTGCATGCAGGCGCTTCCCGTTTCCCATGGCAGCCACGGTCAGGCTGGGTGGCAAGCAGTGTCTCTCATCTAACGCTGCTGAATCCATCTGCGGCTTCCTCAGAACCAAGTACTGGAGGTATTTTCTTGGGGGTGACAGGACTTTTCACTCAACAGAACCACCGTTTTTGTGCTTCAGTTATGCCCTGCACCTGTTCCTCAGGACACTTCACATTGGACAACGGACAATGCTGTGCCTCCCAGGGGACAGAATCCTAGGAACTGTTTAGCCCCAAAGTATCAGAAAAACGGGTAGCTGGCGGCTAGTAGTAAGGGTCACCCCAAACAGCAGCACACGTCAGAACAACGGAACACTCCACAGATACCACGGGTAGGGCTTAGCACCCCTGGAGACCAATGCTGATGGTGCTGTCTGATGATGATCAAGCTCACCCCGAATTCCTGAAAACTCATGGCAGGGGACTGTGAGAAACGACAGGGGGAGAGGCCACAAACACGCTGGTTATTCAGAAGGGGAGGCAGAACAGTGAACGTGCACGTTGAGACGATGCACGAGGCCCACAGGGAACCTAGGCCACCTCGGATATGAGCGCCCAGAAGGGGCTGGAGCTTTCCTTCAAAGCAATTTGCCACATTACTCACATGCTTAGGGTATTTTCTTAGAAAATAATTATAGCCAGGCATGCTACTCAGGAGACTGATTACAAGTTCAAGGCCAGGCTGGGCAACATAGCAAGACCCTCTCCCAAAATGAAAAATAAAGGGACTAGGAATATAAAACCCCACTGTGTCCAATCCCCAATACTGAAAAATAATGACATTGATGATAAAATATTCAACCTAATAGAACAATCATTTCTAGTTACTCTCTAGAAATGTCTTTGACAGAATTATAAACTTACAGAGAGCAAGAGTTAGTAAGTCCAGGGCTGGAGTTGTGGCTCAGTGGTAGAGCGCTTGCCTTGCACATGCGAGGCGCTGAGTTCGATTCTTAGGACCACATAAAACAAATAAAGGCACTGTGTTCATCTACAACTAAAAAAATTAAAAAAAAAAAAAAAAAAACTAAGTCCAGGAGCTGGGGCTAGAGCTCACTTGGTAGAGTGCTCGCCTCGCGCGCCCAAGGCCCTGGGTTCAATCCCTAGCCCACAGAAGAAAAGGAGTTAATAAGTCGGATGGTCTAAGTAGGCTGCACAGTGTTCTGTGCAGAACACAGTGTTCTGGCAGGGGGTATCTAAGTATGGGGAACCCACCTGGCCTGTTATTCCACAAATTCCTGTTAGACCAAGGGTAGGTGACATGTAACAGGGGCCTCACCTCGAGTCCTGCAGACATGGGGAGAGCGCGATCATGATGGAGCAGTCCTTGGCAGTCATGGCGACTCGGTACTGCTGCACCTGCAGGAAGCGAAAGGTCAGCACCAGGTCACGAGCACAGCCACCAAACCACCCCTCATGGATCAACCAGGTCCAGGAACTGCTTCCTGTGACAGAAGCTAAGGATGAGGTTAGGAGTGTGGTCCACACAGAGCAGAGGTGTTGAGGGGGTCCCCGCTGTGACACCAAGTCTGCCCAGCCCGGCCCTCTGTCCCCTCACGTGGACCCCTGCTCCAACCTGAAACATGACCTATCTTCAGCAAAGTAACCGCAGTTGATCTTTGAAAGAAAAAGCAGTGAGTTGTGTCAGCTCCCCGTATTCTGGCCACACTGAGCACAAGCAGGCACACATGGGACCCGAGGAGCACAGCCTGCTGGCTCTTCACCCTCAGCGACCCGACAGGCACTGCCACAGCCCAACGCCCAGGTGCCATGGCTCTGGAGCTCTTGCTGTTCCACACCACAAACCCAGCAAATGGAGACTGGCGCCAGGGACTTGCAGGGTTGCCCGGCAGTGCCCAACACAAACACTCCGTGCACACATGAGGGGACTAGAGATCAAAAGGACAGTCACCAAAACGTCCACAACTATCCCCTCCACAATGCACAGTTTGAGGCATTTTTTTCCTGTTTCTTCTTTGGACTCTTTATGTCTCACTTGAAGTTTTTAGTCTGGATGGCTCTCGCTTAAAAACCACAAACTAGGGTCTGGGGAGATAGCTCAGTTGGTAGAGTGCTTGCCTCACATGCACAAGGCCCTGGGTTCAATCCCCAGCACCACAAAAAGAAAGAAAAGCCACAAACTAGTTACAAAAAAGGAACTGGCCTTCCAAGTGTCATCCCTGGCCTCAACACATGTGCCGATGACAGACCAGAACCTTGGCTGCCCTGAAACCCTTCCCTGTGACTTGATGCAGCAGGGGGCTCTGCCCTGGGAAACCTCAGAGCTGCCCCTCCCCAGGCAGGTGTGGGGAGGGGCGGGAAGACAGAAGAACAGAGTGCACTTCAGACCTGCCTCTTCCTGGTGAGGCCCCTCACCCCAGAGGGACCACCAGCTCCTGTCCTCACACCTTATTCAGGTATATTTATATAGTGGACACCCAAAATCCAGTCCAAAGGATCTAAAGAGCCAAATATAAGAAAGGATACAAGCCAGGCGCAGTGGCGCACACCTGAAATCCCAGCACTTTGGGAGGCTGAGACTGGAAGATCGCAAGTTCAAAGCCAGCCTCAGCAACTGCGAGGTGCTGAGCAACTCAGTGAGATGCTGTCTCTAAATAAAATACAAAGTAGGTCTGGGGATGTGGCTCAAGTGGTCAAGTACCCCTGAGTTCAATCCTCGGTACCAAAAGGGGGGGGGGGACGACAAAATGTTTATCATGTCCTTAGTGCAGCTATAAGCTGTTCTAACCAAGATATAAACCTGAAACACTGTAAGACTCTCCAGACTTAAAAACTAAAGAGCTATCACGTGATATAGTCCTAATCCAAAGGTTAAAGACAGTGGAAGATGGGGAGAAAACACATGCCACATAAAACAATATCTACACTGAGAATAACTCAAGTGTCCGAGTTCAATGCAGACCAAGAAAACTGCCCACAAGAGAAGCAAACCAAACTGACAAATATATAAACATGTATCTCCTACTTATATACCTTCTCTCTTATATATGTCTCATATATATCCTCTCGATGTATGAAAATACGATTAATCTTACTACTAATTGAGGAAATAGGATACAAATTAATATAATAATGAAGTACTTTCTATCCAGATGGGTAAAGCTCTGCCTTAGGCATGAAATGAAGGGGCACCTTTTCCCTGTGAGTGGAACTGGGGCAGGTAACTGGGGCCAGTTCCACTGTGGAGGCCAACTACAAAAGCTCAACAAAGGATCAGAAACCTGAGCTTGAAGCAGAGCTGAGGAGGCAGGGAGGACAACGGAACCTGGGCCCGTTTTCCAGGGCGGGCTTTCCAATTCTGGAAGGTTGTCTGAGAGACACTGTGGGGACAGTAACCACGATGACCCCATCCTGGAGTTAATGTGCAAAAAGTGCTCCTTTAAGATTAAACTGAGCCAAAGTCGATAGGCCCTACTGAAAACTGAAGCTCGACTTCCAAGAGATCAATCATTGAAACTAGATTAAAATGACTCCAGCTTGCTAGAGCTTCTAAGGTCTCTTGGCAGAAGTGAACCTAAATTCACTCTGGAAAAACATGATCTTAGGCCTTAAATTATCTCTAAAGTAATTGCAAATACAGTTTCTGGCACATAGGCAAAAAATACGCAGGCACAATAAGAACACCACAAATGTAACCAACAATAAACAAAAACACGAGAGGAGGGGACAAATGAGAATCTCCATACTTTCCACTCAATTTTGCAGAGATCTGGAAAATGTTCTTTTAACATTAAAAAAAGAGAGAGAAGGCTATTAAAAAAAATAGACTACAACTAAAAAAAAAAAAAAAGAAAAAAGTAAACTTACAATTGTGGACTCCCATACCGGGGACTCCAGCCATGGAGCCAACAGACACATATGCTGCTGTGTTCAAAGAATACAGACAAAACAACTTCAGAGGACAACTGGAAACTATAAAAGTGAACCACTTAGAAATCCTAGAACAAAAAAATACCCCAAAAATCCACATTAAGAATTCAACATGTGGAGCTGGGGTTATGGCTCAGGAGTAAAATGCTTGCCTAGCATGTGTGAGGCACTGGGTTCGATCCTCAGCACCACATAAAAATAAAATAAAGATATGCTGACTATCTACAACTAAAAAATAAAATATTAAAATTTTTTTAAAAATTCAACATGTAGTTTTAACAGCATATTAGAAAAAACTGAAGAGACTGACATGATGGTCGATGGAATGATTTCAATAACTAACAAGACTGACAAAAGACCAACGAGCATTTCTCCTAACTAGCAATTTCTTCCTGGAGGATGATGGCTGTGGTCAGGGGGAAGGAATGCCGCTCGGAGGCAGCCTCTACGGACGGGGAGCAGCCAACCCAGCACTCGGCATAGGCCGAGGAGCCCACTGGCCACCGTGGTTTGAAAGATCTTCTACCGTTTCTTCCAAAGCAACGACAATTCCCACATTATTCACCCTTTACAATTAAAATGTAAATGTTAGTGAGCAAGTAAAAACACTACCACAGAACCCAGTGTCAGAAACCTAGTTACCCCCAAAGATAAAAGCTGGACAAAGAAGGTAATTTGCAGGCAGGGAACAAAGCAGAGATGAGGAAAACTTAAAAAGAAAGAAAATGCTAAAGAGCATTTCTAAAAGACAGATCAAAAGAAAATACCCAGAATGAAGCGTGAAATGGAAACAGAGGAAACGGTGCAAGACGGTGCCTGGCATCCACAGTCAGAATCCAGGAGAGAGGGCTGGGATTGTAGCTCAGCGGTAGAGCGCTTGCCTCGCATGCGTGAGGCCCTGGGTTCGATCCTTGGCACCACATACAAAGCAATGAAATAAAGACGTTGTGTCCATCTATAACTAAAAAAAATACTTTTAAAAAAAAAAAAAAAGAATCCAGGAGAGAGAGAATGGGCAAGAACAAATCGGGACAAAGTTAAGGCCACAAGCTTTCCCACAATGCAATGCAGACACATCAAACGCTCATTTAAGAAAGCCCCAAAAAGGAAAAAAAAATCACTTACACATATCATTAAATAAAATCGGGCTGGGATTGTGGCTCAGGGATAGAGCGCTTGCCTCGCACGCGTGAGGTGCTGGGTTCGATCCTTAGCACCACATAAAAATAAATAAAATATTGTGTACATCTGCAACTAAAAAAAATTTAAATAAATAATAAAATCAGAATTCATTGCCAGCAGACGTACACTAAAGGAAATGTTAAAAGGTGTTTGTTCTTCAGACAGGAACTAAGTGACCCGCGGGAAGCTCAGATGCAGGGCAGAGCGGGGCGCAGCACACGGGTACACAGCGTGACCACAGAGCGGCAGAAGGAGCTGAGCAGAGGCACCAACACAAGCAGCACGAGGAGGAGGACCTGGTCCTGAGAGCTGACAGCTCGCTGCAGCAGCAGGAAAATCACCCACAGAAAAGTAAAGGGCTCACTTCCCAACTAACAGAGCAGGAGAAAGTTAAAGAAGAAATCCAGGGGGCTGGGACTGTAGCTCAGTGGTAGAGCGCTTGCCTCGCATGCGTGAGGCCCTGGGTTCGATCCTCAGCACCACATACAAAGTAATAAAATAAAGACCTTGTGTCCATCTACAACTAAAAAATATTTAAAAAAGAAAAAGAAGAAGAAATCCAAACTAAGTAGAAAAGAGAATGATCAAGGTAAGAATAAAATCAAAAACCATATGGTAGAATAAGAGAATTAACAAAATTGAAAATCATCGTAGTATGAAAGGATCAAAAGTTAATTTTTATGAAACAGACAAAACTAAAATTTCAGACAGTGAAGAAGAGTCTTAATCTGTTCAGGCTGCCATGACAAAATAAAGTGGCTTATAAACAACAGAGATGCCCCCCCCCCAGTACTGGGGATTGATCCCAGGGTGGTCTACCACTGTGCTACATAGGGATTCGCTAAATTGCAGAGGCAGACCTTGAAGTTGAGACCCTCCTGCCTCAGCCTCCCCAGCTGCTGAGATCACAGGTGCCTGCTACTGCACCCAGCAGAAATTTATTTCTCTCAGCGCTGGGAGGCTGAGACATGGCTCCAGATACCACCAGACTGGTTCTACTGAGGGCTCATTTCCTCATAAAGAGCCGTCTTCTCACTCTACCTGTCATGGCGGGAGGGGCTGGCTAGCTCTCTGGGGCTCTTATGTAAGGCACTAATCCAAGTCATGAGGGGCTCCGACCTCATGACCCAATCACCTCCCAAAACCCCACTTCCTGACATCACTACCTTGGGAGTTCGGGTTTCAACATATGGATTGGGGGCAGGGACACAACATTAAGACACAGCAGAAAAGGAAAACACCAGGCATAGGAATAAAAGGACATTTCTCTGATCCAATAAAACATTAAAAGTTAAGAGTATTACTCAGAAAATCATATGCCCTATTATTGAAAACGCAGATGAAAGAGACAAATTTTTAGATAAAGGAAACCTACTGAAACTAATAAAAGATGAAATAGAAAATCTGAAACTGAAGCAGGGGGAGGTGGCACATGCCTGTTACCTGGGAGGCTAAGGCAGGAGGATCAAATTCAAGGCCATCCTGGGCAACTTAAAATTCTCAAATTTTTATGTCTCGAAATCTTAAAATGTTTAAAGGGTTGGAGGTGTAGCTCAGTAGTGGAGCACTTGCCTAGCATGCACAAAGTCCAGAGTTTTATCCCCATGTACCATAAAAAATAAAAATGAAAGAGCTGGGACTGTGGCTCAGTGGTAGAACGCTTGCCTTGCATGCGTAAAGCACTGGGTTCGATCCTCAGCACCACATAAAAATAAATAAAAAAGATATTGTGTCCATCTACAACTAAAAAAATATTTAAAAAATAAAAATGAAAAACATCTATTAGGGGCTTGGGCTGTAGCTCAGTGGTAGAGCGCTTGCCTAGCATGCGTGAGGCACTGGGTTCGATCCTCAGCACCACGTATAAATAGTAAATGAATAAAATAAAGATCCATCAACAACTAAAAAACATATTTAAAAAAAAGAAAAACATCTATTAGAACTAACTGATGTACTAACCACATTAAGAGAAAAAAATCATATGATGATCAATAGAAACAGAAAAGACATTGATAAAATTCGACATCTACTTTTTTTTTTTTCTTTTTTTGATACTGGGGATTGAACTCAGGGGCACTCGACCACTGAGCCACATCCCCAGCCCTATTTTGTGTTTTATGTAGAGACAGGGTCTCACTGAGTTGCTTAGCACCTCGCTGTTGCTGAGGCTGGCTTTGAACTCACGATTCTCCTGTCTCAGCCTCCCTAAGTGCAAGGATCACAGGCACGTGCCACCGCACCCGGCTAGACATCTACCTTTGACCAAAAATAAAACTTAACAAATTTGGTAACAGCCATCTATTTTATTTATTTTTTAAAAATACTTTTTAGTTGTAGATAGACACAATACCTTTATTTTATTTATTTTTATGTGGTGCTGAGGTTTGAACCCAGTGCCTCACAGGTGCTAGGCGAGTGCTCTACCATCGAGCCATCTATTTAAAAAAAATCCTACACTAAATAATAGTAAAATTCTCTTTGAGAGTCAACAAAACCAAAATTCCCACTATTACAAATTAACTATATACCATGAAGCAAAACAAATAAGTGAAAGGCATAAGATTGGAAAGGAAAAAAAAATAAATTCAGAGATTATGATTACATACAAAGAAAATCCAAAAGCAGCTTAAATTATTAGTAAATGAGCAACATTGATCAACACAAGGTCAAAAGAAAAAACTCAACCAAAATATTACAATATTACCAAAACAAACATTTTTAAATGAGGTTTTTTTAAAGACATCATTTATATCTGAAACTATGAAACATCTTTAAATAAATCTAAAAGAAAAATAAGATCCCTCTGAAGAAAACCATAAAATATAGTTTATCACTAATAATACCAGAAAAAATGGAAAGCATCCATGTTGGAAGAGTCAGTAGTATACAGACATCAACATCTGCCCTCCTTTCAGTGCCAGACCAGCCAGAAGCCCAGTGAACGAACTGAGCGAGGTGAACTAAGACTGATGTGGACACGCAAACGGTCAAGTACAGCCCAAAGCATGTTTTAAAGCCAAAACACTCTTGGAGAAGAAATGCGATATTGTGAAATATATATTAGGGTCTTTGTTCCCATTTCTGGGCACACAACTCCTAAAATCCTTGGAATCTCTAAAGTGATAAGTGTTTTTCTGGCGCTAGATGAGTTGGCTGATGGCCAGTCACTGGAAAGACCACAACAGGATTACAATTGGGACCTTCACAGCCCAAAACCCCAACATGTGGAGAGGGAACAGGGACTGAAGGTTACACAGATCACCAATGGCCAGTGACATAATCAATTATGTCTGTGTAACGAAGCCTCCATAAAACCCCCAACAGTCAGGGTTCTAAGAGCTCCCTAGAAGGTGGCACCTCACCCCACGCATTTCAGCATCTGTGTCCTGTGGGACGTCCTTTTATAACAAACCAGCAAACGTTTCCGCGAGTTGTGCGGGCCACTCGAGCAAATAAATCAGTCAAACCCAAGGAAGGGACTGTGGGAGCTCCAATCTGTATGATGGCAGGATTCCTTCTACCAGCCATAAAGACACACTAGACTGCAGTGTCCAGGACAATTCCACACAAAAAGAAAAGCCACCTCAGGCCATTACAAAAACAAATCATAGATGATTGCTGATCAAAATGTGAAAGGCAAGGCAATGCCTTTTTTTTCTTTCTTCCTATGCAGGGACCAAACCCAAGGCCTCTTGCTTGCTAAGGAAATGCTCTATCACCAAGCACACCCCACTCCCCAGCCCTTTTTATTTTGTATTTTGAGACAGGGTCCCACTAAGTTGCCCTCAAACTTGTGATGCTCCTGCCTCAGCCTCCTGAGTAGCTGGGATTACAGGAGTACACCAAGCACCAGGCTCCACAATAACATTTTTTTTAAAAAAATATCTCTAGGAGCTTAGGGTAAAAAAGACTTGTTAAATAGAAAAGAGTCTGGCAAATTAAACTACCTTGAAATTAAGAACTTCCCTTCTTCTAAAGACTCCATTAAACAAGAAAAAACAAGTTAACAAGTGGAAGACGCTATCTAGCATGTAGAACTGACAAAGGGCGTCTACCCATAGCATGTAAGGGACGCCTTCAAATCAAAAGGAAAGGACATACAACTCTACAGAAAACTGGGCAAGAGACTTAAATGGGTACTTCAAAAGCAAACAAAATCCAATAAATATATGAAAAGGTGCTTAATCTCGCCACAAGATACTACTACATACTAGAATGGCTAAAATCAGCAAGATGCACAATCCAGTGTTAGAGCGTGGAACACGGGTTACTCCCCACCTATTGTTGGGAACATACCAAGTCCAGCTATTTGGCAGGATCTACCATAGCTAACATCCCCCTGGCCCAGAAATCCCACCCCTAGGGATATTGCCAAGAAAGGAGAGTGTACATGCCAAGAGATCAGTCTTGCTTGCTTCCCACAGCTTTATTCATAACACCAGCACACAAACATCCACAAACAGCACAAGAAAATTAGTATCTCCACTCATGGATCACTACGCAGCAATGAAAATGTGGCAGATTGTGTGATCACAAGAGTGCATCTCAGAAACGGTGTAGAGAGGAGAAAAGAAAACCACAACCACCACCACCATCACCACCACCACCACAAGACACAGGAGAACACATACAGCGTGAGTCCACGTAAAACGCAAACAGGATAAACTACACCCACTGGAATACAAGTCAGTACAATGTGTTTAGCCAGGACCCCCACAGGGACTCAGGGCAGCTGCCTATGTTCTGTTGGGGCCCCATAAGGGTTTGTTTTGTGACAAATCACTGGGCTGTACATTTTTCTTTCTGAGCACTTTTCCATTTGCTATTATTTCATTATACAAAATGAAATAAAAGCTTATAAATTTAAAGTTAGAAGGTAACTTCTGGTGTTTGTGAGGGTAGAGAGAACAGTATCCTCAAGTTGTAAGAAGAACCAAATTAGTAAATATCTTTTTGGTGGGATACTGTGTTAGAATCTATCAAACCCAACAACTTCAGTTCTAAGAATCTGACAGATGCTTATATAAATAAGGGTGAAAGTACAACAACATAAATACTGCCAATAACAGTAACAAATTAAAAACATCATCTGAACAAGTAAAAATGGCATAACTACACAAAAGAAGAGACAGAGGTCTGGAGGAGTTCAAGAGCCCTTCTACAAAACGAGAGACCCTGGCTGACGCTCCTTTTCACGCAGTGCTGACTTGCAGAAGGCAAGAGAAATCCCCAATTCAATCCTCTCTTCTCACTGATGAAATTTTAAAGTCTTATGCTTGTGAAAAAAAGTCAGACACAAAGGACCACCTATTAAATATCCACTTCGTGTGCATTACCTGGAATAGACGGATCTCCTACAGAAAGAGAGGGCGGTGTGGTCGCAGCTTAGTGCTGAGAGGAGTGGGGTGCAATGCAATGATGGCCAAAGCCATGGTTTTACTAAAGCGAGGCACATCTGCTACAATTAACTATGGTGAGGGCTGCACAGGCGTAAATACAGTAAAACCACTGCACTGTGGACTTCAAGTGGGTATGTTTTATGGCATATAAATTATATCTTAAGGGGCTAGGGTTGTGGCACCACATAAAAATAAATACAAATAAGCCGGGCGCGGTGGCTCAAGCCTGTAATCCCAGCACTTAGGGAGGCTGAGACAGGAGAATCGTGAGTTCAAAGCCAGCCTCAGCAATGGCGAGGCGCTAAGCAACTCAGTGAGACCCTGTCTCTACATAAAACACAAAATAGGGCTGGGGATGTGGCTCAGTGGTCGAGTGCCCCTGAGTTCAATCCCCAGTA
>CM053412.1:61043954-61081505 GCA_028644305.1 Xerus rutilus | reverse complement strand
TAAAATAAAATAAATAAATAAATACAAATAAAGGTCCATCAACAACTTAAAAAATATTTTTTTAAAAATTATATCTTCTGGGGCTGAGGTGTGGCTCAGTGGTAGAGGCTTGCCTAGCATGCATGAGGAACTGGGTTCAATTCTCAGCACCTCATATAAATAAATGAAAAAATTAAGGTCCATTGACAACTAAAAAAAATTATATCTTAATAAAGCTGTTAAAGAACAAAGCGGAAAGGTCTGAGAAGGTCACGTAGTGATATGGGTTAAACATGGATAAATCTAGACGCCACCTGTATAAAATAATACTCTAAATTGTGACTTTAAAAAAATAACAATGGCTGGAAGTACAGCTCAGTCCATCCTCAACATCCAAAAAAAAAGTGGTTTCTTAAAAATTTAATTAAAAAAATACAAACAAAATACCAGATAATAACTGGACACATGTTGAGAGAGAGAAATGAAGTCTCCCAACTTCCATACTGCTGTGAGGGACGGGGTAGCAAATAACCGGCCAACCTTAGATTTTAAATACGCAAGGTCAAATAGATAAGTGGCCATTCACAGGACAGAAACAGAAGGTGTAACTTCCAAACCAATAGAACAAAAAAATGGAATTAAAGAAACCAACAAGGAACAGTGCAGGAGCCCAGCACACTAGGGGCGGAGGCCTGGTCCAGCCTCTACCACCTGTTCCTGTGAACACAGTTTTCCTGGGACATAGAAAAATGTGTATCCTGTCAGTGGCTACTTCTGAGCTACAATGGCAGAGCCAAGCAGTTGCCAAGAGAGACAGCAGGTCCACATGGCCTGAATCATTTGTGGCTGAGCCCTGCTCCAGACGCCACCCAGCAGCCAGAAACACCAAAGACAGCAGCGTCCTGAGCAACGAAATTAACATTCCTTCTCCAAAAGCACAAGGTTCAATTAAACAACAGGAGAAAAAAACTTCTGCATCAGAATGTTCTCGATCTACTCCCCAGCTTCAGAGTCACAACCACCCTCTCCAGACTCAGCTACCAGAACCTGAGTCCTGTGTTAAAAAAACAAAACAAAAAACACCCTCACATGCCAACACTGGAAGACCTCCAGCCTCATTTTCCCAGATTCTCCCAATTATGACATCTTGCAAAACTATAGTCCAATATCACGGTGAGGAGCATGACCTTGATAATAAAATCCGCGACCTTACTCAGGTCTCACTCCCGAGTTCCTTATGCACATGTATTTTATCATGTATAAGCTTGTGTAGCCACCACCACAGTCAAGGTACAGAACAGTCCCATCACCAAAGGGATCCTTAGGTTTGACCTTTGATAATCATATCCTCCCCAACTCCTGACAACCACTCATCTGTCATTTCAAGAACATTACACGTGGAATCCTGCAGTGTGCGACCCTTGGGAACTCGTCACTCAGCAAAGCTCCTTGGCCATCCATCCAACTGCTATGCAGATGAATACATTGTTCCTTTTTCCCACTGAGTGGAATTCCAGGTATGGCCCTTAGGACAGCACTCACTAGGCCCTTCCTTCCACGTGCATGGCTGGGGTAGAAATTGAGCCAGAAGTATTCCTTGGATACTATGGGCACCATCACTGGCCCTGGCCTATCTAGGGCAATCTGTAGTCACTGTCTTCTCAGATCCTTGAGCTTTCTGCAGTCACATCCAGGGGTAGGAGTGGGGAAAGCCCCAAGTCAAGGCTGAGAGCCTCAGGACACACAGTACTTCCAGAGGGGCCCACTCACCTTCGTTAATGCAAAGGCCACTGTCCCATCATCCTCAGTGGATAGATCAAGCAGCTTCTGGTAAAAGGCTTCATCATAAGGCCCATCTATTTGTAACATTTTTCTGAAGAGGATAGCATACACACACACACACACACAAAAAAAAAAAACAGGATGACAAAGCTACCTGGAAACTATTTCTTAAATTGCTAACATAGTCTATAGCATGTAGCAGAATTTAACAATCTCACATTTCATTTTATAGGGCATCTGATAGATCTACTCCTTCCTCATATTAAATCCAGTTCTAAAGAATCAAGGTCTGAAATAACCCAGCAAGACCAAGGCCAAGGGGGGCCTGAGGCTGTGCCCTGTCCAGTTCCCCACCGGGGTTCCAAAGGCAGCTAGTGAGGCAGCAGGCAGCAGGCAGACTCAGCCCTGTCTGACACTGCAGGGCCCCCAGTGCAGGCGCAGGGACCCGGGCTCAGCTGACAAGAAAGCTTGGGGACTCCTGGGCGCAGCCTCGGCCGGTGTTCCACACAGCAGCCTGTGGAACAACACTGCCCTCTACAGGCTTGGCCCTGACTCGGGATTTTGGAACGGTTGGGTTCACAGATGTGCTTTTTACTACAAACAGGTAGTAAAAGAAAAACCACTGATCTAATTAGTAAAACCAGTAATCCCGTGCATGGGTTTCTCCTCACAGGTACTACGTTCTCAGCTGGGGTTTGGTGCAAGGGGAGGTGGCCAGCAGGCATCATCTTCCTGGAGTCAGGCGGGTGGCTTGTTCTATCCTTGAACAGACCTTGGCCCTGGCCCACCACAGCCTCCCTCATGTCCAGCCTCACCTCTGCTCAGGAAACTCCTCCAGATACCGCTCAATCCGGTTGTACAGAGGGTAGAGGCCCTCGATGTCCAGAAGGTCCAACATCTGCACCTGGAGGGTTTTGTACAGAAGACAGCCCTTCGGTAACCCCGAGCGCTCTGGGGTGTTTTTTCCTACCAAGAACATCAGGGGAAAACGAGAGCAGGTTTGTTATCAGACTGAAGACTGTGGAGGGAGACAGGTTGGTGCAGACCGCAGGGCCCACCCTGGGCTCGACTGTGGGGCACAGGTGAAGACTGGGCCCTGGCCTGGCGCTGAGGGCAGACGCCATACCCACCGCACAGAGCTGTGGGGCCAGAACATGCTTGGACCGCGCTAGCCAACCAGGCCATGCATAAAGGAAAGGAGAGGAACTGGGTTCACTCTGCGCCTGTGCTCTCCACACAAATCTCCTCCTCAGAGCATCCACTGAACCCCACACTCACCCCAGAAACCACATATTAAGTCTAGAGATGATTCTCATTCTAAATAAGACAAGGCCCACAACTACAAAAGATCACAGTGACATTCCCAAATCTGAAAGACCACAAAGGACAACTGAGACCCTGTCTCCAGAATCAAGAGCCATGAATTCCCACTGAGAGGGGTGAAGCCTGGCTGCCCTCAGAGCAAGCTCAGCTCTTGCATGGCCAGGGGCAGTGGTCAAAGCCACTGACAAGGACGTGTTCCCATAGGGACAGACAAGGAAACAAAATTCCACGCAACACTGTCTATGCTGACACTGCTAACTACGACTGCCACCCATCCTGGGACACACCAAATCCCACTATGTCCCACACTTGCAGGGAGCAACCATCTCCCAGAAAGAACCAGCAACAAGTGAAAACAGGGTAGGGACCATCCACGCAGGGAAGACCACAGCGGCCCTACATCGGGCTTCCGTCAGGATGCACAGGAGGAGAGGCTCCCATGCCCCACGAGGAGGTGTGTTAAATGCCAGTGCGTACCTACTGCAACGTGAGGTCAACATAAGTTGAAAAAAAATGCACTTCTTGATAGAGATTTATGTTAAATAAGAAAAAAAAAAGTTGCTAAACATGTGGAGGGAAATACTGAGCATCAGGAGTTTATGCCTTTGCACCTAAGTGTCCAAAAGTCTGGGAGAAAACCCAGGCATTAGGGAGCCTCTTCTCATAGCCCCCAGACCATTCCAGTAGCTGGCAGCCATCTGTCCTTCCAGACACATTCTACAGCTATGAGCCCAGAATTTTAACAAAATTTTCTAAAATAACAAGGAATTGCTTTTGCAAAAAACAAAGGTGCACAAAATTCACCTGTGGTAAGAACAATTCAGCATGGGGCAGCAAGGAAGGCAAAGCCAAGGGGGTTTGTGTTGGCACAGGAGCCATCTTCAACTCTCAAGAGGTCTCAGTGGTCTCCCATGAGACATGTGTCCCCAGCTCACGAGACATCCATCACAACATGCCACAGAGGCCAGGCCCGATTCAGCTCCCTCCTGTCCTGTGAGGAAGGCAACCTAGACCCACAAGCCAGTGAGTGTGTCTTCACCCTACGGTGCTCAGATCCAGCCCCGTAGGACTCTTGGCTTCATTTCTCCTCAGGGAAGAAACAGGCTACGGAGACCCTATGCCCAGAGTTACAATGACGATCAAAGGGATAATGGAGTCAAAAACATTCTTCAAACACAAACACACGGACGTATTTCTGGGAAAAACCCTACACTGCAAACATGTCCTGCAATTTTTACAAACCCAGCTAAAGAGAAAGGTAGTGTCTACTGGGTGTGCGCAGCAGGGGTCCCTAGAGACCCTGATCAACCAGACCACTCCAAGATGCTCCATGACGCCTCACAGGGCCACAGAGTTGGCTCCACCATGGTTGCCCACTGGGAATGGGCAGTCCTAAGGTTCCTGTAGACCCCCACCACCCAGGGGAGGCCGGGTCCTACCTTGGCGGTGTAGGCTCCTGCTGAAAGGGCTGGCTTCACAGACATGCGGGCCCCGGAGCCCAGGCCTCAGTGCACCGACCCGCCCCTTGTCCGAGCTGCTCAGCAGCACCCGAGTGATGACATGTACCAGCTCCCGGATCACAGCTCGCGTGCAGTGGGGCCCACTGGCCAGGCCATTGGAAGGGAAGAAGAAGGGCTTCAGGTGGTGCGCGAGCTCCCTCCAGTCAGCCACGGGGCTCCGAGCATCGCCACAGCCGTAAATCAGCTCACCGTTCTTCGGGCAGGAAAAAGAGAGAAGGAGACATGGATCCCACAAGCTAGTAAACCCCTCAGCTCCTGCAGGGGAAGGGGAGGCACAAGCAGCAGGCGCCGGCATTGTGGATGCAACCCACTGGGGCTGCTGCACACTCTGGCCTCTCTGGGAAACCTGCCCTTAGGAGCCGTGTCACCAACCAAGGGTCAATCCCACTGAACCTGAAAAGGAAGAAAAGTTCAAACACTGAAGACCAGTGCCTGGTCAGGCAGACAACAACACAGAGCGCGTCTAGGAGCCACTGGCAGACGGCACAAAGCCACGACTTCCCAAAAGCAACAGCCCATGACCAGAGGGCCTGAGCCAAACCCCAGGGCAGCCCTGGGGCGGGAACTCTGAGCTTCAGAAGCAAGACCCCAGGTGCAACCTGCACCTTGAGACCATCCTGCCTTTCCAGAGTCCAACAAAGAAGTTCCTGTGGCACTACTGTTCAGAGCTGGATGCTCCAAGGGCACAGGCAGTGCCTGACATGGGGGCTTTTACAGGGCACACGATGTGTGTGGGGAAGGCCCCAGCCACAGCTGACCCCAGGAGCAGGAAGAGGCCCTCTGAACCTTTTGCTCCGTCTGTGTAAGTGTGGTGGGCATGCTCTCTCCTGGAGTCCTTTCTACATGGGGTCTGCTCCGTGTGACCAACGCGATACGCAGAAGCATTAGCACCACACCCACAAGGCCACATTATAAAAGTGCTGTGGCTTCCATCTCAGCCACTCCTCACAAAACAGCAGCCACAGGGCTGGGGCTGTAGCTCAGTGATGGAGCGCTTGCCTTGCATGCGTGAGTCACTGGGTTCAATCCTCAGCACCACATAAAAATAAATAAATAAAATAAAGATATTGCATCCATCTATAACTAAAAAAATTAAAAAAAAAACAAAAACAAAACAGCAGCCACAGAGCAGCCCCAGGAGGAGTCCCAGGCAGGAGGAACTAAGGCCATCAGCTCCTACTGAGCTTTCAGAGAAGACCTCCAACCAGACCAGCTACGCTGTCCCTGCACACCTGGCCTCAGACACTGAGACCACAGGCAGCTGTGTTACACTAAGGTCGAGGCTTTGCAGTGGCTCACAGGAGAAATCCCTGCTCAGGAGGCGTGGGCAGGCTGTCCTCCCTCACTGTGGCCTAGGGCACCTCTAAGGGAGCACCTGTCTGCGTGTCCATACCCACTTAATGACAGGGACACACTGGGCAGCTGGCAAGGGAAGGCAGCCAGAAATGGGGCCACAGGTGGCCACCTGATGTCAGGGGCAGGGCCACTGGTACCTGCAGTGGTCTAGACATACGTGACTGAGGGCCTCCTCACAGCATCAGAACACCAGCTGCGAGGCCAAGGTGAGTGGGGAGTCCAGGTGGGCAGTTCTACACGTGCAAATTCAGCTGCTCAAGGACTTCAGAGCCAACGCCCGAGGCAGCCCAGTGGTGCCTCTCTGACAGTGTCCACACCCTGGAGGCACCAACCCATGCCTGTCATCACAAGTGTCCAGCACAGGATCACCAACCAGGACCCAGACTGCAA
The DNA here is from genome assembly GCA_028644305.1 of Xerus rutilus. NCBI lineage: Eukaryota > Metazoa > Chordata > Mammalia > Rodentia > Sciuridae > Xerus > Xerus rutilus. The sequence goes on along the minus strand of CM053412.1, from coordinate 61,075,155 downwards.
CTCCACACCTGGGACATGAGGCCTTGGGCGTGCACTCTCTTGCTGGGCTGGGCTGCAGAGCCGAGGGCAGTATAGGCTCAGGGTCAGAAACAGCTGCTCCTGAGAGCTGGTGGGCTTGCCATCGATCACTTACTGTGCTACTGTCCTATTATTTCAGAAAGTCATTCCGTCTCCCCTGTCTCCATCTATCTCTGTGTAAACTATTCCCTTATCATCTGGATTTTTCCATGCTGAGTTTTATGAGGCAAAACAGATACCCCTAGTGTGGGCCTGATAGGGGTCAGAAACACCAGCCTCACTAAGGGCTTGAAACAAATACCCAGAAGGAAGGAACTATCTTCAGAATCTAAACATCAAGTGCCTTGAGTCCTTGAGAAGAATTAAAAATAAAACCTGCCTTTGAAATGTCTTCTTCTCTGGACTTGGAAAGGGGGAGGCAGGGGTAAAGGGAAGACTCCGACCAGCCGGAAGGCAGTGGGTTTGAGTTAGAGAAGGGAAATGGGCCAGACCACCTGTCCCACCCAGTTCCCAAAGGCACAGGCAGCAGCAGAGAAAGGGCTTCCAGCTCACAGGTCACCTTTCCTAGACCAACACCCGGGAGTTAGGAGGCCCACAATCAGCCCTGCCTCACGCAGGTCCAGCACCTGCAATGGCTGCCTGAAGTTCAGCTCCTACAGCTCAGGGCCATAGCAAGGGAGACCCCAGGGACACATTTCCAGTATGGGCACAGCCCCTACCTTGCCCCCGACTCCGCCCCCTTCCTCTCTCAGCCCCACCCCTCCTCACCCTGGACAGCATTGCTCGCAGCAGGCCACCAGCCCACAGGGCAACATGGACAGCAGGCAGCTGCGCTGAATGGCGAATGTTCCCTTATCCCCAGGCTGTCAGGATGGGGATAGTCACAACTACAAGACCTGGGGAATCTGCTCCCCAAATTACAAGGTCCCTAGACTAACTGGAACAAAGGCTCACAGGAGGCAGACACTGTGGAGCCTGGCAGTTGGCACTCAGCTCACCACAAGAGAATGTGGCCTGGCAGTAACCATGACCTGTGCATTTGGTGGCCCCATTCTTATTGCCACCTTGGCTGCATGGGCCACAGACAGAAGATACCTGAGACAGTGCCAGGTGCCTTGTCCAGTGTGTACCCACTGCCACCTCAGAGGAGATGGACACAGACAACCCAAGATCACCTGAATGCTGTGCTTAGGGACTGGGGCTGGAAAACAGGAAGTGCCTGGGGCTGGAAGATCCGAGGCCTCGCAGGGCTGGGCCTGAGACAGCCTGGTCCCGATGCTCCCTTCTGTGCGCCCAATGAACCTGCTGCCAGGAACACACTGCAGTGCATTCACCTCAGAACCACCCAGCAGGGGAAGCCGCTCTCACCTTAAATATCTTCAGGTTGTTCTGCGCTTCCTGCAGCAAGCTCTTCAAGGCAAAGTGCATCCTCTGCTTGTTTCTAAAAGGAGCAAGGGTGGACAGGCTTTAAGGGTGGCAGGAATAACCCTGATCTCCACCCGCACCAGCATGTGACTTCCAGCTTAGCTGGGAAACCCAGAGCCTGGATAAGTCCAGCGACATCCTCCCCCACCACAGCCCTGGGCACACGTGGGAAGCGGGGGCGTGATCCTGGCCCCAGGAGATGTGAGAAACCCCAGCTGGGGCAGGGGAGCAGGAGGCTGGGGCCTCACCAGTGTGTCTCTCACCCCTGCTTCTCCACTGCAGCTTCCAAAGACTGGAGCAGACCCATGACGGGTGACTGGGAGCATGGAGCCAGAGAGTGGCATGAGTCCTGAGACCCTACATGTTCTGACCTCCTGGAGCCGAGGGCCAGGGACTTCCCCACCCTCTGCCCCTCACCTACCCAAAGACCTCAGCCTACTGCCCCACCCCACCACCACTTAACTCCTGGGCTTCTTCCCCACAGAGGTGGCCCAGCACTATCCCTAACCACCCGCCCCCAGTTCCTCACTCCTACTGTGAGTTTGGAGGCAAACCACCCCAGGCAAGGACACTGAGCCCTGTCCAAAGGTCACCACCCATCATGGGAGAGCAGGCCAGCAAGCATCAACCACCCCAACCCGCAGTGGGCTCTAGAAAGGCTGCATTCTGAACATTCCGGGAAGGCTCCCAACTTGAGTTTTGACAAGTTACAAATTCTCAGACCTTTATCAATAACTGCTTCAAAACTCAGAGCCTTGGCTAGGAGCATAGCTCAGCAGTAGAGCACTTGCTCAGCATGCACAAGGCCCTGGGTTCTATCCCCAGCACCATTTAAAACGAAAACCACCTCACAGCCTTTGGGTGTGGGATGATTCCCAGGTAAACGCTGGGCCTGATTCCCACATGAAAAACCAGCACTCTTCCTGTGTTCTGACATAATTAATACTTCATTTTGGACTTTTTAACTTTAAAAACTGTCCTGGAAGGGTTACAATAGCATCCAACAAGAAGTACTGAGGCAGTGGCCACATGCACTGTGTGCCGGGAGCTGGCAGGGGACCCTCGGTGAGCACAGGGAGTGGGGAGGGGCAATGCAGGAAGCCAACACAGCCCTGCACAGGCCAGGCTCCCAAGGAGGGAAGACAAGGCTGGAAAGGGGCCTAAGCCTGTCAGAAAGGATGGCATAGGCTCACAAACATGCACTGCCCTGAGGCCAACTCATTCACGGGACTGTGGACCCAGCCCAAGTGGGACAGGGGTGGGGTGGGGTGGGGGGCGCTGTTGTGAGACACAGGTGCCACCAGGTCCTGCCTCAGCTCTCACTATGCCAGCCTCTCCTGCCACCCGCTGCACCCCAGCACCTCACTGCTGCCCTTGCAGCCCTTGGGTGAAGGTCAAGTGGCTCCTTCCCCTAGAGATATGGACCCACCCCAGCCACCAGTCTCCACCACCTTCCTGACCTTGAAGAGCCAGGACTGGGCCATGTACTGCATGCAAGCTGGTGCACGTTGGGTGCACAGCACAGCTGCAGGGCCAGGGTGAGCAGAGGAGGCCTGAGTCTCCACTGGCGGGAGGCCGACTTGCCAGAGCAGAAGCTGCTGCTGCAACCTCAACCTTTTTAATATGTGTAGACAAGCAAGAGGCCAAAGGTGCAAAAGACCAGCCTATGAGGGTCTAAATGGGTGAGGGTGAAGACCTGGTACTGGCTCTTTTCTGGCGTGAGTGGTGGAAGACAAATCTGGTGGCAATTTGAATGCAGAAAATCAATAAGTCGGTGACTACTTCAAACTGTGAGTAGAAGGACAAAGCCTAAAACCCAAATCTCCAAGCCCAGCGTTTCTCAGACACTGAGAGCAAGGACAGCCCTGTAAGAGTGGAGACCCTCAGTCCCACCTCACCCCACACACCAGCCCCTCATGACAGAACACCCCCACTGCCAACAGCTCACAAAATATTCCCTTGTGCAATACCCCCCCCATCTCACCGATGGCCCCCAGTTCTGACTTCATGGGATGCTCCCACTGACGTCACATGACACCCATCCAGCCGCTCCCACCTCACAGAATGCTCGTCATCACCAACATTAGCAGAACACCCCCAGTTCTACCTCACAAGATACCCCCACCAACACTTCACTGAACCCCCCAGGACTGACCCCCTAGTGGGTCACCAACCCCACCTCTGGAGGCAAGTGAGGAGTGTCTCTTACCCTGAGTAGAGATCAAGGGGACAGTATTTACTTATCTGCTTCCACTTCCCAGTTGCTACCTGTTAAAACAACAACGAGAGCGTCAAATGCTGGGTGTCTTAACTGCACAGAGCCTGTGTCCACACAGGGAGCAACTTAAGTGAAGTGCAATGCTGGGAGTGGGGGGCGGGCTGCAGACCTGTCCTAGGAAAGGCTCTGGGTGCACATCTCTCTAGGGGAGGGAGCCACTTGACCTTCATCCAAGGAAACGTTCACCCAATCTTTGAGAGTAAGGTGACCACAGCCCAGTCCTTCAGTGCAGAGAAGAAAGCAGCAAACACACAAAAATCACAAGGCTCACTTTTGGTAATGAAATTGATAAATCTTTAAAATTACAATGCCCAGTAACAGAGAAGGTGTTGTTAACAAGTAATTTCACATCAAATTGACACACCTTCTGTGGTAGTAATCAAAATGGGCATGCATAGTAAAATGTGCACACCACCGGACTTGATAAATGTACAAGAAATTCTCAAAAACTGGCACAGGACAAAAAGGTCCAGGGATAAAACACTGACTGCAGACTATCAATAACAGCAGAATCCTGACACCAGAAGTCACGAGCAGAAGCAGGACTGAACACCCTCTTGGTGCTCAGCACACAGCAAGCAACCTGCTGCGTGAAGGCATGAATGAATGATATGCCCCCATTTCCAGAAAGGAGTAGGACTCTATTCAACTGACAGAATGATGCATACAGTATGATGTCATTTTTCTTAAAAAAAAAAAAAAAAAAAAAAAGCTTATCTATACATCCAAATATACACTGCAAAAGACCTTAAAGAACACACAACAAATAATCCTCAAGGGTCATTTTAAGGGTGAAAACAAGGATTTGGCAGAACGTGTACATCTGGCATGATCCAAGTTCACCTCATCAGTGTGTGCACACACGTGCAATCGAACACCGGAACACGTGGAGGGAAACACATCACTTTCTTTTCCCTTGAACAATATGTACATTTTGTTGCCACAGGAAAAAGTCTAGAAAGTTGTATAAACTGACAATATAAGTTACCTCGGAAGGCAAGTGACCAAATTCATATGATGTCCTATTTTATCAGTTACATGACCAGGTATTGCTTCATAACAAAAAGATTTCTTTAAAACCTATCACAAAAGCTAGGTGTGGTTTTCGCAGAAGAAAACTAGCAAAAATTGTCAGAACCCCAAAACTTTTGGAACTCTGGAAATTGACCAGAGGTTTGCAACAATCCAGGGAACATTTATTCAAGAAAACCAGCCAAATCTAAACAAGAACAGAGTGCTTTTTGGCACTTGAACTGCCCTATTCCCATCTCTCCATCTTCAGCTCCAAAGGAACCATGGAAACCAACTCCAACAATCACAATAAAAACCTACAGTCTGGCAGCCACAGAGGGAGCAGAACGGACAGGTGCATCTCCAAAGCCATGTTCCTCGAGGACTGTCATTATCTAGCCTGTCTCTGAATTTGAAAGGTTGTGTCCACTGACCTAATTCAAAGCTCCCCCAGTGCCTTCTTCCTAGTGACATTTGTCAAAAATATTTGGAGGCAATTATTTAACTTCACAACTTCCTGACATGGGACAGTTGGGACAAACAACAACAGGCTAACTGAAAGCCAAAAAAGAAAAAGCTGGCAGGGTGTGGTGATGCATGCCTATAATCCCAACGACTGGGGAGGCGGAGACAAGAGGATCACAGGTTCAAAGCCAGCCACAGCAACTTAGTGAGGCCCTAAGCATCTCAGCAAGAACCTGTCTCTAAATAAAAAATAAAAAAGGGCTGGGGAGGTGGCTCCGTGGTTAAGTGGCCCTGGGTTCAATCCCTCATACCAGAAAAAAAGAAAAAGCTGAGTAAGGAGATACACAAAGAAGCTTTGAGAAGCCCAACATATCCAAGGCAATCTTAATAGCTACGAACAGGCACAGGAGAGACCTGAAAAGGTCTTAAGCTCTTTCCTGCGCTGATAGGAGGCTCTGTGAAGTGAAGGCTGAGGCAGAGTTGTCCACTGCCCTGGTGAGTGTTAAGTGGGCTTCAACACACACAAAGAGCCCCTTGGCAAAGGATGGGAGACTTATTGGATCCAGAGGTTGAAGAAAATACATATCAATGAACTTCCCAATAAGCTAAGCAGAGACTTCAAGGACCATACATGACAAAGAATACAGACTTCACAAAATCAGAACAGGAGGGTCACTAAACAAACTGTAACAACAGAAGCAGCAGCAATAAAAAAAAAATTCTGGCAAGTGGGGAGAATCCAATTTCCAGAGTGGCCACATTATATAATTTACAATGACCATTTTCAACAAATAATCACGAAACATGTAATGACTGGCCCGTATGCAAAGAAAAAAGCAGTTGGGGCTAGGGTTATGGCACAGTGGTAGTGTGCTCGTCTGGCACACGTGAGGCACTGGGTTCAATCCTCAGCACCACATAAAAATAAAATAAAGATATTCTGTCCGCCTACAACTAAAAAATAAATGTTTAAAAGGAAAAAGAAAAAAGCAATTGACAGACTGTCCCTGAGGAAGCCCAGACACTGGACTTACTAGACAAAGATTTTAAAAAACTATTTAAATACAATTAGAGCTAAAGCAAGCCAGGGACAAAGAACTAAAGAAAACAAGGAAAATAATATCTTAAATGGAGAATATCAATAAACAGCTAAAAATTGCAATAAGGAACCAAACACAACGACAGAATTTTAAGTTCTATTACTGAAAAGTATAAGTAGCTGAGCATGGTAGTATATATGCCTGTGATCTCAGCCATTAGGGAAGTTAAGGCAGGAGGATCGTAAGTTTGAGGTCAGCCTCAACAACTCTAAGATCCTATCTCAAATTTTAAAAAAAATTTAAACAGGACTGGGGACATACATCAATGGTAAAACAGTGTCAGACACTGGATTTGATCCCCAGAACCAAAATTTTTTTAAAAAAAGGAAGTCAATAGGAAGAATAAGACATGAACAACACTGTAAGTCAAACACATCTATATATAGAACACACTCTCCAACATTCTATTCAAGCAAACAGGAAACATTCTCAAGTACAAGCCTTAAAGACCACAAAACAAGCCTCGATAAATTTAAAAAGAGCAAAAGCACGCAAACACAGTGGAGTAAAATTAGAAATTAATAACAAATATGGGGAAAGGAAATATTTTTAATCACCAGTGGATCAAAGTGGAACTCAAAAGGGAAATCAGAAAATGAGATAAAATGAAAACATACCATACCAAAACTCAGAGCATGAAGAGAAGCAGTACTTAGAAACTGGTAGTTGTAAACTTCTCTACTAAAAAGAAAAGTCTCAAAATAATAGCCTAACTTCTTACCTTAAGAAACTGAACAAAGAACAAGTGAAACTCAAAGCAAGCAGAGGGAAGGAAACAGTAAAGATCACAGCAGAGACACAGGAAACAAAATAAGGGACGAAACAGAGAAGGAACGAAACTCAAAGTTATTTCTAAGAAAAATTAAATATGACAGAATCCTCTAGTTAGGCCACAAAAAGAGAAAACTCAAGTTACTAAAGTCAAGGTTGAAAAAACGAATACTACTACCAACCCTGCAAAAATAAAAAAAGTTATAAAGGAATACTATAATCAATCGTATACCAACAAATTAGATAAAATTGGCCAATTCCTAGCAACAAACAATGACCAAAACTGACACAAGAAACAGAATCTTATTAGACAGATAACAAAAAGACTGAATCAGTAACAACAACAACAAAAAAGAACTCTGACATAAAAACCCCAGGGCCAGATGGCTTCACAAGTGAATTCTACCAAACATTTAAAGAATCAACACCCTTCAAGAAAAATTGAAGAGTGTAGACAAGGAAACACTAACTCATTCTTTGAAGCCAGTTATGATCAAAGTCAGACAGAGCCATCACTAGCATAAAAAATACATACTAGTATCCCTTATGATTCAAAAATTCTCAACAAAAACTACAGAACTGAATTCAGTAGCATATTAAAGGAATTGCATATTGTGATCAAGTGGGAATTATCCCAGAAATGCAAAAGTGGTCCAACTTATGAAAATCAATGTAACACCATATCAATAGAAAGAACAAATACACTTCATGATCTCATGATTGTCTCAACAGGCACCAAACAAGCATCTCACACAATTCAGTGTCTTTAAGGACTTAAAAAAAAGAACATCGATGAAAACCCCAGCAAACTGCACACATTCTATGAAGATGACAAAGTTTTTCTCCCCAAGATGAGAAACAAAGACAAGCATGTTCACTCTCAATACTTCTGTACAACAATACTATTAAGGGCTAGTAACAAAAGTCAAAGATTTATACATAGAACACTATTTGTAGTTTGAAATAAATTATTCAAAGAAATTAAGGACCTACAAAAATGGAAAGACATCCCAGGTTCACAGATATTAATATTGTTAAGATGGCAATACTTCCCAAACTGACCCACAGATTCAATGGAATGACTATCAAAACCCCAGATGGTTTCCTTTAGAAGTTGACAAGCTAAAGACACTGAAATTGAAAACTATCCACTAATGATACTATATACAGAAAACTCAAAAGGATCCACAAAAAAAAGCTACAAGAGCCGATAAAAAACTAAGCACATTTGTAGGGTTGAAGATCAACATACAAAAGTCAGTAGTGGCCATGTGTGGTGGCACAAGTCTATAATTCCAGTGACTCAGGAGGCTGAAGCAGGAGGATCACAAGTTCAAGGCCAGCCTTGACAACTTAGTGAGACTCTGCCCCAAAAATAAATAGATGAGGGGAGGGTTATAGCTCAGTGGCAGAGCATTACTGGGTTCAATCTCCAGTACCAAGAAAAAAATTAAAAAGCCAGTAATGTTCTATATACCAGCAGTGAACTATCTGAAAAAGAAATTAAGGAAGCAATTCCATTTACAATGACATTTACAATATTCCAAAAGAATAAAATACCCATAAACTTACGACAAAGTACTGAAAACTACAATGTTGAAAGAAGTTAAAGATGATAAAAGGAAAAAAAAACATACTGTGTTCATGGATTGTGAGCCAATACTGTTAAGACAGTAATCCTGTCCAGATGATCTCGATTTATGCAATTTGTCAAAATTCTGATAGCATTTTTTTCAGAAATGAAAACTGATGCTCAAATTCATATGTAATAGTAAGAGGCCCCATGTAGCCAAAACAATCTTGAAAGAGAAGCTAGAAGCACCACATTTCCTAATTTCAAAATATATTACAAAGCTATAGTAATAATAATGATACTGACCTAACAACAGACATGTAGATCAATGATAAACAGAGAAGAGAGCCCAGAAATAAACCTTCACATATCTGGCCAAAAGGTCTTCAAAAAGGGTGGCAGGACCATTCTTTGGATGAAAGGACAGTCTTTTGGTAGGTGCTGGGGAAAATCAGACCTCTACACGTAAAAGACCTAAGTTGGACACTTAACCTAAAATTATATACAAAAATTATGTCCAAAAATAACAAAGACAGCTCAAGAGGGTGAGGCAAGAGAATCTTAAGTTTGAGATCAGCCGCAGCACTTTAGTAAGGCCCTAAGCAACTTAGTGAGACTCTGTCTCAAAATAAAAAATAAAAAGGAGGGCTAGGGTTGTGGCTCAGTGGCAGAACACTTGCCTAGCATGTGTGAGACACTGGGTTCCATTCTCAGCACTGCATATAAACAAATAAAATAAAGGTCCATCAACAACAAAAAATAAAAATTTTTAAAAAAGTAAAAAAGACTGGGGATGTGGCTCAGTAGTTAAGTGCCCCTGGGTTCAATCCCCAGTACAGGAGGGAAGGGGGATAATCAAAGATATCGAAGATTTAAAAGCAAGTCCTAAACTGTTTGAAGACAACACAGAAGAAAAACTTCATAATAATGAATTTGGCAATGATTTCTTGGATATGACATCAAACACACAGGCAATGAAAGAAACAACATACTGGACTTCATCAAAATTTAAAACTTCTATGCATCAGAGGACACCAATCACAGACGGAAAAAAAGGCAAGTGACAGAAAATTAGAGAAAATACCTGTAAATCATATACCTCATAAGGTATTAATATCTAGAATACATAAAAAAAAACACAATAATAATAAAAACCAGTTCTGAAATAAGCCAAGAACTTGAATAGACATTTCTCCAAAGATATAAAATGGGCAATAAGCACATGAAAAGATGGTCAACACTACTAATGTTAAAGAACTTCACACTGATACCAACTCATGCCTCTTAGGATGGCTGTAACCACAGAAACAGACAGTAACAAGTGTTGGCAAGGAGAAATCAAAACTCTTGCACATTGCTGGTAGGAACATACAATGGTCCAACTGCTATGGAAAACAGTTTGGTGTTTCCTCAAGAAGTTAAGCACAGGATTACCTTAACACTCAAAAATTCCATTCCTAGGAATCTACCAGGAGAGTTGAAAACAGGATCTCAAACAAGTACATGTACACAAATGTTCATAGCTGCACTATTCACAATAGTCAAAGGTAAAAGATGATCCATATGTTGGAATTCTATTTAGTAGATATATGGATGAACCAACTGTGGTACATACGTACAATGGAATACTGTATGGAATATTTTTATAAGGAAGCCAGAAAAGGAAAGAAGTACTGACATGCTTCAACATGGATCAACTTCAAAAAATTGATGCAAAGTAAAAAAAAATCTAATCACAGAAGGCGTTCTACTATATGAGTCCACTGTGAAATTCCAGAATAGAGAAATCCAGAGACAGAGTGGTGGTCAGCAGAAGCTTGCACAAGTCAGGGGATGGAAAGTGCCTGCTAATACAGACAGGTTTCTTCTTGAGGTGATGGAAATCTTCTGGAGTTAGAAGTAGCCATTGCACAATCTTGTGAAAGAGTAAAACCCACTAAATTAGTTAAGAGGAATCTTAATGGTCGTGAATTATATCTGAAGAAAACAGTGAACATGAACTCCTTGTGAAATGAAAAGTCAATAGGAATTATCCACATTTTCTTTTACTCTTCTCAGACCTCAGGGTGGCCTCCCGGGGGCTCAGACACCCTGCATGCAGCCCTCCTGCAGCCCAGCCATCAGCTCTTCTCACCTTGAGGTGCTGGTGCATGCAGTAGCGACACACCTTATGCTTCATCTCATGGGTCACATCACTGGAGAAAGGAATAAACCCACATTTTGGCTGTAAAATAAATAAATAAGAAAACAATGTTTAGGGAGAAATGACATAGCTCTAAACACACAAGTTACTGAGATGATCAACAGCGATGGGGGTCGGGTAGAAACAGCCCCAGAAGCTGTTTTCACTTTCAGCTCCCAGCTGGATTGACACTTGCCTGTCACATTATACAAATTCCTCTCGGCCTCCAGAGGACCCAAGGCTAGCATTCTCACTGGGAACACTGGCTCTGTACTGGCTGAACAAGAGCACAACACAGAACAGCTTTGTGCTTTCATTATGAAATACAGATGAGAAGGCGTAGAGATGGACCCAGGACTTCCAGATCCAAGAAGCAGAACCACTGTTCCTGCTGACACTAGTCCATGGCCTGAAGGCACCCACCTGATAGCTGCTAGTTTCCAGAACATCAGGGAATCCAGCTGTCTTCTAAAAACTGTGTCCTCTGAGCACATACAACACAGAAGGCCTGTGATCAGAGCTGGGTGCTAGAGAATTTGGCTGAGGATGAAGTACTCAGACCAAAGGCATGACCCAGAGAGCACAGCCTCAGAGGTGAGGAGGAAGGAGAGGTAATAGACAGACAGATGTAAAAGCTTTCTGGGAGGTTTGGGCAGTCACGCTGTACATGGGCAGTAGAGCAAGGGAGCCCTGGCCCTTCTCAAGTCCCTACTGCCTGCCCCACACGAAAAATCCAGGATTTCTAATCACTGCACACTAGCCACTGTTCCTGTGGGAAAGTCCTTCCTGTGCAGGATGCAGTTTCCAGTCTAAAGGGCACCCCTGGACTGGTTCCTCAGCACAGTGAGCAGTTGCCACTGGCCAGGGCAGCTGGAAGAGGCAGGAAAGAAGGTGGAGAGAGCTCAACATGACGTACCCTGAGGAAAATGGCACTTGTAGAGGGACCCAACCTGCTTTCCCCTGGTGAACCTCAACATGGGCTTGCCCCAGCCCAGGTGTGCAGGGCATTGTCAACACCCAGGAAGGAGCCTAAACCTGGGCACTGGGAGCCATGGAAGGGATTCACAGCTGGCATCCTCACTGGGGAAGATGTAGAATGCAGAAGTGGCTCTGCAAGGACACAGAAGCAAACCAAGTTCCTGCAAAGGGGCCACACAGTACTTGAGGCGGACACCTCGTGGCCTCACATGAGACCAATCTCCTCCCTGAGTTCACCTTGATCTCTACACACAGAATTGGCCGGTGCTCTGCAAAGCGGTAGGTCTGAAGTCTGGTTAAGTTGGGAAGGCACATAGCGTAACCACTGAGAGTGTCCAGGTCCTTGTCACAACGAGACTCTGGAAGACAGCAAGAGTCACACCTGAAGGTCAGTAGGAGAGACAGTTAACCCCAAGGTACTGGAAAGAATCCTGTTGGGGGGGGGGTCCTACCTCACCCAAGATAGACCCGCTGTCACGCTGGCTCCAAAGTCACTTAGAGGCCACACTGAGCCCATGATCAGCTCACCTTTACCTGGGTGCTCTGGGAGGAATGACAGTAACAAAGTGGTTCATGGCAGGCCTTGGGCCACATGCTACCAGATCTGGAGGGGCTCATGCCTCTGAGCCTCAGTAACAGCCTTGGACACTGAGGCTGTGAGCGTCCAGTGGCAACGCGCGGTGTGCTAGCACATCATCACGGAGGGAAGAGTGCTGCCTGCGCCCTGAAGCAGAGGTCAGGCGAGGCTCTCCCCAACGCTGCCTCTGCACTCCTACCTCTGTTGGCTTTGTCTTTACCCTTTCACTGTAATAAACCATAACCCTGCATGTAAGTGAGACCTAGGGTCCTTCTAGCCAATTATCAACCCTAAAAATGGCCTTGGGGGACCCTAAGTGTGCAATTGTTAGACGTGAGGTTGGCTTTGGGGATGGCTCCCCTAACTCCATGACTCCCTCAGCCCGGGAACTCAGATAGGAAGGAGTCTGCAGCCCCTCTTCCTCTCAAATCTGGGCTCTTCCCAACACATGGTGCTCCGATCCTGCCCCCGGGACTCTGCTGGAAGCTGGTGTGGACAGAGCCAAGCAGGACTGGGCTCCAGGGACCTGGATGGGCATCCTTCCTTTCACACAGCAAGCCTCATTCCAAGTGGTTACTATGAAGGACAACAGTTCTTATCACTGTGCAGTAAAGCTTCAACTATGCTTACAACATGACGTGGGAATGCTGAGCAGCACAAGCAGCCGGGGGCAAAACCCTGCAGCCAGCCTCTATCCACCTTGGTGGAGATGAAGACTAGAACCCACACACTGCCCTGTGCCCTCCACCACCTCAGCCTCCCCTACAGCACAAAGCCTGCTCCTCCCTGCCACAGCCAGACCCCAGGCCCAGAGCACTACTGGCTTCCATTTTCCAAATCAAATCAGCAAGGAATTTTATGGTGGCCAATTCCATCCCTTTACTGGCTGGCTGTGCTCTAGGAAGACGTATTTCCACGTTCAGCATGTGAACTTTATGTCTTTGACAATGACTATCAGGAAAAAAGCTTTAATCTGGGTCTTGCCCGTAATGCCACCAGCAAGTGCAGGAAAGACAGGCATGGGGCTGGGGGAAGGCAAGTGTGGAGATGATGAAGTTTCCGGCCAAAGAACTGCTGAAAAATGCCTACACCTAACCCAGGGGACCATTCCAAACACTTTTCAAGTGAGATTTTTTAAATCACAAACAATATTCCTAAATCAAGACATCCTTACCTGGTCTTTCAGACTGTATCTTTAAACACAGCTGTTTCACAAACTCTAAAGGCAGCTGAACAACTTCCTGTAAGAAAAAACAAAACAGTACAGTTGCACAATGACAAGACAGTTGAAGACAGAACAGCTGTGCATCTAAACAGGGTTAAAATGGTTAACTTTGCATTGTGTCTATCCTATCACAATAAAAAATCCTTACAGCTTAAATTCAGTATGGGTTTTGGGAATAAAACTGGTCTATTTTCAAAACCAATCCAGGTTGAACAAAGATGCCGACATTTCAGTGTACTACGGGTGACTGGCTCTCAGAGTGGCCAGGGTCCACGGTGGCAGGGGCCATTCACACCACCAGTGTCCCCCACCACAGAGCCCCTCCTGCAGTCCCCGATCCTCACAGCATCTGCAGACACAGAACAGAGCCTGCAGCAGCTCCCAGACCACAGGGAAGTCCCCTGCAGAGCCCTCACCCGCCCTGCGCATGTCACGCTCCACCCGGGCAGCAGCTCCAGTCTGTGTCCCCTGACACGTCAGGGCTCCCACAGCTGCACCCAGCACTTCTCTCCACTCAGCTGTTTCTCTGCTGAGTGAAACTGAATCCCAAGTGAAAGGGATTCAACTGAGGGCTCATTGCTCACCATCTTTCCTGTCCTTTTGTGTTTTTAGGGTGGCCGAATTATCCCGAAGGGACACAGGAGACCTGCCTAGAACAAAAATGCTGGGATCCTGCCCATGGGGAAACCGGCTTCTCTATCTGGACCGGCATGCCCTGGCCCAGTCATCCTGCTGGGCCAGTTTCACTTGTAAGTTCATCACCTAAACTTGATATGACCTGACAACAGGTGAGGTACTAACATACTAAGTCCTCAATCAGGTCAGGTGAAACAGAGTGGGAAACACAAAAGTTTGAAAACCCAAAACCTGAATTATCTACTAAAGTCCAAATTCTTATTCCACTTTAAAGAAATCAAAAGTACAAAAGGGGGCTGGGGTTGTGGCTCACTGGCAGAGCGCTTGCCTAGCATGTGTGAGGCACTGGGTTCGATCCTCAGCACCACATAAAAATAAACAAAGGCATTCTGTCCATCTACAACTACAAAAAATTAAAAAAAAAAAAAAAGTACAAAGGGACAGGTGCCTGTCTCTAAGCTGCGTAACAACGATGGTAAGAATTGCATGGTGATCCCCAGCCCAGAAACACCTTAGCCCCATACCACCAAGCATACCAGCGGAGACATAGCAACCACACAGGTCCCAGGCCACACACACAATGACCTTCCAGGCCACCCTCCATGCCACCATCTGCCTACTGCTCAACTGAATCCACAGCCACCCAGTGAAGAGCTCATCTGGATTCCTCCCACACAACATTAAATTGTTGACTTTATGATGAGGGTGCCCATGTTTGAGTCAAGATAAAATGTCTACAGTAGGCATCCCCTTTGAAGTTGTGCAGCACTGCCATCCACCCAGCCACATGAGCATGGTGGACAAGCAGCCCCTACGTGTGGCACTAGCCTGCAAAGAGCCAGAGTTAACATCCAGAGAAGGCCCCTCTTGGAACCCTAACACTGACATTGACTGAGGACCTCCAGATGTGCACCATGCCTGAAGGAATGAAGGGACACTGCTCAGAAGGATCCATCCCAATCCGGCCAACACATCACATGCTGAGGTTCCAACAGGGAGTCAAGGCCACTCACGTAGCATCCAACCTCATGCAAATCTGGTCAGAAGAGAGGCAGAGAGGCTGAGGCCGTAGCTTAGTGGCAGAGCACTTGCCTAACACATGTGAGGCACTGGGTTCAGTCCTTAGCACCACATAAAAATAATAAAAAATAAAGACATTCTGTCCATCTACAATTACCAAAAAAAAAAAAAAAAGATGATGATGATGACAACGATGAGGAGGAGGAAGAGGAGGAGGACTTATAAAATTTCAGACCTCTACGGTACTTAAGAGCAGTGGCTGGAGGAATGAGGGGGTTCCTTAAGCTCTCCAGGTCCCTGAAGATGCCTAGACTCACAGCAGCTCCCTCAGCAGGCCTGGGGTCAGGGTGTGGCCGTCACTGTCTCCCACAGCCTCAGCACAGGGGCTATTATGTCCTGTCCCAGGACAAACAGGATGAAAATGTCCTCTTCAAGGGCTTCACTCACCTGACTTGCTGACACAGCCACCCTTGGTACTGGGGGTCAGTGTGGCCCTGAGGCCCTAACAATGCCATCACCTGGGAGACACATGTCTGCCTAGAAAAGCTGCTCAGGCCCACACTGCAAGCATCCTGCCAGCACATGCTCACCTGAAGAAAAGCAGGTGACACTCTGGCAGGTGTCTTAATGTGGAGATGATATAAGAGCAGGCAAACCTGTGGGCTGATCCACCATCACCGCAGACTACTTTACTATGACCCTCCACATCAAAGACAAGCAGAACCAAACCCAGAGCCACTGCTGGAGACACTCTGATCCTATCCCCTACCTCACAGGGGTCCCTACCACCCACCCAACAGGTCACCACCCCTTGGACTCCCACATCCACCCAGCCAGTAAGCACCATTACTGCCCATGTCCTCCCTCCTCCCAGAAAGACATCTGAAACTTACAAGACCAGAGACACTCCCACTCAGTGCAGGAGCCAGGGTGGGGACAGCAGCATTTCCAGCACCTCTGAAAACATTCTCTCCTTAAGGAGGACAATGGTCGGCACAGATGCCATCCAAGGGACACAGTGTGGAACCTCATGACTCTCCTAAAGTGGTACCTATGACCTCCAGA
Source organism: Xerus rutilus (assembly GCA_028644305.1). Taxonomy (NCBI): domain Eukaryota; kingdom Metazoa; phylum Chordata; class Mammalia; order Rodentia; family Sciuridae; genus Xerus; species Xerus rutilus. Next base: position 61,058,831 of record CM053412.1, on the reverse strand, counting down.
CATCCAACAAGACCACAGTTTGGTAAACAGGCTTCTGGAGACAAGCCACCTTGCAACACCTAAGGAAGGCAGGACTGAGGACACTTTCATGGGCCCAGGCCTGACGCTCTGCTCAGAGCACAGTCCAGGTCAGACAGGTGGGCCGGGGGTGTCCTGTCCCACCGACCACAGGCAAGCATCAAGCAGCTCCTGCATACACAGCAGTGCCAAGGGTTCTTACAGCTGCTCCTCTAAACTCAGGTTTTAAAATTAAACTGGGAAAATGGGGCCCTTGCTGGGTGTGGAGAACAGGGACTTGCCTCCACTCTCATATCCATGTGCTCTCCGCGAGGACATGCAGCCTCAGCCAGGGGCAGGGAGGAGCTCCCTTTGTTCCCTAACTTACTGGAAGGTGTCCTGGAGTCAGAAGGCAATGCTGTCCCTTTGGGCATAAGGACAGGTAGACACTCAAAAGCCCTCAACAAGCAGGAGGCCTGTGGGGGTAGCAGGGTTCTCTCTGAACCTCATGGTCCTCAGCATCTGCTCACCTGCCTCATGGCACAGGTAGGAAAAGCACTTGGAGACTCTGACTGTACAGGGTTATCATTGAACACCAAGTTCCAAAGGAAAACTGAGATGCTGCTATTGTTCACACAGAACCTGCCCACAAATTGAGACATAAACAAAAATCACTTACCCCACAGTGAACATAGTTCTCCCCCAAAAATTCTTTCATGACATTTTTGCCAAAGTCCACTATGTTCTGTAGGTGCTGAAATATCTCTTCTGAGGTCTGTAAGAGACAAGGACGAGATGGCCTCAAGATGGACCTCTGGGCAGAACCCATCAAAGTGGGGCGGGGCACCAAAACCCCAAACTCCCATGACCCTGTCACAAGGGCTGCATCCAAGCCACAACCAACTAGGCCACAGTCCTCGGCCTCATGTTGTGCTACAGAATACATGGAGAAAAAAAACGCAGACTGGGATGTGCTGCCTCAGTGAGCTCACAGGGAGGCCCGACAGGGTCCGCCAAGGAGACTTTGGGCAGTACGGTCAATAAACGGGACAGTCAGAACACAGGATGTAGCCACCTCTGGGACATATCCCATTGAAACAGAATTCTTTGGGTCATTTCTCTTCAGCAGCTGAGGCAAGGAGCCCGGGTGCTGGGGCCTCCCTGTGCCCCTGTCTGCGCTCTCCACTCCACTCAGTGCAGCCCCACCTGCCGGCGACACTCAACTTCCTTCCTCCCCTGTGAAACCAACCCTGTGAGGCACCCTGTGTGTGCTGCTACCTCCACCCACCCATGGGCCCCAGCTTTCTATGACCTCTGCCCCAGACCCTCAACCCACCACCCTAGCGAGATGGTGACACATCAATCCTACACATCTGACACGGCTAGCCACCTCAAAAGAGCTCCACCTGCCACACTGTGGGACCCCCACCCTCACAGAGGATCAGTCTCACCCAACTGGCCTTATGGGTAAAACAAGCCAGAAAAGCGTCTCAGTCTCTCCTTCAGAGGATGTGCTGGAAGCAGAGACAGGAAGCAGAGAGAGGGCCAGGGACACAGGAGCCTCCACTACTCAGTGTTCACCTGTGAACACCTGAGACTCACCATGAAGGGAGATAGGCGGCTGCCACATGGGGCTGAGCACAGGGCTGCAGCAGTTTTCTGGGGGGTCTATCACACTGTACTTGGAAAACTCAGTCAACAGAAGCCTTGTTAGCCACCCTACCTTGCCCAATGCCACTCCAACACAGACTGCCCACCAGGTGTCAGCCCTGTGTTCACAGATCCAACTCCACAGACGGGAGACTGAGCATTAATATTTCTGCACCAAGAAAAAATCCTGCAAGTCTCCCCCTCCCCCCGCCCGCAGCAGCAGGGATTGAACCCAGGGGTACTTATTCTCCTGCGTCAGCCTCCGAGGTGCTGGGATTACAGCCATGTGCCACTGCACCTGGCCTCCAAGTCTTCTTAAATAATAGTTGGAATGACAGAGTGGCCAACCTACCAATCTTACCTTCTTCCTATTTGGAGGAAACTTCAGGAAACGCAGCACTACACAACGCTGTTGGAAAATAAAACAGTCTGATTAGTCTTCACATAACACCCAGGCACAGGGGTCAGCAGCTGGGAAGAAAGGGCACAGCAGTCCCGAGGCTGAGGCTGCTGGGAAGGCCGCAGGGAGGGGAGGCTAGTAGAGTGGAGCCACTTCCAGGGCATGTGGGTGGCAGGGAAGCCAGGAAAACCTGGGGCCTTTGACCAAGCCTACTTATGCATCTTAAGAAAATAATTAAGGGAGCTCAAAAGATTTTAGCTACTTTGTATAAAAGCACCCTTTATAATTCCAAGTACAATGGAAACAATCTAACTGTTCACCAATAGTGGGGACGCACTGCAAGCCATGGAATACCATACAGTTATTTACAAGAAAATAAGGCATCAGTATCTAAAGACAGATATCCAGTCATCATATGTTGCTACATACAAAGAATGAGCCCATTTTCATAAAAGATATATACACACACACACACACACACACACGTACAAATAATTCTACTTATATGAATTACAAAAAACAGGCAAGATTAACCCCTGGTGCCCACTTCTCAGGTAGGTGGGACTGCCCCAAGGAAGGTTCTAGAAGGGAATGGTAATGGGATTTGGGGCTCATTTACTTTGTGACAATTAAAAGAAACTCTTAGAACCTGAGCACTTTTCTACAGGTATGTTACACTTCAATTTTAAGTTTTCAAAGTAAAAATGTTTTTTGTTTTTGTTTTTGTGGTGCTGGGGATTGAACCTGAGGCCTTGCACATGTGAGGCAAGCACTCTACCAACTGAGCTATATCCCCAGCCCTCAAAATAAAAGTTTTAAGGAACAAAAGTGTATGATCTATTGGTATGAAAAGGTCTGAAAGGATGTTCAACACAAGTTTAACAGTATCAGGTCATGACCACAATTCTTTTTGTTTACTGGAATACTCCAGTGTTTTAATGCTCACATAGTACACGATACAAGAACACATTCCACACAGGAAGAAGTGTGCCGAGGGGAGGCTCCACTGCACACAGAGGAGTGGGAGGTGGACACTGGCAGGAGCCCTGGGCAGCTCCCCATGACCTGGGCAGGGGCGAGAGTAGGCAGGGCACATTGGAGAAGGCTTGGAGAGCACAGCTTTCTAGAAGAGATGCCTAAGGAGCAATAAAGGCCCTACAGAAAGGAAATCAGCCCTCAGTCCTGGGGAATGCCCACTCAGACACACTGCTCCTCCTTTTCCTTGGCAGACTGGGGACTGAATCTAGGGGTGCTCCCTCTGAGCTGCATGTCCAGCCCACCCGCCTCTATTTTTTGAGACAGGGTCTCTTGCTAAGTTTCTGAGGCTGCCCTCAAACTTGTGATCCTCCTTCCTCGGCCTCCCAAGTAGCTGGGATTATAGGTGTGTGCCACCACACCCAGCTTCCCCAGCACCTCTTAGTGAGCTCTCACTTCCAGTCAGTGCCATGTACGAGGCTTGTTGCAAATCCACTGAGCACATGCGCTCTCCTCCAACACCAACCTTAGATGGGAAGGCTGAGGTCTGTGGCATACATGCTAAAATTGTCCTCTCCTAAGTCAAAAGCAGGCATCAACAATCAGTCCTGGAAATCAACTGGCTAACACACTCACTTTTCATATTCCACCAGAAGTTGATAGGCAGAAATCCTAACTCTAGACAACTTTTCAGAAACTCTCTCCTAACAGTTACTCCTTATCTAGACACCATAGTACTGTTCTGTTCAAGGGCCTGTCTGATCAGTCCCTCCAACAATTAAACACCAAAAACAGTAGAGAGTGCTGCCATGGACAGCAGCATTTCACGCTACAACATGTGTTGACGAGAGGAGTTAGGAAGTTTCCCAGGGTAAGCCTGATCATGCTGGAAAATGTAATAAGAAAACATACTCATGCCCTGATCAATAGACTAACCCACACTGCCCTGGCCCATCCACTATACAAGCTCTCCCCTGTGCCTCAAACAGGGCCATCCTTGCCACCACAGAGTTCTGCCATTATCTAGAGGAAAATTGTCTCTCTCGATTTTCCAGGGGCCTAATAAGCTGCAGAACAGACTTTCAGAGCCCAGCAGTCCTAATAAAAGCAATGCAAGGCAAGTCACGTGAGCTTTTCCATCACAGGAATTCTCCACTACAGCCTCAGAGAAGGGAGTTCAAAGCTCCATGAAATAACAACCATGAGGAGCACAGGAGCCCCTCACCTGGCAGCATTTGCCCATCTTTTATCTTTTTTGTACTGGGGATTGAACCCAGGGTATGCTTTACCTCTGAGCCACATCCCCAACTCTTCTGATTTTTCATTTTGAGACAGGGTCTCATGAAATTGCTTAGGCCTCACTAAGTTGCTGAGGCTGCCCTCAAATTTGTAATCCTCCTGTCTCAGCCTCATTCACTTTGATTACGCACATGTGTCACCACACCTGGCAGCACTTGCCTATTAATACAGATTCAGATTCCAAAGTTTCTGATCAATATGTTCCTGATAAAGGCAGGGAAAACTAGCCTTCTCTGTTTATTTACAAATGGAAATTATAAATTTCCTTTCCATTAATACATACATGTGAAGTAGCCCAGCTTCAGCCTGGAGAGAAGCTTAGATATCAAGGGCTAGATCCCTAAGATCAAGGTCATGCAGGGTGAAATAGGGCTTGGATGGTAGCCCGAACCCTGAAGGGGCCCTACATGTCCTTCCAATTGTCAGGATCCCTGTGGCTGCTGGGTAGCCAGTTTGGGAGAGTGGGGGCACTGGCTAGAGAGCTATCCCCTGGCAGAGGATGTGGCACAGGCCTTGCCAGCCCTGTGCAGCAAAGAGGCCTGCCAGCTCCCCTTCTGGAGCCACCCCAGTGTGTCCTCAGACACCCCATCCACCTCCACCATGGCTCCACCTCCACGTTAGAGGTCATTCTCTCCCCATCAAAGAGCCAGAACCAGCTGGGCACGGTGGCACATACCTGTAATCCCAGCACTTTGGGAGGCTGAGACAGGAGAATCACGAGTTCAAAGCCAGCCTCAGGAACAGTGAGGTGAGGCACTAAGCAACTCAGTGAGACCCTGTCTCTACATAAAACACAAAATAGAACTGGAGATATGGCTCAGTGGTCAAGTGCCCCTGAGTTCAATCCCCAGTACCAAAAAACAAAAGCAAAAAAAAGAGCCAGAACCATCACCAACAAAGTTTGAATGCAGTGATGTGTCCATTTCAAGGAAACTAAGCTTTCTCTACCCACCCACTTATCATCCAAAAATGTCACCAGAAACCTGATCAACACCCCCAAGGAAATTGCAGAATCATCTTAAAAGGCCAACCTTGATCAATACTCAATAATACTCAAACGCACTCAGCTCACCTACCCTGTACAGCCAGTGCCAATTGACCCTCTCAAGAGGCCTGAGCAGGAGAGGTCAGCTGGAGGTGAGAGGTCACCTGAATGTGCCAGGTAGAGGCCATTAGGGATGTGACAACAGAACTTGGTGACACTCAGGCAGGCAGATGGCAAAAATTAAGTGGGGGGGGACAAAAAAAAAAACCCAACTCAGTATCTGCTCTCATTAACAGACATGAGACACCCTCACCTGGAGGAATCCAAAACAGAAAATTGACACATATTTCTAATCACCCAACAAAGGCATATAATTGGGAAAAGACTGGAAGGAAGTACACCAAAGTGTAATAAAGGCTAGTTTCTAAGTGAGGAAATGTGGCGTAATCTCTACTTTATTCCTTCTAATACTGTATATTTTCTAAGAGAGAAGAAGTAATAACTAGTAGTAAATAAAAATGAAAGGCCACAGAGAGCTCACTCTCCCTCTCTCTCCCCCCTTCATGGTTACCGTTAAGGTGAAAACAGCTTTCCTCCAACATGCCCTTCTGCCATGATGATCAGCCTCACCTCAGGCCAAAAGCAATGAATTCAGCCAACCATGGACTGAACCTCTGAAACCAGACTTTGTTGTTTATCCAAAAGAATGGTAATCAGGATCTGGAAGAGATATTTGTATTTTCATGTTCATTATAACACTAGTCATAGTAGCAAAGATGTGTGAATAAGCTAAATGTCCGTGGAGGGTGAATGGATAAAATAAAATGCATCCAATGAATATAAACACCATGAAATATTATTCAACCTAAAAAAATTAAAGAAATTCTGCAATGTGATACAATATGGATAAAACTTGAGAACATTATGCTAAGTGAAATAAGACAAACACAGAAGGACAAATACTGCATGATTACTCAGCTGTGAGATCTCTTAAACAGTCAAATTCATAGATATGTAGAGCAGAATCACTGGTGGTTACTAGGGAATAGCAAAGTGTAGGGGAAATGTGGCATTACTAATAAATGGACAGAAAGTTTTAGTCAAGCAAGATGAATTCTAGAGATCTGCTGTATAAAATTGTACCTATTACTGATATTGTATTCCACACTTAAAAATTGGACAGTAAGGTAGATGCATTGTTTTCTTACCACAATAAATTCTTTTTGAAAAGCCTACAATGAACCAATCCATTAAAAGGAACACCTGCCAACGTGAAGACAGAGTGTGTCAGTCAGCCTTCTGTCACTGTGAAAAAGTTCCTCAGGAAATCAACATAAAGAGAGGAAAAACTTTACTTTGGCTCACAGATTCACAGGTTTTGGTGTGTGGTAGTTCAGTTCAAGGGCTTTCAGGTCTAAAAGGCAGCACATTGTGGAGGGAACATATGGTGGGATAAAGCTGTTCACTTCCCGGCAGTCAGGAAACAGAGAAAGCTACAGAAAGAGGCTGGGGTCCCAATATTCCCTTCAAGGGCATGTCCCCAGTGATCTAATTTCCTTCTACTAGACCTCCCAATATCACTACAGGTTAGGGCCCAGGCCTTCAACACATGGGTCTTTGGGGAACATTTAAGATCTAAACCATAACAGGGAGGGTCCTCCTGTAAAGATGAACAGGAAAAGGCTGTCTCATCACCTACAAGGCACTCTTAAAGTGTGGGGTGGGGGTCACCCACTAACTCAGTCATCCCAAAGTCCTCTGTCCTTTCATAAGTTGGTTATTCCATCACAGTGAGGAGATAACCTAGGAAGGTACCTGATAGACTCTGGGAAGCTGAGATTAGGCCACTTTCAAGAGAAGAGAAGACAGAAAACACAACAGCACAGGTGTCACCCCTCAGGATGTAGCCAGAAGCAGTACTTTGCCAGCTTCTCCCAAATGGTGAAGGTGACTCCTAGGCAGGAACCATGAGGGATCCCAAATGTGCATCTAGTGGGACAGTCCCCCCTGCAGACCTTTTTCATCCTACCCTGCTCTGTTCCATCACACAACGCCACCCAGAGTCTGCCAATCACCAGGGGCAGGAGGGGCCAAGTCATTGACCTCTGCAATACAACCAGAAACACAACCCCAGGGTCCCCAGGACTCAGCAGTCCAAGAAGCAGGGCTGCCAGGGCTGGGCTCCACCAGGTGCTCCCAGTGGTGCAATTCAGCCTCAGGGTTGAACTCAACCTCAGAGAACACTCCAAAGAAAACCAACAAAGAATGAAGCTGTGATACTGGAAGGGAGCCCGTTGTCCTGCAGGAATGAAGGAAAGCCAGGCAGCAGGCACGGGAAGCTTGTCCAACCTGGGCAAGATACCTCCTTCCCAAGCTTTGGCAGCTCCAACTTGACCTCTCAGCCATTCTTAACAGAATGAAGAGGAGGCAGGTGTAAACCATAAGGGAGGTATGGGACCCACAAAATGAAAGAATGTGCCACACTGATAACTCTGAGAAAATGGGAAGCACTGTAGGACAAACTGGGGCTGCCAGGTGATACCTAAAAGATGGCAGGCCTGAGCATGTGTGAAGAGCAGGTGCGACTCATGGCAGCACACAGCTGAGTCCGGGCCCGGGGACTGCCTGCCTGAGCTGCACAACAGCCATGAGGCAGGCCCGGCCAAGTGCAGCCCTGCTCTCCACCACAGCAAGGCCTCCCTCACCTTCCTGTGCTGCAGCTCTCAGAAGACAGAGAAAGGCACTGGGAGCTCCATCTCTGATTGAATTCTGACCAAGAAGGAGGAAAAAGTGGCCGTGTCACCTGGGAAGACATAAAATCAGACAAATGAACACCCTCACATACCAGCGAGGCACAGGGCTAAAGACCACCAAAGAGAATCCTGCAATGACAAAAATAAATAAAGTGGGGTCCCATGCAGAGCTCAGCAATGAGCTGGAATGTGACAAGAACAAACTCCACCAAGAAAGAAGCCATATAAGCAACAGCATCCTATAAGAACACCAGTGAAAACCTCAAATGCAGAAGTTTTCTTTAAAAAGATGCTAGTGGCAAGAAAACGTTAAGACTATTTCAACAAGAGCCCAGAGCCAGGGAATATGCCATATGGTTGGGAAAAAACAGAACATCAACTTTTATGTGCTTCCAGCATCTCCAGTAAAAGGGTGACCCACAACATTCCTATAGCACTGAACAACTGCTTTCCACCTAAGCTATTTAAATAATTCTGTAATGAACATCTTTTAGTACAAAAATCTTTATTTTCATTTCTAATTATCCCCTTATCAAGAATACAATACTTGGGGCTAGGATTGTGGCTCAGCGGTAGAGCACTTGCCTAGCATGGATGAGGTACTGGGTTCAATCCTCAGCACCACATAAAAATAATAAATAAAAATAAAGTATTGTGTTCACCTACAACTAAAAAAAATTTTTTAAAAAAAAGAATACAATACTTAAACAGAGATTGGCACAGCAGTGTATGTCTTTAATCTCAGCAGCCTGGGAGGCTGAGGCAGGACGATCGTGAGTTCAAAGCCAGCCTGAGCAAGTTATCGGGGCCCTAGGCAACTTAGCAAGACCCTGTCTCAAAATAAAAAAAATACAAAGGGCTAAGGATGTGGCTCAGTGGTTAAGCATCTCTTGGTTCAATCCCTGATATCAAAAAAAAAAAAAAAATCTTGAACAGAAATTAGATCAAAGACTATGAACTTTTAAAAAATTAATGCTTTTTCCTGATTTTTTTTTAGTGCTAGGGATCAAACCCAGGACTTCAAGCAAGCCAAATGTACATTCTACCACGGAGCTACACTTCTGATTACAAAACATACTTATTATAGGAAATTTAGAAAATATTTTTAAAAACAAAAAAGGATCTGAGTGAAGTGTCATACTTGCCTACAGCCCCAACCACTCCAGAGACTGAAGTAGGATTGCTTGTGCCAAGGAGTTCAAGGACAGCATGGACAACATAGTGAAACGCCATTTAATAAAAAGGAAAGAAGTTAAAAACAAATCTTGATATGTTCACACAGTGATAACTACCTGTAACATCTTCGTGTATTTTCTCCCACACATGTACTTAGAATCACTCTATACATCTTTTGTAACCTGCTTTTTCCATTTAGCATTGTAAACATCTTCCCAAATTACATGGAATACAGCATAATGTACCTAATGCATCCTCTGTAAAGTAGCCATTTAAATTGTTTATATTTTATATATATAAAATACTGCTATATTAGGAAAAAATCTAAAAAACAGACATCCTAAAACAGAAGATGAGAAGAGAAACACTGAGAGGGCCCCTCATCCCTGAATGCTTGACCTTCACTCCTGCAAGGCCCAGACAAACACCACAGGCACCAACACAATTTGCAGAAATGATGTGACGCTCTCCTCAGGATCTGAGAAAGGTTACAAAACCGGAATGACTGGAAATGAACAGTTCTCTACACAGTTTGATAAGTGTTCTTTGCTGGCAGGTCAGTTAAAAGCAAAGTCTTTTAGGTTACCTTTGTCAACAAGAAGGAAAACATGACAGCTTAGTGTCATGACAAGTGCACACTGTCTGCCTCTGCATACCAAGGCCTAGGTGACCCAAGGGGCCAAGTGCCCTGGATATCTAAGAGACTGAAGGATAAAACAGACATAAAATGACCTTCACAGGACAAGCCTTGATTCAAAACCAACAAGGCAAATGTAAAGGAGCAAGTGCACAGACCTGGGGACAAAAGTCCACCCTCCAAAACCTGGAGGGTGTCACAGGTTTTGATGACCTATGATATGGCTGCTAGCTCAAGTGCCATGAACTCAGACAGTAATGAGGAAAATATGTCCAGATGCAACATGCCCTGCCCAAGAAGCCCCGTCAGGGTCCATGCCTGGGGCTCTAGACACCCATGGGGGACTGTGTCCAGGTTAACAGGTGGCATGCATGTCAGAGGGTCCACACCAGATGGGCAGAGGACAGTGCAGGTGCTATATCTGGGAAAAGGATACACTGCACAGCTGCCCCAAACAAGACAAACTTGTCCTGACAGGCAACACTGAAACCATCTGGGGCCAGTGGGCTGCCTCTGAAGGAGGGGGCTGTGGGGAAGCTGACTACCACCTGTCAGGAATGCTGTGAGCTGGCCTGCATTCACCTTCCTGCCCATCCTGAACATGCCCTTCCTGCCCATCCTGAACACTGAGTTCCTCCATCCCCAGACCCCAAGTCCTGCATACCACAGAAGTCCATCTCTCATTCCACATTTGCAAATGGCAGAAGGAGCATCACTGTGTCCTTCTATTGCTGGTCAATGACAGTGCAAATGTCCCTACTTGGATCCTCAGCTCTTGCAGGACATGCCACAGATGACCGTCTACACCTGCGCTGTGCATCATACTCTTGTGCTGCAGAGGGAGGGTAGATGGGATTTTATAAGGTCAGTGCCCTCTCAGAGACAGTGACCCCTCCCTATCTGGAAAGACTTGGTGAAGGCCTCCATCTCTCTTGGACTGAATGGTACTGAGCTGGAGAGATGAGCAGAGAAGCAGATGCACCTGTTCCCACATGGGAACAAGGGAAGTGCTTGTGCCCAAGTGCTCACAGGAACAGGGAGTCCTCCAGTTCTCACTCACCCACCTTCTTTCCAGCCTACTCGCATACACACTCTCCTTGGGCACAACAGGCCCTGAAAAGCTGCCTTCCAGGGTTCACTCTCTTCTCAGTCCAAAGCCTGAGCATGCCAGCAGGGATGAGCTGGCAGCCAGGCTCAAGGACCAAGCCAAGCACAAAGGCTTCTTCGGGCTTTTCAACACAGCACAATTCAGTTTATCTACATCAAATGCAGACACCATCCAACCTTAACTTGGTGGGAAACATTTTCTTATGAAACTATTTGTGCTGATAAGCTTCAATTTCAAGTGAAGAGCTGAAACACTCTTCACCAAACAGGAACATCCATATAGAAGCAAATTTAGATTTAAAATTAAGGCTAGGGTGTAGCTCGGTGATTAAGCATTTGCCTAGCATGCTCAAAGCCCTGGGTTCTATCCCCAGCACTGCAAAAATGATGATAATGATAAATAATGATGATGATGATGATAATCAAAGCAAGAACAGCATGGGTCCAGGAAAGCCTAATGGTTAAAGGTAAATGTAAAAAGAAACACAACCATAATGATTGGAGTTGTACAAAAAGGCAGGAGCTGGGCTACCTTAAAAATGCCTGCTGAGGGAAGGGGGTGGACACGTGCCTGTTGGGGACAATGGAGAGGGGGTCCAAGTGTCAGAGGTGACTGCACAGAAGCCTCTGTTCATCTAACCCTGAGTGTCCTTTTGCTCCAAGTCTGAAACCTGCTCCTTCATCTGCTACTACTTTTGAAACTTAATATATCAGCTTCCATTAGAAGGGAAAGTTTCAGGTTAGCCTTGTCCATTATTAATTCACCTAAAGGTCATGGGTAGAACCTGTGGTCTCAGTTATTTATTTCCCCAATTATACTAATAGAGAACAAAACACAGGATAGAATCATGGGCCAAGGCACCTACTCCAGAACATGCACCATCCCTGAACAGCTGCTGTAATGGGACAGGACCTTAACCGCTCTGAGTTCTGCTTGCTTCACCTGTCCAAGGGGATGATAGGTATCACTTGCAAGGCATAACTTGTCTGGCTCCTGTTCAACTTATCTTTCCTGAAATGCTGAAAAGCAAATTCTATTCCTGGCTCCACTTTACAAATGCAGGCGCTGAGCCTCTGCCATACAGTGGCAGAACTGGGAATGGTCCCAGCTCCCTGTGCCTCTAAGCCGGAGCTCTAAACCCTCCCTATATGACATCTCTTTCCCTCCTTCCCACCACATTCCCCTGGGGTTGTACCACACAAGATGTCAAAGAATTCCAGGCCACAAATGCATGTGCTTCTCTTCCTGTATTCACCTCTTTGAAAGTCTCCACTGCAGTTTCGGAAACTCACTAAATTGAGAAACTTTAAATTCTAAGACTCTAGAGGCGAACCTGCAAGGCCGTACCCCGTTATTACCATTAGCAAGGACAACAGCAGTACCGCCGTCTCACGAGGCTAAATTCCCTCCGTGCCTGGAGCGACAGGCACTTTTCCCAGTGCTGCCTAGGCCTATGCCCCACGGCAGCCGGGCGGAGGCGGCAACCCGGCGTGGTGGGGGAGGGCTCAGAACACACGCTGGAGGCTAGGAGGTCTTGGAGGTACGGGGGACCGAGAGGAGGGGAAAACTGAAAGAGACGGGGGCCCGACGGCGACAGTGGCACTGGGGGCAGGACCGGAGACTGAGCGGGGTCGGGGGTCTGGACGGATGAGAGACCGAGATGGGGAGTCTCGGGGGTGACTGGGGACCGCACTAGGGAGGGTGTTGGCGGGTACGCGGGAACGAGCCGAGGGACTGCCAGAGGGATGAAGGACTCAAACTGGGGAGATGCTAGCGGATATGGGGAGCCCCCGAAGACCCGGGCCGTCGGGTAAGGCCCTGAACCTCACCGCCGGACCGCCGCTCACCTGCGCGTGGGCCACCACCAGGCTCTTGTTCCCTTCGCCGTGGTACCCCCATTCATTCTCATCCATCTTCCCTTCTTCCATGCCCCGGCGCAGCCCCGGAGCCTCGCAGTCCGGGACGTGAGGACGCGAGCTGGGGGCCACCCACCTCGCCGGGCTCCAGTGGCCGCCGTCTGGGGAGGAGCGCCTGTCAGCCACCGCCTGCACTAGACTGCCGCGGCTACTCCTAGGCGCGGGCCGCCGGAAGCCACGCCCCCGGCGACTGCCATGACCGAGCCGGGCAACTTCCGTGTTCCCGCCCACTTCACCTCTTCGACCGCGGCGGCGGATGAGCCAACGGCCATCTTAGGTATTGGCAGAGTGACTCACTTCCGAAGCGCGGTCTTAGGAACCGGAAGGGAGGTTTCCTGCCCGGGCGCCGGATGTGAAGCTGACTGGAATGATCGGCGGCTGCACGGCGCCCGGGAGCGCTCGGGAATGTCTAGTCCCGGCGTTCGGCGTCCTGGGGCTCGGGACCCCTTGATAGTGGGACCCCAGCAAGGTGCTTGGCGTCTTTGAGCCTCGTCTTTCGTTCTGTAGAATAGAATATGACTCATCGCACCCTCACGGGACTACCAGACGCAGAGCCACCCGTTGGTCCCGTGAGGTAAAACATTGTCGTCCTCGCTTTCCACGCGGGACAACGTGGCCCGGCAAAGCGAGAAACACCCCCATCCCCTGGTGGCGCTTTTGCTCGGGAACCTCCAGGGCCAGAGATGAGGCGGAGTAAAGCTGCCCTCCGTCTATTCACTGGGGCGAAGGAGAGAATGGCACCGCCCCGTAGCGCCGCTGTGAGGCTACGTCCTCAGTCTCAGGACCACTTGATGCTCCTGGCAATGATTGAAGGACCAAAGGCTTTTGCTGATAGGGGTTATAGCTTTCAATATTACTGTATTATAAATTAAAACGAAAAGTTTGCCCGGCGTGGTCGCGCATGCCTGTGGTCCCATCGCAAGTTCGAGGACAGCCTCCGCAACTTAATGAGTCCCTGTCTCAAAATAAAAAGCGGGGAATGTTATACGTGGTAAATCGCCTCTGGGTTCGTTCTCCAGTACCTCCCTCAAATGTTTAGCAGTACTTTTAAATTTAAAAACAAACACTACATGTATTTAATAGCTATATTTAATCTCCAAAAATAAGAGTGATGGCCTTTTACATTTTTGCGACTCTTTTTAAAGCTTAATGGATAGTAACTGGATTCTCAGATCTGCTTCTGCATTAGGTTTGCTGCAATACTGAAGGTTGCTCTGGTTGAGTATATGAAGAAAACAGAGCGTAATGCAGATATGTGGTTCATAAAGGAAGAACCGTCAGACCCAGTCTTGAGAAAGGCTTACTGAGTGCCTTTCTGGGCGCCTGCCAGGCTTTGGGAATAGCAGTGAAATGAAGCTAGAAGATCAGGAAAATGATCTAACGCTTTGAGCATCTCTTTTTCCCCTAGCCCTGGGGTAAAGGGGTGGCCAGGTGGGAGGTTGTTTAGAATGCTCCACAGGAGAGACTGAGAAATGGTAGTAACAGCCACTCTTGAAGGTTTACAGAACTCAAAGGGGAGAAGGGAACAAGTGCAGGACAGTGAGAAGACATTATGGTTCACCAGGTCCTGACCTTCCCACACCTACAAGGCCAGGAGACCTTAAAATTAACATGGAGTTTCTCAGTTCCCTGTGAAAGGAAAGTTGGAGTCAGAATCAATACCATACTAAGTATTAAAATATTTTCTTGAGGAAACCTCTGTGGTGCTGGTAACATTCTACATCTTGATTCCCACCCCACCCCTGCCGCCAAGGAGGAGTATTTATCACTTACACTGGTTAGAGTTGCCTACATCTGGAAGAAGGGAGGGAAAGGCAGATGAGCAAGGTATCAGCTGGAGGGATAGGGGACATCAGTTGTTTTTTATGCCTTGGCTCCATATTCCCTTCTTCTCATAACACCAACACAGGCTTTGTAGGGGAAGCACCTTTCCTCTATTCAGTTTATGTAGTCCGACTTAATGGACTCAGTTCCTACTCTT